>JAEIGD010000013.1:2072500-2510000 GCA_018903425.1 Zaprionus nigranus | reverse complement strand
GGAACAGGCCAGTGGTCTTTGGAAGAGAAGCAGAACACTCTGGAAAGTGTGGCCATAGTGGGTGATAGTCCCGTATGCGTAATGCTTTTAAAGATCCTTGAGTAGGGCGGGGCACGTGAAACCCTGTCTGAACATGGGGGGACCACCCTCCAAGCCTAAATACTCCCTGGTGACCGATAGTGAACAAGTACCGTGAGGGAAAGGTGAAAAGCACCCCGACGAGGGGAGTGAAATAGACCTGAAACCGAATGCCTACAAGCAGTCGGAGCCTCTTATGGGGTGACGGCGTACCTTTTGTATAATGGGTCAGCGAGTTTCTGTTTGCAGCAAGCTTAAGCCGTTAGGTGTAGGCGTAGCGAAAGCGAGTCTGAATAGGGCGCATAGTTGCTGGCAGAAGACCCGAAACCGAGTGATCTAGCCATGGCCAGGCTGAAGGTGCGGTAACACGCACTGGAGGGCCGAACCCACGCCTGTTGAAAAAGTCGGGGATGAGCTGTGGCTAGGGGTGAAAGGCCAATCAAACTCGGAAATAGCTGGTTCTCCGCGAAATCTATTGAGGTAGACCGTCAGGAATTTACCCCGGGGGTAGAGCACTGGATGGGCTAGGGGGGCCCAAAGCCTTACCAAACCTAACCAAACTCCGAATACCCGGAAGTATTAGCCTGGCAGACAGACAGTGGGTGCTAAGGTCCATTGTCGAGAGGGAAACAGCCCAGACCACCAGCTAAGGCCCCTAAATCGTGGCTAAGTGGGAAAGGATGTGGGGATTCCAAAACAACCAGGAGGTTGGCTTAGAAGCAGCCATCCTTTAAAGAAAGCGTAATAGCTCACTGGTCTAATAGAAACCCTGCGCCGAAAATGTAACGGGGCTCAAGCCACGTGCCGAAGCTGTGGGTGCATACTATGTATGCGCGGTAGCGGAGCGTTCCGTAGGTCTGTGAAGGAGGCGGGGTGACCCCCTCTGGAGATATCGGAAGTGCGAATGCTGACATGAGTAGCGACAAACAGTGCGAGAAACACTGTCGCCGAAAGTCCAAGGGTTCCTGCGCAAGGTTAATCCACGCAGGGTTAGTCGGCCCCTAAGGCGAGGGCGAAAGCCGTAGTCGATGGGAATCAGGTGAATACTCCTGAACCTGCCAGAAGTGACGAATGCAAGATGTTGTCAGTCCTTAACGGATTGGACTGGCTTTTGGCGCATTCCAGGAAATAGCTCTGGCATATAGACCGTACCCGAAACCGACACAGGTGGACTGGTAGAGAATACCAAGGCGCTTGAGAGAACGATGCTGAAGGAACTAGGCAAATTACTCGTGTAACTTCGGGATAAACGAGACCCGTTGGTGGGCAACCATTGGCGGGTGGCACAGACCAGGGGGTAGCGACTGTTTAGTAAAAACACAGGGCTCTGCGAAGTCGAAAGACGACGTATAGGGCCTGACGCCTGCCCGGTGCCGGAAGGTTAAGAGGAGGTGTGAGAGCACTGAATTGAAGCCCCGGTAAACGGCGGCCGTAACTATAACGGTCCTAAGGTAGCGAAATTCCTTGTCGGGTAAGTTCCGACCTGCACGAATGGCGTAACGACTTCCCCGCTGTCTCCAGCATCGGCTCAGCGAAATTGAATTCCCCGTGAAGATGCGGGGTATCCGCGGTCAGACGGAAAGACCCTATGAACCTTTACTGCAGCTTTACAGTGGCATCAGAGACATTCTGTGTAGGATAGGTGGGAGGCTTTGAAGCGGGGGCGCCAGTTCCCGTGGAGCCATCCTTGAAATACCACCCTGAATTTTTCTGATGTCTAACCGCGGTCAGTTAGCCTGATCCGGGACCCTGTATGGTGGGCAGTTTGACTGGGGCGGTCGCCTCCCAAAGTGTAACGGAGGCGCGCGATGGTGGGCTCAGGCCGGTCGGAAACCGGCTGTTGAGTGCAATGGCATAAGCCCGCCTGACTGCGAGAGTGACAGCTCGAGCAGAGACGAAAGTCGGCCATAGTGATCCGGTGGTCCCGCGTGGAAGGGCCATCGCTCAACGGATAAAAGGTACTCTAGGGATAACAGGCTGATCTCCCCCAAGAGTCCACATCGACGGGGAGGTTTGGCACCTCGATGTCGGCTCATCACATCCTGGGGCTGGAGCAGGTCCCAAGGGTTCGGCTGTTCGCCGATTAAAGTGGTACGTGAGCTGGGTTTAGAACGTCGTGAGACAGTTCGGTCCCTATCTGCCGTGGATGTTGGAGATTTGAGAGGATTTGTCCCTAGTACGAGAGGACCGGGATGAACATACCTCTGGTGCACCGGTTGTCGCGCCAGCGGCACCGCCGGGTAGCTAAGTGTGGACGGGATAACCGCTGAAAGCATCTAAGCGGGAAACCCACCTCAAAACTAGATCTCCCTGAGAGCCGTGATAGACCATCACGTTGATAGGCCAGGTGTGGAAGCGCAGTAATGCGTGCAGCTAACTGGTCCTAATCGCTCTATAGGCTCACTCTCATACTGTCCCCTTAAAAGGACAGCCCGTGCACAGAAATCATCCATGCACACGTCACACACAAACCTCTCTCTTTAAAATAAACACCAACCGCATCCACACCACCCCACTCCGGGTGGACTGGATGACCTGGTGGCCATGGCGGGGAGTGATCCACCCGATCCCATCCCGAACTCGGCCGTGAAAACCCCCAGCGCCTATGATACTGCGGCTTAAGTCGTGGGAAAGTCGGTCGCCGCCAGGTCTTCCAATCCACCCAATCAACACCACCGCGGGGTGGAGCAGCCCGGTAGCTCGTCAGGCTCATAACCTGAAGGCCGCAGGTTCAAATCCTGCCCCCGCAACCAAAATTACCTAATTAAATCAAATAATTAGCTCGCTCATTGAGCGGGCTTTCTGCGTTTTGGCTCCTCGCACAGACCGCACAAAGGTCGTAGACTGTCACGTGCGGGCTATGGTGCGATACACCTGACATCGAAGAAGCCCGCCTGAATGCGGCCATGCTCTCCCGCGCGTCTGAACAATTTCTTCTGATCGAAAGCGGAAAATTCGGACACCACGCAACGCTCTATCGCGGAGTTGGAGTCGGACAGTTCTTGTGCCAAATTAGAGCATAATCCTATCATTCTGGTTCATATCCTGCGGCGGTGAAGCATGCGGCGGCGTTGCTATGAGAGATATCGTCAATTGCTCCACAGACCGCATGCTGAAGAGCGTCGAGGGTTCGGGGTGCCACTCGTCTGATCCATGCCTTCATTTTGGCGAAGATGTTTTCGATCGGATTGAAGTCGGGGCTGTAGGGTGGCAGAAACAGCAATCGGGCACCGACGGCCTCTACTGCCTCCCGTGCTGTGGTCCCTTTATGTGCTGGAAGATTATCCAGAATGACGACGTCACCCGGTGACAGGGTAGGAACGAGCACCTTGCGGATATAGGCGGCAAACCACTCACCGGTCATGGGGCCATCCAGCATCATCGGCGCAGTCATGCCGGACAGGCACAGTCCGCCGATGAACGTCGTGGTTTTCCAATGCCCATGGGGCACGGGCATCCGACACCGCGCGCCCCGGCGTGACCGTCCCCGCAGGCGGGCCATCTTCGTCGAGACGGCGGTTTCATCGATGAAGACCAGCCGGGCCGGATCAAGGTCAGGCTGACTGTCGAACCAGAGCTCGCGCCGCTGTGCGACGTCGGACCGTGTCTGCTCGCTGGCGTGCGCCGTTTTTTTTGACGGTCATGTCGTGACGGTCGAGGCAGCGCCAGATCGTGCTCGGCGCAAAGTGGACACCGCACTCCACAGCCAGTTTCTCCGCCAGTTCGACGAGGGAGATATCGGCCTTCGCTTCAATCGCTGCCAGCAGGAAGGCTGACCAGGCCTCGATCCGGTGAGAACGGCGATCACCGCCCTGTTTCAGAGCGTGGTCACGGCCGCTGGTCTGCCATTCAGCGACCCAGCGGATAACGCTCGACGAAGACACACCAAAGCGGACTGCAGCCGCACGACGGGTCATGCCAGAGGCAACAGCCGCAATCGTGCGGCGGCGAAGATCAGCAGATAGCGCTCGGGTCATACGAACCGGCCTCCATACCGGCACACAGTATGAATCAGATTTCGGCCAGTATGGGAATCTTAAAATGCACCCGTTAGATCGGATTGTGCTCTAGGTGCGGACGTTGCGTGAGAGAAGTCCTGCGCTACAGTATTAGAAAAACCAAATAATACTGAAGACGGGCAGGTCAGAAAACAAGATAACGACATATCATTTTTTGATAGTGCTTCAGACTGATTGTTGGAGACAGGGTATTCTAATTCTTTTTCCCGTATAAACCAGCATCATAGCTGGAGGGATCGACGCACCGTTGCCCGAAACAATGATGTCCTTATTGAGACCTCAACGGGCGGACGTCTGGGTTCTGTGTCGCGTTTTTCGTTCTGCACTGGAAGCGGAGCGGGAGACGTGGTGTTCCGGATTGCGACCGGGCCAGTCGCGGGTTGGAAAACAAGGGGCTGAGAGCCACGGACAACGGTCTTGTCGGGCCAACTTCTGTTGTGTGGAGTGACCCGAATGACCGGCGTGAAGAACTTTGTGTGGCTGGCGGGGGATGGCCTGTTTGTCCGCCGTATTATTGTCAACAGCATACACGGCGGAATGGCATGATAGGATGGCGCGTCAGCAGAGTGATCGGCATGCAGCCAGTGGCATGTGTGGTCCCGCATCACACACGGGCAGGGGCTCGGTCGATGGCGGATGAGCGTCGGCGCTATGGTGAGGCGTCCGATGAGGACCTCCTGCGCTGGTCGGGAACGGGAGATCGGGACGCGTTTGACCAGATCATGCTCAGGCATGGCCCCTATGCCCTGCGAACAGCCAGACGCCTGACCCGCAATGCGGAAGTGGCGGAAGATCTGGTGCAGGATGCCTTCGTGCGGGCGTGGAGACATGCGCGTGATTTTGATGGGTCACGCGCACGGTTTACCACGTGGCTTTATCGGGTCATCGTCAATCTCAGTATTGATCTTGCGCGCAGAAAGCAGATGGAGCCGTTGCCGGAGGGATTCGACATGACCGACGAAAGCCCGTCTGCGGAAAGCCATCTGGAAGCGATGCAGGAGCGTCAGGCGCTTGCTGCTGCACTTCAGGCCGTACCGCCACGGCAACGGGCGGCGCTGGCGCTGGTGTATGATGAAGGTCTGTCCGGTGCGGAAGCCGCACGCCGCATGGGGCTTTCGGCCAAGGCGGTGGAACGGCTGCTTGCAAGGGGACGGGCGCTCCTGCGGGAGACGCTGAGGCGAGAGGGACGTAAGGCAGAGGGAGAACGCTCATGATGGCACAGAAAAAATTCCGCTATCTGGCGGAGTGCTACGGCGCGGATCTTTCACGCTGGCCTGTGGCTGATCGTGCGCGGGCGGAAGCACTGCTTATCCAGTCTCCAGAGGCCCGCATTATCTTGCGGGCGCAGCAGGATGTGGATGCTGTCATCGTGCGTGCGTTTGGCGCTCAGGATGCGTCTCTTCAGGCTCAGACTGCGCATGAAGATACACAGGCTGCCCTGGCACGTCTGCGGGCAGGTGTGGCCGGGCGGATTGCCGAGGGTAGCGGAAAGAAAAATCTGTTGCGTGGGTGGCGGCGTTTCATACCGCGTCAGTCAGAAGGGCCGCCTGCCGGGGTGATGACAGCGGACGGTCTTGTTGTCTTCCGCTTTGCGGGGCTGGTGCTTGGGTGTGCCTTTATCGTGACAGGCGGGCTGTGGCTGGGCTGGGTACAGTCGTCCAGCGCGGCCAGCGACCTGTTCAATATGCTTCTTGTGTTTCCAGTCAGCGGGGGCGGATCATGATGTTTTACGACGCGAACGGCAGGGTTCGTCGATGGCTCCTGATCTGCTCCCTTGTGCTGAATCTCTTTCTTGTTGCGGTCGTCAGCGGTCAGCATCTGCGCCATCGTGAAAGTCACGTGCCGGTTCTTGGTCGTGTTCTGCGGCATGTGACGTCCCGGCTTGATGCGCAGGATGCAAAGGCTTTCCGTTCCGTGCTGCATCAGGAAGCGCCGCACTATGCGCAGGCTCAGGAAAATCTCGTGCGCGCTCGTGCGGAAATTGACCGTCAATTACTGGCACCTCACTTTGATCAGGTGGCGACCCGTGCTGCCATGCGAGAATGGCAGGATGCGTGGGATGTCTTTGTCGGCACATTCAGTGATGCCCTAGTCGAAGCCATGGGGCAGCTATCTCCCGAAGGGCGTCGCGCTCTGGTTGACGCCACGCCACACCAGAGACCTGATCACTGATTTCTTTTTAATGTAGAAGAAGATTACGGAAACTCCGGGTCCAGGAGAGAGCGACCCGTTATCTGCACGCTTCATGGTCTTCAGGCATGCTGTCTGGAAACATGACAGATCATGTCAGGAGCCGCGTGGTGGTCCGTGTGGAAAAAGGCGTTCCATCCGGTTCGGCTATATGGGCATGTGCTGTGGACCGGGCAGGCGTGGCGGTGTTGTTCTGACGGTGCGCCGGGCCAACGCGCAGGCTCGACCATGATGCGTAATAGCGTCCATCATCAAGAATCTACGGATCGTTGTTTGTGGTCGTTTGTGTCATGCAGGTCAAAGTTTTTCAGAAATATTGTTTTTATAAAAAGTTTTTTCTGTTCCGTCGTGTTTTTATCCGCTGCCCGTAACAGCATTGGATAAACAAACGGAGGTCAGAATGTCTGACTCTTTCAAAGAATTCATGATAAATATTGGTGCTTTTGCTCTTCTGATTCCCTTTTTTCTGGGTCTGGCGGGACCGGTTCTGAGTGACAGGGTGTTCGCGCAGGATGCTTCGGCTGACCGACGGGTGGCGAGTTTCCAGGCCGCTGATACGAATCATGACGGACGCGTTTCACGAGATGAATTCGAGATATTTGCCAGATCCCGGATGGCGACGGCAGGCGGCATGCGTGCCGCCATGTTCAAACGCCTTTCACCCGAGGAGCAGAAGGCGCGGCTCGACGGAAAATTTGCCCAGATGGATACAAAAGGCAACGGATATCTGACGCCTGATGACTGGAATCCCCAATCCTGAAAAATAACCTGAACACCGTGAAGGGTGGAGGTGAGGCATGTCAAAAATTTCTCATGTGTTCGCTGGTGCCATCGGCATCGTGGCCTGTATCGCCCTTGTCGTTCCGGCGGGAGCCAGAACGGTGACGTGCTGGGGGCCGCATGGCCGTGCGGCTGTGGTGCATACACCCGGCCCGTATGGGCGCCCCGTGGTCGGTCCGTGCTGTTATGCTGCGCCCTGGCGCTGGGCAGGGGCGGTTGCGGCAGGTGTCGCGGTGGGGTACTGCAATTGGTGCGGCGGCGCATCCTTATCCCTACCCCTATCCCTACCCCTATCCTTACTCTTATCCTTACCTGGTCTATGTTGCGCCGCGACCGGTTGTTTATGCGCCGCCAGTGGTCGTGGCCCCTGCTCCCGTCTATGTCTATCCGGCGCACCCGGTGCCATGACGTGGTCCTATGTGAAGAGCCGTTTCGCGACAGTGACAGGAAAACTCCTGACGATTGGGGCGGTTCTGTTCCTTACGTCCTGCGCTGCCGCGCATGTCCAGAAGCCCGTGGTCGTGAGTGATCGCCAGCCTGTCGCCCCGGTTGCCGTCACCGTGACGATCAGCATGCCCCGCACGGCAGAGAATGCAAAGCGTCTGGATCGTAACATGCAGGCGCTGGCCACAGGTCTGGCGAAAAAGCTTGAAGCGGCTCATATTGTTGCGCACGCTGCGGCCGCATCGGAAACGCCGCCGCAAGCGAATGGTCATGATCTGGCGCTCGTGGTCGATATTGGTGTCATTGAGGGTGGTAATGCCTGGACGCGGGAACTGGTTGGCTTCGGAACCGGCAAAAGCCGTCTACAATCTCATATTATCTTATATGATGAACGTGGAATACAGCTGACAGATCTTATGGATTTTACCGTCAAGGCCAATAGCGGTTACATGCCGGGAGTTATTGTCAGCGCCTGGAATCCGATCGGATTGGGTGTGCACAGTGCGCGGGCTATTGCAACGGAGGCCCTGAGTAACGGTCATGAAGATGCGGACAGGACTGCACAGGCGATTGTCACGAAAATGGTGGAGTACTACCGGACGAACGGATGGTTACCGCCTGAAGATGAGGGGAACGGATAGGTCCGCTCCTCCGGATGATCGGGGATTAACGTCCACCCCAGAGAGACCTTCAAGGGAAATCGGAAGTGCTCTGCGTTCGGGGAGCAGGGTGACAGGCATTTGTGCCTGTAAAGCAGGAGCGTGAAGGGGTCCTCAAGCGGACGTTCATTCCGGGACACAGAAAAATCCTTTCGTTTATGCCCCCCATGGGTATAGAATGACTAAGACGTTTGCGTTTTCGCATCTGCGCACAGGAGCCCTGAATGGTCAGGACACAGGCCCGGATATGGATTGGTCTTCTGGCCTGCCTGCTGATGCAGGTGGGGCTGCTGGCGGGTGTTTCTCCTGCTCAGGCACAGAGAGAAGCGCAGGCGCATGGAGTCATGATGCACAGGATGGCGGTCTCCTGTTCCGGTGCGATGGTCATGGACCATCATTGCGGGATGACGCAGAAGCCCGCGCCTGCCCTGCCGCATGGCGATAAGTGCTGCCATGTCCATATTGCTGCAACAGATATTCCAACGCCGGCGGAGACGCATTCTCCGGTTCTCCGTCCCGTTGTGAGCAGCCTGCTCTTCAGCGCGTTTGCGCAGACAGCGTTTGTTGGGGCTGACTGGTTGCCCCCGTTGCGTCCCCCCCAGAATTCTGAACAGCTAGAGCATCATGCGATCAGACGGAAACGGCTGATCGGATCAGGATGCCCGCCGTAGCAGCCGCGAATAGAAGCCCTCTCCGTCAACAGGCGTGAACGGACAGGGTTCTGGAGGCTGACAGGCGTTATCCGTCCCGTCTTTCTGCTGGAAAGCGGGGGAATGCGTATGACTGTCCGGATTTTTCAGAATGGTTTTTTCGTCCCGTTTGCGGGGCGGTCTGACACGTCGTCGGTTTGTGACGGGGATGGGCGCCGGGGGGCTTATGGCGGCTTTGCAGCCCCCGGCACAGTCTGCGTCCGCCGGTTTTCCCGCGGGGCTTATCCCGGCGGAACCTTCGGCAACGTGGAACCTGAGTGTTGACCGCACCCATATTGAAATTGACCGCAAGGCCCTGAACGCCCCCTGTGTGGGCGGCACGTTACCCGGCCCTGTGCTGCGCTGGCGGCAGGGGGATACGGTTACTGTCCATGTCACCAACAGGCTCAGGAATGAGGATACGTCCATCCACTGGCATGGTATCCGCCTGCCAGCGGATATGGATGGTGTGCCGGGTCTGAGTTTTACCGGCATCAGACCCGGTGAGACCTTTACCTATCGCTTCCGGCTGCATCAGAGCGGCACGTACTGGTACCACAGCCATTCCGGGATGCAGGAAGCACAGGGGCTTTATGGTGCGGTGGTGATCGACCCCCTCCAGCCGGACCCGAATGCGTGTGACCGGGATTATGTGATTCTGCTGTCCGAATGGACGGATGTGTCCCCCATGGACATGATCAGCAACCTGAAGATGCAGGATGATTATTATGTCTTCCGGCAGCGGACGGCAGCGTCTTTCCCGAAGGAGGCGCGGGAGGCGGGGAGTGCGGCTGCTGCCCTGAAAGACCGGCTATCCTGGTCCCGCATGCGGATGGCGGCTACCGATATCGCGGATGTCACAGGCATTATTTATACCTACCTGCTGAATGGTCATGCCCCGGATGGCAACTGGCACGGCCTGTTCCGCCCCGGTGAGCGGGTGCGTCTGCGGTTCATCAACGGGTCCTCCATGACCTTTTTTGACATCCGTATTCCCGGTCTGGAGATGCTGGTGGTGCAGGCGGACGGGAATGATGTGGAGCCCGTGCCGGTGGATGAATTCCGCATTGGCGTTGCGGAAACCTATGATGTCATCGTGCAGCCAAAGGACGACCGGGCCTATACCATTTTTGCCCAGAGTGAGGACCGGACAGGCTTTGCCCGTGGCACGCTGGCTCCGCGGGAAGGAATGGAAGGTCCGGTTCCGCCGATGGACCCGCGCCCCGTGCGCACCATGATTGATATGGGTATGGGCGACATGAAACCCGGTGAGAGCATGAACGACATGGACATGAACGCCATGGAGATGTCGGGCGGAGGAAGCCAGTCAGATACGGGCCAGTCGGGTATGGGGCAGTCTGGTGAGGTCGGGGCGGGTATGAGTATGGCCGGAATGGACAGGCCCGGCATGGCGCAGCATGCGATGCGCCCTGTCATGCCGCCAATTGAGGTGGATGATCCCGGCCCGCCGCCCATCAATGTGGAAAACCAGAATGTGGCCATGATGCCTGTGGACCGGCTGGGCAGCCCCGGTGACGGGCTGGAGCAGAACGGTCGTCGCGTTCTGACTTACAGACAGTTACGTGCCACCCGACCCGGAGCGGACCCGCGTCCGCCCTCCCGTGAAATCATCCTGCATCTGACCGGCAACATGGAGCGCTATATCTGGGGCTTCAATGGGCGGAAGTTTTCGGAATCCGGCCCCATCCGTCTGAAAAAAGGGGAGCGTGTCCGCTTTACGCTGATCAATGACACGATGATGGAACATCCCATCCATCTGCATGGTCTGTGGAGCGAGCTGGAAAACGGGCAGGGCGCGTATCGTCCTTATAAACACACGCTCATTTCCCAGCCCGGTTCGCGCATGAGCTATCTGGTGACAGCGGATGTGCCCGGAATGTGGGCGTATCACTGCCACCTGATGCTGCACATGGATCTGGGCATGTTCCGGACGGTGATTGTGTCATGAAGCGCCTTGTCGTTCCGGCCGTGTGTCTGGTGGCGCAGATGCTGGCTCTGTCCGGGGGGCAGGCGGTGGCTGGTTCTGTGTCCTACGGAACTGGCGCGACGCGGTATCACGCGGCGGATGCGCCTTCGGCCACGCCGGTTGTGTATCTGGGGAATATCAGGCCGGTCATGGATCAGCAGAGTTACTTTCATGGCATCATGGATGAGTTCGAAGGACGTTACGCACCGGCTGGCACGGATCTGCGCTGGGATGGCGAGGCCTGGTACGGATCGGATTACAACAAGGTCTGGCTGAAAACCGAAGGCACGCTGGAGCGGGGCCGCCTGACGGATGGGGATCATGAACTGCTCTATAGCCGGTCCATTTCACCCTATTTCAATCTTCAGGGTGGTGTGCGGATGGATCTGGATGATGGCCCGACGCGCACATGGGGCGCGTTTGGGGTACAGGGGCTGGCACTTTACGAGTTTGAAGTGCAGGCCACGGCCTATGTCAGTGATCGCGGGCGTTTTGCCACCCGGCTGGAAGGGTCTTACGACTTCCTGTTGACCAACCGGCTTATTCTCCAGCCGCAGGCCGAGTTCAATCTTTACACAAAGTCCGATACCGGGCGGCAGGTGGGGGCAGGTCTATCGGATGTCGATGCCGGTCTGCGCCTGCGCTACGAGTTGTGGCGCAAGTTCGCGCCTTATGTGGCGGTGACATATTCCGGCTATCTCACACAGGCGCGCCGGATTGTGCGCGATCAGGGCGGTGAGGGCGGCACGCTGCGTTTCACGCTGGGGATCAGAAGCTGGTTCTGACATTGTCTTATAATAAAAGGATATGACGGATGCGATTTTTTCTTTTTACCCTTGCGGCTTTTCTGTGCGCCGGTGTGGCGCAGGCTGAGCCGATGGGCATGGCTCCGGGTCAGACCATGACGGGTCCAGCCACGGCGGACCCGGCGCAGACAGCACAACAGAGTCTGGAAAAAATGAGTATGGATCAGCAGATGGCGGTATGCAGCCGAATTGAGGCCATGCAAAAGCAGGGGAAGCCCCTGACCAGAACGATGCAGGCGCAGAAGGCTGTCTGTGACAGAATGGGGGGCAGTATGGACCCGTCCGCGCCAGCACCGGAGGCCACGCTTGAGCGCTGAGTGAAAGGCACTGAATGAGACAGATGTGGGGAACGCGGCTTAACGGATCATTCTGCGTACTACGCGGAGCAATTCCTCAATGGTTTCTTCCCCGCCGTCATCCTGCACAGCCTTGCGGACACAGCCATTGACGTGGGAGGACAGGATTTCGGTTGCGACACCATCCAGCGCGGATTTTACAGCAGAAATCTGCATGAGGATATCAACACAATAGCGGTCCTGCTCTACCATGTTCAGCACGCCGCCAATCTGGCCTTCAATACGGCGCAGCCGGTTGGTCAGAGTTTTTTTATGGGGCTGCTGTACGCGCCTGTCCGTGTTTTCCTGATCCTCACACGCAGCACATCCGGCGGGGGCGTGTCCGTCTCTGAACTGGGTTGGCATGATATCCCCTTTCTCCGGGTGTTGCCGCTCCTGGAGTCATATCCGTCTGATGGCATGATGCTCTAGCAGGTCCGACCTTATCCCGCCACTGCGGGAGACAGAACCCGGCACAGCCAAAAAAAGCGGCCTATACGGTCTTGCGGAAGGAGAGTGTGATGGTGCGTCCCAGCGGGTCCATAAAGGCGGGCTGGTAGCCAGCCGGTGTGTGGCCCCTGCCATCATGAACATGGATCCGTTCGTTAAACAGATTGCCCACGGAGAGAAAAAGGCGGAAGTTTTTTGCCCATTTCCGGTCTTCCCAGTGGGGCAACTGGCCCAGATCGGCAAAAATGGTGGCGTCTAAGGTGCCCAATGCGCTGAAATACAGGTCGTCCGCTGCGGAGGATGCCTTGGACGATGTTCCGGCCTGCCATTTCCCTACCAGCCGGATGCCCAGACCTTTGTCATAAACACCGCCCTGAAGCTCCATTTCATGCCGGGGCTGGCCACCGAGGCCGCTTATGGTGCCGCCCTGAAGCAGATTGATGGCGGGCAGGCCGGACCGGAGCGTGACAGTATCCCGCAGCCGCCAGACCTGTGTTGCCACCAGATAAATGCGCCCATGCGGCTTGTCCGGTTTGCCGTGTCTGTTCGCGCCGCCTTCATGGAGGGGGCGGGAGAAGGAGAGGGTGGCGTTCCACTCGCTTCGGTTTTCGCCCTCTGCGTTGACGGGGCGGGTATCAACAGTTTCCAGTATGCCATCGGCATTGCGCTGGTAGCGGTCGGGGAAGGCGTTCTCAAGGGCGGCGGTTGCTGTGGGGAGGGTGAGAATGGTGTTGTGCGTTGTGTCATGCACGTAGTTTACATGCAGTCGCGTGCCGGTCACGGCGGGCAGGGTGAGCAACGCCCCCAGACTGATTTCATGCCCGCTGGTGGCTTTCAGGTCCGGGTTGCCACCGGACAGGCTGGTCACCTGCACGGATTGCCCGGTGACATAATCATATGTTGTCACGTTGGGGGTCTGGATGGTGGGGGCAACAAGCTGTGACGCTGTTGGTGCTTCCTGACTGTGGGTGATGGAGAGTGGAAACTGCATCCATGAGAGAGGCGACCATGTCACCCCGCCGCCAATCGTGCCCAGTGTGCCGAACTGGGACACCTGATTGACCGCCGCATTCACATTGCCGTCCAGTTTTTCCAGAAATGACAGAACATGCTTGCTGCTACTGGCAATGGGGATATCGGCGTTGAACCGGGCTATGCCCACTTCCCGCTGGATATGGCTGGAAGACCGCGTGGTGTTGAGGGTGGATAAGGCGTTCTGGTCTGTCAATGTGCCCGTCAGAGCATAGCTGGTGGAGACATCCCCTGCGGGCAGAGCAAAGAGAGAGCCGGTCATGAGTCCGCTGATCTGCCCGTTATTGCTCGTGGAATGGCCGTAATTCAGGGTCCGTTGGGACAGCACATCGGTTGGAAAAACGGAAAACGGGTTCAGGGTGGCGCTGTTGTCCATCAGGTCCGTCTGGGCCGTTTGCAGGTTCAGGCCGGTCTGGCTGCTGGTTGTGGTTTCTGACCGGTCATAACTGCCGGTGCTGTTCCATTTCCAGTTCCCGACATCACCATCAAACTTCAGGCCTGCATGGGCTGTTTCCGTATGGGCTTTCTGGCGGAGGGGGGAGATGTCTGTAAAATTTCTGTACAGTAAAGTATTGTCTGAAAAAGGAGAAAACAGGGAACTGGCCGGTAGGGTCAGAACGCCGCGTGCTGGCCCCTGCAGGCTGCGCTGATCCTGACGTGTGTAGGTCAGGTTGAGGGAGGACGAAATGGTTTTGAAAATCGTCCCTGCCACAACGCCATTCAGGGTCAGCTTCTGCATACTGGGCTGGAGCGTATAGGCGGAGGCATCTGCGTCGCTGTGGGGGGAGATTGGCGTAAGGCAGAAAGTCCTGAAGGGTGGGAACCTGCGTGCCGGCCAGTGTGGGTGCGCCCGCGACTGTCACGGGCCTGCCGGCCAGAGCGTCCAGTTGCGGGTCAAGACTCTCGCCGCTCTCTGGCGCGGTCACGTTGCCCGCATTGGCGTACGCCCGCTGGCCCGTGCGGGCACCACGTCGCGCTGGCTGTCTTTCAGGTCCGCCTGTGTGGAATAGCGCGCGCTCAGATTGATCCGGCGTTCTCCATCCAGTTTTGTATAGCTGAGGGCAGGCACGCCCGTTTCTCCGCCGCCGTCCGTGGAGGTTGTGCCCGTCAGACGGGCGCGGATGGCGCGAAAACGCTCGACCGTGATGATGTTCACCACGCGCTGGCTGGCGGAATAGCCGTATTTCAGGGCTTCTTCCTCCGTAAAGATTTCGACCCGCTCAATGGCTTCAAAAGGCAGATCCTGAAGTTCCTGCATGCCGGAAATTCTTTTGCCATTCAGCAGGACGACCGGAGCGCCGCCACTGGCCCCGCGGCCCGAACGTGTTTCGGGAGAAATGGCAGTCAGCAGGTCGGAGGCGGAGTCCACACCATAGGCCCGGATTTCATCCGCCTTGATCTGCAGGATCGGTTTCAGGTGCCCCAGCGCCTCACCACGCGCCTTGTGCCCGACCACATCAATGTTTTCAGGGGTGGTGCTGGTTGTCAGAACCGGCGGAGCCTGTCCGGCTGAACCAGTCTGGGAGAATGCGGCGTTGCCAGAGGGGGTATTGCCAGCGGGCGTACTGCCAGCGGGTGCGTCGCCGGTTGGCTGGGCGAGAGCGGGAGACATCATTCCTGTCAACCCGAGGCCGCCCGCCAGCACCACACGGAAAAGCCGGTGTGCAGACTGGCGGCCTCGGGCCGAGTAACAGGACAGGGTGCGCAGCAGAAAAACAGGCATGAACTCAGACAAAGGGTGTGGCGGAACAAGGCGGAACGGTGGTGCCAGACATTGCGAGGGCATGGGCCGGACAGGTGTTCTGGAGGACTAGCAAAAAATCAGGTTGTTTCCTCTTCAAATATACCCATATGGGGTATAAAAGTCATGGAAATATCCACAAGGAGCCTTCCGGTGCCCCAGACTGTCAGTTTCCCCGTTGGTGGCATGACCTGTGCAAGCTGTGCTGCCCGGATTGAAAAAGTGCTGAACCGTCTGGACGGCGTGCAGGCGACGGTCAACTTCGCCTCGGAACGGGCGCAGGTGCAACTGGACGGCCCCGAAGCCTCTGTGGAGGCGGTGGTCGGCGCGGTGCGTCAGGCCGGTTTTACGGTGGAAGAAAGAAGTCTTGATCTCGCACTGTCCGGCATGAGCTGCGCCGCCTGTGCGGCCCGGATTGAAAAACTGCTCAACAGACTGCCTCTGACACAGGCCAGCGTGAACTTTGCGGCGGAACGGGTGCATATTGTTTATGTGCCCGGCGTTGCGGAGCCGGAAACCTTTATTGACCGGATTGAAAAAGCGGGTTTCGGCGCAAGGCGTCTGGATGAGGGCGGGCGGGAAGATCCTCAGGCCCGGCGTCTGGCTGTCTGGCGTGCGGAGCGCAACCAGTTCCTGCTGACGGCCCTGCTCTCTGTGCCATTTTTCGTGCAGATGGGTGGCATGTTTTCTGGTGCCATGCCCATGATGCCAGACTGGATGCAACTGCTTCTGGCCACTCCGGTACAGTTTTTCTGTGGCCGCCATCTGTATCAGCGTGCGTGGAATGCGGTACGGGGCGGGTCAGCCAATATGGATGTGCTCGTGGTGCTGGGCACGACGATTGCCTACGTCTTCAGCGCCGTTGTGGTGCTGTTCCACCTGCCACAGCCGGTTTATTTTGAGGCCAGTGCGTCCATCATCACCCTGATTTCCCTCGGCAAGCTGCTGGAAACCCGGGCGAAGAACAGAACAGGGGCGGGGATTGAAAGCCTTTTGCGCCTTCAGCCCCAGGTGGCGCATGTGGAACAGGGCGCGGAGGTGCTGGATCGTCCCGTGGCCGAGGTGCGGGTGGGTGACAGGCTGGTTGTACGCCCCGGTGAGAGCGTGCCGGTGGATGGCGTGGTGGTGGACGGGGCCTCCGATGTGAATGAGGCCATGCTGACGGGAGAAAGTCTTCCCGTGCTCAAGCAGAAGAATGATCAGGTGTTTGGGGGCACCCTGAACGCCAATGGCGTATTGCGGATGCAGGCCACAGGGGTCGGGGCGGATACAGCCCTGTCCCATATCGTGACAATGGTTGAACAGGCGCAGGGCTCCAAAGCCAGTGTGCAGCGTCTGGCGGATAAGGTGTCCAGCATTTTCGTGCCTGTTGTGGTCGGCATCGCACTGGTGACGTTTCTGGTGAACTGGCTGGTGACAGGCAGCGCTACAGGAAGCCTTGTGTCCGCTGTGTCCGTGCTGGTGATCGCCTGTCCCTGTTCTCTGGGGCTGGCGACGCCGACGGCCATTATGGTTGGCACCGGGCTTGGCGCGCAGTGCGGTATTCTGTTCCGTAATGCTGATGCGCTGGAGCAGGCGGAAAAACTGACGACCATGATTGTCGATAAAACCGGCACGCTGACGGAAGGCAGACCAGTCGTGCAGGATGTGCAGCCTGCCCCACAGGGGGATGCCGTCCACCTGCTGGCCGTGGCTGCGGCGCTGGAGAAGGATTCTGAACATCCGCTGGCCCGTGCCGTGATGGAATATGCCACTGCGCATGACGTGCAGGTTCTGGAGGCCAGCGCATTTCAGGCGGTTCCGGGCCTTGGGGTGACGGCTCGGCTCGGTGCGGATCTGGCGCGGCTCGGGTCTCCACGTTTTCTGCGGGAAGCCGGGCTGACGGTCGATGAGGCTCTGGTTTCCGCGTTTGAGAGTGACGGAAAAACGGTCATCGGGGTGGCCCTTGGCGCGCAGCTTCTGGGCTACATCACCCTGTCCGACAGTCTGCGGCCTGATGCGGTGGCAACGGTCAGGGCTTTGCAGAAAGCCGGGATCAGGGTCGTGATGCTGACGGGTGACAACCAGCGTACCGCCGCCGTTGTGGCCGCGCAGGTCGGGGTGGACGCATATCGGGCGGGTGTTCTGCCGGGCGATAAGGCTGCGGCGGTTGCACAGTATCGCTCTGAGGGCAGCGTTGTTGGCATGGTGGGGGATGGCATTAATGATGCCCCGGCTCTGGCGGCGGCGGATGTCGGCTTTGCCATTGGCGCGGGAGCGGCCATTGCGCTGGAAACGGCGGACGTCGTGCTGATGAAGAGTGATCTGACCAGCGTGCTGGATGCGCTTTCCCTCTCCCGCGCAACGCTGGCCAAAATCCGGCAGAATCTGTTTTTCGCTTTTATTTACAACATTCTTGGTCTGCCGCTGGCCGCCTGTGGTTTGCTGAACCCGATTGTGGCCGGGGCGGCCATGGCGATGAGTTCTGTCTCGGTCGTCAGTAATTCCCTGCTGCTCAACCGCTGGCGGCCACAGTCCCGCGTCTGATGCCCGCGCCCTCCGGGGACACAGCACAAGGTTGTTCCGGAGGGGCTCTTTCAGCTGGCAGGCTTTCAGGACGCCAGATCAAATCCCAGATCGTCAACCACATCCGCGAACTGCTGGGGGGTGACCAGTGTCGGGTCATACCGGACCGTGACTGTACCGCCTTCCAGCACAACATCCGCTTCGGAAACACCGTTCAGGGCTTCCAGAGCCGTTTTCAGCTTGCTGGAACAACCGGTGCAGGACATGCCGTCAACAACAAAGGTTTCTGTTTTCACCGTCATTTTCGCTCCTTGTGTTTGTGTGGCCTGTTCAGATCTGCTCGATGGTGGAGAAATCGAAAGTTTCCCCTTTGGGGTTTTCCCCCAGCCGTAATGTGGTGGGTGTCGGCATGGCATAGGGGGGCACGGGCAGATTGTGCGGGGCCGGAGCGCCTTTGAACACGCGCCCGGCCAGATCAAACTGGGAACCATGACAGGGGCAGGCGTAACGGCCTGTCTGGTCCGGTTCCGCTGCCGGGGCCGTATAGGCGGGCACACAGCCCAGATGCGTGCAGATTCCAACATACACGCCATAGTCCGGCACAAGGGAGCGGTGCCAGTTGCGGGCATAGGGGGGGCTGTTGCAGGGCTTCGGACCCGGCATCCCGCAACTGCTCCGTCAACTGCGGGCTTTGCAGTTTTGCCAGGTCTTCCGCCGTGCGCCGCAGGATGAAAATGGGCTTGCCCTGCCAGACCGCCGTCATCTGCTGGCCGGGAGCCAGTCTGGAGAGGTCAATATCCACAGGCAGATGGGCGGCGGCGCTGTCCTGCGGCTTCAGGCTGGCGACAAACGGAATGGCGCACGCCGCCAGCCCGGTTACGGTGCCAGCGGTGGTGACCATGCCAAGAAAGTCACGCCTGCCCGCGGTGTTGTCCTGATCCGGCCCGGTGGGTTGGGTGTCGTCTGCTGGGTGTGTCATCAGTCGTGGGTGTCCTGTGCGTTCCGGCGGCGGGCGCGTTTCCAGATTTTTCTTTTTCCCAGGCAATGGCCAGCACAAGCAGGCCACTCAGATAGGCAAAAACATACAGGCCCGTACGGTGTCTGTCATTCCGGTGCGGGTCGGAAGCCCAGACCAGAAAGCCTGTCACATCCCGTGCTTCCTGCGCGAGGGTGGCGGGTGTGTGATCCGGGAACTCGACCGCATCATCCGTCAGCGGGGGCGGCATGCCAATCAGATGCCCGTCCACCCAGTCATTATAGAACTTGCCGGGCACAACCGGCGCGCCGGGGGGCGGGGGGCATGCGGTAGCCGGTCAGGAAGGCATACAGCCAGTCCGCTCCGTGTGGCTCAATGGCCGCCAGACGGGACTGGTCGGGTGGGGCAACACCCCCATCATGGCTGCGGCGGCGGCCTCGCTGGGGAAGGGCGAGCGTAGTGTATCGTCCGGCAGGCCGGGGCGCATGGTGGGATGGCCCGCTGCATCCGGTGGGCCGGGAATCTGTCTGGCGTGCGCCAGATCCGTAATGGCCTGCCGGGAGAGGCCGATGCCCATCAGGTCCTGATAGGTCACGCTGCGCATGCCGTGGCAGGAGGCGCAGATGTCATGAAACACCACAAAGCCGCGTTGCAGACTTTTCTGGTCGAACTGCCCGAACGGTCCTTCAAAACTCCATTTCTGGTGCGGCGGTACGGGCGGAGTGGCGGGGGGAGCAGCAGTGGGGGGGAGTCGCAGGGTCTGCATAGGCCAGGAGCGGCAGGCTGGCCAGCAGAGCCGCACTCAGGATTGCGGGGCGGAAGGCAGGACGCCGGGCCATCAGGCGTCTCCTTCGGCGGAAGCAATGGAGGCGGGCAGGGGGCGTGTTTTTTCAAACCGCGAAGCCAGTGGCAGGATCACCAGAAAATATCCGAAATAATACACGGCGGACAGACGCCCGATGAGCATCCAGATCCCTGTGGCGTGATGCTTGCCTACAAGCGCCAGCAGCACAAAGGCAACCACCAGCCCCAGCAGGGCCGGACGGCAGAGGGGGCGGAACCGGACGGAGCGCACGGGGGAGCGGTCCAGCCACGGCAGGGCAAACAGCACGAGCAGGGAACCCGCCGCCGCCAGCAACCCGCCAAACTTGGACGGCACGGACTGAAGCAGCCCGTAAAACGGCAGGAAATACCATTCCGGTTCGATATTGGCCGGAGTGTGCAGCGGGTCCGCCGGGGCATAATTGTCCGGCTCTGTCAGCAGGCCCGGCCAGAAGAACAGCAACGCGCAGAAGACCATGGCAAAGACAATCAGCCCGATCAGATCCTTGCTGGTGTAGTATGGATGGAAAGGAAGCGTGTCCCGGGGCGTTTTGGGCTCGACCCCCAGCGGGTTGTTTGATCTGGTCACATGCACGCAGGCCACATGCAGCCCCACAACAGCCACAACCAGAAACGCCATGAGGAAGTGCAGCACAAAAAAGCGGTGCAGGAAGATATCGCCCAGATGGTCGCTGCCCGTCAGCACATGTTCCAGTGTTCCGCCAAGAACGGGCACAGCCCCCACGGCTTTGGTCACAACATCCGCGCCCCAGTAGGACATCTGGCCCCATGGCAGGATATAGCCTGCAAAGGCTGTCGCCATTACCATGACCAGCAGCACAAGCCCGCTGAGCCACAGGAGTTCCCGTGGGGCTTTGTAGGAGCCGTAATAAAGCCCGCGAAACAGATGGATATAGAGGGCCGCCAGAAACAGGCTGGCCCCTGTCATATGCATGCCGCGCAGCAGCCAGCCGCCGGAAAGCTGGCGGTCTATGGCTTCAACGGAAAAGAACGCGTCCGCGCTGGTGGGGGGTGTAGTTCATGGCCAGAAAAATGCCGGTTGCCAGCATCAGCAGCAGCACAACCACCAGAATGGCGCCAAAATTCCATAGCCAGTTCAGGTTACGGGGCATCGGGAAATCCACATATTCCTTACGGAATGCGGAGACAACCGGCAGCCGACGCTCCATCCAGCCAGCGGCGCCACCCGGAGAGGAAGCGCCTGTGGCGGCTACGTCCTGTGACTCAGGCTGTTTCATGCACACGATCCACTCTTTAGTCCTTCAATGCCCGGTTCACCTGAAAAACGGGAAGCCGGTTTCTTACAGCGCGGAGGGTATTGTGGCACGAATGGTGCTGCGCTTAAAGATTTCCCGTTCCGCAAAAGAATCGTTTTCTGGACTGTTGAAACTGGGGCATTGCTGTCTTTCTGGAAAGATTTTACCGGCTGCCGGGAGTATCCGTTTCATCAGGTAGTGTCCGCCGGATTTCCGCGGAATAATCCGGGCCGGGGGTCGCGTCTTCTGGTCTGTGGATACGGCTGCGGTCATGTAGGGTCTGGAAATCCAGATGTGTATCCAGCAGGCCGAGTTTGTAGGCGAGGGAGGCCGTATAGCCGCTCAGCAGAACACGCCAGTCCAGCCGGTAGCGAAAGCTGGCCTGCGCACGGGCGAGAATACCCGTCGTGCAGTTTGAGGTCAGCGTATTATACCATTCCGGCGTGTGGGAAAGGTGGTCGACTTCCGCCAGATAGCTGCGGAACAGCCGTTCCCTGACTTCGGGAGAGAGAAAGACCCGATACAGATAGACGCGCTCCTTGCGAATATCTGTCCGCACGCCAATCAGATCCCGCTCATCCGCTACCACGTAAAACAGTTCATAATGATGGAAGAACCCGGCAAGGGTGGAATAGGGGAATTTTTTCTGGCGGCGGGTTTCAATGGATAGGGCCACATGCCGCCCGTCTTTGAACCCGAAACTGAGAAAGACATGCGCGATGCTTTCCCCTGCCCAGTAGGAGGTTACGAGATCAACGGAGGAGAGGTCATCCAGCGCGTAATCCGCGTCGTAATAATGCGGCGTGTAATCGGAGGGCGTGGTGTAGGTGAAATTGCGGATGTGGTGCAGATGCACCGTCCGCCCGTCCAGTGAAACTGTTGCAGGGATTGCATATTCTCCTGCCCAGTCCCGGTTGTTCCGGGGTGGGTCTGTGACGTACCAGAGAGCAAATGCCGCACTGATCCCGGCCAGCGTCAGTCGTGCGGTCCGACGGGTACGCAGGAAGAAGATTGTGCCCAGAACAGGTGGGAACAGGAGCGTCAGTCCAAGCCGGAGCGCATCCGGCTCCATCGTGGAATAATAGAGAGCTGGCGTGCCAAAGGCTCCCAGAAGACAGGTGGCGCATCCGGCAAGCCGGGAGGCCCAACGTCTGCGCGGTTCTCTGTGTGGCTGGCTGCGCGGTGCTGACGGCTCTGGCGTGGAAGGAGGCTTTGCAGGCACCGTCATGGGGCTGTTCCCGCCGGGCTGTTCGGGCTGTTCGGGCTGTTCGGGCTGTTCGGGCGGGCGGGGGGGAGAGCCTGCGGTGTTGCGGCGGTGCCCCCATCCTGACCTCCGTCATTGCCGCGTGTTGGCACAAATTCTCCGCCAATGGCGATGATGTCGTTTCTGTTGATGGTTCCGTCTGTCTGCGGGATGCCCTGTGCGCGGGCAAGGTGGTTGCGCAGGATACGGCGGATTTCCGCAATGGTGATCGGGTTGGACTGGGTGGAATGGCCGGAATGGCGGACAACCAGTTCAGAATCGACATCCGGCACATGCGCGCTGGTATATTTCACAACGCCATCATCCGAATCCTGCAATTTTTTGTCGCCAAGAACCGGGATGATGGAATGGGTGCGGACATCCGGCACAACCGGAATGGCGGCAAGGGACTGGATAAAGCGGCTATGGGGAGACATGCCGTACACGCTCCCGACCCGCCAGGGACTCATGCTGAGGCGTGCCGCATGCGGGTCACTGAGCAGCACCTGTTTTGTCACTTCCTGCACAGTCAGCGGGAATGTGACCATCCGTCCGACAAGGCGGGCCAGAGAGAAATTGGCCATATAGCTGCCGTGTTGCGGGGTCGAGATAAAAACAACCTCCCGTGCTTCAGGGAGGGGGGTGGGGAACAGCGCATCCTGCAACAGCGTGCGGGCGTTCGCAGTGAGCCGCAGACTTGACAGGGGCCGGGAGATCAGGCCGTTCCACAGCCTGTCTCCGCTCTCGATTACCAGCATTTTGGCCAGCAATCCCCCTTGGCTGTGGCCGATAAGCGTGATGTTGCCGAGTGCCGGGTCCGCCGTGACGCCGCCAAGGTCCGCCACAGCCTGCTGAATGGCGTTACGGAGTTGCAGGGCGGAATAGGGGATCGGGTTTCCGGTTGCGTAAGAGAAAAACCAGAATTCGTAATGCTGACGGATGTCCGGGTCTTCCAGCAGGTCATTCACCATATCGGCCCAGCGCGCCGGGCTGGAGGCCGTGCCATGGATCAGCACCACCGGCATGCGCCCCATCTGATGCGGTCCGATGGTGGCCAGTTGTGGTGCGTGGTCCTGATCAAAAAGCCGACCGTCCAGAAACCCTTTATATTCCATGGACCAGTCTATCGCATCACTCAGGCTGAGTGCGCGGGCGGCGGTCTGGTCATATTGCAGGGGGAAGGTGCGGGCGGATACCGGAGCAGAAGCAGAAGCAGAAGCAGAAGCAGAAGTTGGGGCTGGAGGCGGGGGCACTGTCTGACAGGCCTTCATCAATGGGTGTCAGGTCCAGTCGGCCATGCAGGGTGCTGGTCAGTACCTGCTGGCGTGGTGTGTCGAAGGAGAGAAGAAGGTCAAGCGGGACCCTGAGTTTTTCCGTAATCTGGAAGGAGCCGCTTTCTGGTGTTTCGATATGCGGGAGCGCACCGACCGGCTCACCCAGTCCCGCGTGGCTGTACATTGTCCAGCCCGCGGACGGACAACCGGGCCATGGGGCGGATATCCTGCAGGGCATGGTCATGCCATGTCAGCTGGCTGGGTGTTGTGCTCAGATCCAGAGTGCCAAACGGTAAGGTCCAGCGTTGTGGCGTCAGAGAGACGGGGCTGCCAAAGGCTTCCGTCAGCGCCAGCATATAGAGGTCACACGCCTGCCGGACATGCGGGTTGTATGCTTCGGGCTGGTCGGAAGGCGCGCCATTGGGGTTGAGGTAGGCATAGGCATACAGAGCCGCCGCCATGAATTCCGCCCGGTCCGCATGCCGGAGGGCGTGCAGGTAGCTGAGTTCCGCAAGAGCAAAAAGCTGGTCGGCCAGATTCTGGGCGTAAAAATGCGCCTGTGTCAGGCTGCGCAGAGCGGCAATGGTTTCTTTAGGGTGATTGTCCCATGCACTCAGCAGGTTCTGCCGCTGTAAAACCGTATGCGTGGTATTGCTGAGCGTGCTGCCGCTCAGTGCGCTGCGGCTACGGTCCTGATAGGCCTGCCGGAGGGAAAGCCGGGTCACGCTGACAGGGGAGGTGCATCCGGACAGAAGCAGCAGTGCAGCACTGAAAGCCAGAGATCTGGAGGCTGTTCTGACCCGCCCCGTATGGAGTTTTCTGGGGAAAATCCTGCTCATCACCCTATCGCATACTGCTTTCTGTTCCGCTTTGCGCGGACCTTACAGAGTTTTGTATCAGGCTGAAACGGCTGTCATATCGCCTCTCCCCTGCATGACGCGGGCAGGATGAGCGTATAGGGTGGCAGGATGACACATCAGACTCCACACACCTGTTCTACGTCCCGCTCACGCTGCCGCTGGGCTGAGACCAATCCGCTTTTGCGGGCATATCATGATGAGGAATGGGGTGTGGCTGTGCATGATAGCCGTATGTTGTGGGAAATGCTGATGCTTGAAGGCTTTCAGGCGGGCCTGTCATGGCTGACGGTTCTGCGGCGGCGCGAGGGCTTCCGCAAAGCCTTTGCTGCGTTTGACCCGGCTCTGGTAGCGCAGTTTGATGAGACGGATGTTGACCGTCTGATGCAGGACCCCGGCATTATCCGGGCACGGGCCAAAATTCAGGCCACAATCGGCAATGCGCGGGCCTATCTGGCAATGCAGGAGCAGGGCGAGGATTTTTCCGTCTTCTGCTGGGGAATGGTTCCCGGTGCGCCCGTGCGGAATGAAACCGGGCAGGTGCTGGCGCAGTCTCCGGCTTCTCAGGCGCTTTCAAAAGCCCTTAAAAAGCGGGGCTTCAAATTTGTCGGGCCGGTTGTTGTCTATGCCTGGATGCAGGCGGTGGGCATGGTGCTGGATCACGATCCGGCCTGTTTTCGGTACGGAGCGGCTGTTTGAACGCCATCCCGCATAAACAACGATAAAGAATTGTTGAATACGAGTCTCTCAGAAATGTGAGTAGTTTCAGGGTGGATGGTGTTCTGACTGCAAGAGAAGAGCACGAGGGATATGGTGGTTTTCTATTGGTAGTGCATTGAAAAACATAACAAAAATATAAACATGGTTAAATTGCGACAGATTGTGTGCTTCATGCCATATTATCTTTGTAAATAGTGGTTTATTGACGGGACGGTTTTTTGCGCATAGGGTTCAGGCCACCTCATCTCAGGGTGGGGCATGTGTAAGCAGGGAGCGGTTTTATGAGGGTGCGAATGTGCAGGGCCATACGATGTTGCGTGCGGTTGCCGCAGATCAATGGTCACGATGTGCAGAACGGGCACATCTTATAATCCGCCGGGAGTGAAACTGTCGGCGGAGACACCCTTCAGGGGTTCTGTTTTCGAGGTCAGTTATAATGCGTTCTTCAAAAATAATAGAAATAGACGGTGTTTTTCTTGGAACTGCCATCCAGATCAGTGGTGAGCAGGGGCAGCGCTTCTATGCCGCGCATGAGAGCGTCCGAGCGTTGCACAATACCATCCGGCCGGATATGGCTATGCTGGCGCGGCAGGTCGCACAGACGTTCCGCCAGAATCAGGCCGCGTCCTGCGGTCGGTAAACCGCTTTTCTGAAGGTGGCGTCTCTCGGGGGCGAAAGAGGCTGAGAGGCCCGTCGTCCTTGGAGGTTGTCTTGCAGACGGGTTGAATTCCTTTTTCAGCGCAGGGTTGTTTCAGTCAGGATTGATTATCCTGACTGAGAACCGGGACATGGACTTCATCCAGATCAGCCAGATCCAGTTTCTGTAAAAGGCTGAGCATATCCTCCAGTTTCGGATCTGTATGCTGGGCGGTGCTGTTGGAAGAGAGGGCGGCAGGGTCAAAATGGTCCGCCAGACGGGTGTAGAGGTCTGCCCGCTGCCGGAGGGCCGGTGTGGGTTCGGATGTTTTTTCCATCCACCACACACTCGCAGCCCCGGCCAGTTTCCGCAACAGGAACAGAATATCACGGGCTTTGCCAATCTGGTCCGCGTGGCGCAGGCCTTCCAGCCCGGCGGTCTGACAGTGAATTTCGGCCAGTGTGCTCGTTGTGCCGGCTTTGCGGCGTGCGCTTTCAATCTGATGCCAGCTCAGGATGTCCGGTCCGGTCGCAAGGGCTGCGTAGCGGATATTGGCGCGGAACGCATCGGCAATCTGTGTTGCCAGAGGTGCTTCACGCGGTTCCGGCCAGAGCAGCAGGCAGCCTGCCAGCCCGACCAGACTGCCCATAATGTTGTTGATCGCGCGCGCCAGAGCCACATCCCACCCCAGACCGGGGCTGACCAGATCAGTCACCAGCACGAATAACTGGGTCATGAAGAGGACGCACAGAGTGTAATTCACGCTGCGCAGGGCAATGGTTGCGGCGGCCAGCGGGAAGATCAGCAGCAGGATACTCCACACCGGCAACAGCACACCCATCACGGCCGCCAGCAGGCCACCGACCATGCTCCCGATCACCCGTTCAATGGTTCGCGGCAACGTTGTGGTGACACTGGGCTGGGTGACGACGACCACCGCCATCATGGCCCAGTAGGCGTAGGGCAGATGTAGCGTGAGTGAAATGGCATAGGCCACCAGCACGGAAACGCAGAGCCGCGCCGCGTGCCGGACTCCCTGCGCGCGGGAGAAGGACGGTGCGCGGGCCGCCCCCCGCCCTGTCTGCCCAGCGGGATGCGCCGGTGCGCTGGAGAGAGTCTGCCAGGCGGCAATCAACTCCTGCACCGCCTGAGCGCAGACATGCGCTCCCTTGCCGAACAGACTTGAATCCTCCGCGTCAATGCGGGCCAGAAGGCGTTGTTGCCGTTGCAGGCGTTCAGGCCGGGGCTCTGGGCGCTGGGCCTCAAGCGCCATCCGGTGCAATGTGGTGGTGACAACACGCACCGTGCGACGGGCCGCATGGGAGGTCTCGCCTGATAACGCCGCATGTTCAAAGGCAATCAGGGCAATAAAAATCCGGTCACAGGCTTCAATGGCGGGCAGAAGTGTCGCGCGTGTCCGGCTGCTGATGGCATCGGCGGACAGGACTTCAATGCGCCCCCGTGTCCGTTCAATCCGGCTGCGGACTTCCCGGCGGAACGCGCCGATGGACGCGCTCTGGAGCGGTCTGTTGTGGGGGCCGGGTTTCATGACATCCAGCAGGCGGCGGGTCATGCGTTCTTCTTCCAGCAGGACGGCGGAACAGGCCAGCCGCAGGGGCATATAAGGGTCCACGGGCCATGCCAGAACACAGATCAGGGTGGCCCAGATGGCCCCCAGCGCAAACAGGCCGGACAGGCGGAACGCCACATCTGGCGGGAAGGGATAGCAGACCGCCACCACAGCGACGATAGCAGCCAGAACGCCAATCTGCGTGGCGCTGCCCCCGCGTAGCCGTGTGAGCGCGCATCCGAACACGCTGATCCCAAGGACTATAAAGGCAGGCGCAAGCCCGGCCCCGGAGGCTGCCGAGACAGATCCGCTGAGCAGCGTGCCAAGGGCCGCGAATTTCAGCATGGTTTCCAGCCGGGGGCGCAACAGGCCGCCGGGGTCCACAAGGCAGGTCCAGAACGCCGCAAAGGCGGACCACGCCATGAGTGGCATCTGTAAGGATAGGGCCAGAAGCATTACGGTGCTGACCGCAACCCCGGCGCGCAGCCCTTCCCGCATGGCAACCTGTTCCGGTGCGATGGCGATGGCCCGCACACCCAGCCAGTGCGCAATGGCTGAGGGGATGAGGCTGCGGGAAGCCGCCCGGAAGACTGTCGGTTTGCGGGGAAATGAAAAGGGCAGGTGTTTTTTCATGAACAGTCAGGCTGGAGAGAAAAACAGAAGGAAAAGCCATGCAGAAGCCTGCCAGTATGCCGGAGGGCAGGGCGGTTTCTGCAAGCAGAAAAGAGAGTAAGGCCGGAACGGGCTGGTCCGGCAGGGGAAGGGACAGTCAAAAAGGAAGGATGCAAGTGCAGGAGGCAGAACGGGTTTTTGCAGGGATGGCGTTATAACAGAAGCCCTTTTTCTTTCAACAGGCGGAAAAAGGTCAGAACGTCACGCTTGTATGCAGGCCGAAAATCGTTTCATTCCCGATGCGGCGGGAAGAAAAGGGGTAACGGGGGTCTGGCCTGCCACCCATCGGATTCCAGATTTTCTGGAAATCTGGCTGGATGGCCAGCCAGGGTCTGACTTCGGCCTGATAGGTTATCTCCAGATGGTTTTCATTGCCGGGAATACGCACTCTCGCAGCCCGGTTGGAGCGTCGCCAGCCGGAACTGGCACGACCAAGCCCCCAGCCAAGCCCCACCGAATCATTCGGGCGGCCCGGAAATGGAGCTTTGAAATTCATCCCGGCATCGGCGGCAAAACTGACAAGGTTGCGGTCTCCGCTATTGCCTGTCGCACGGGCAAACAGGCCAAGGGAGCGATCGGATCTGTAGGAGGGCCGCCAGATCATCTGGTCAATGACGGCATAGACCATCCAGTTTCCCCGGTCCCAGCGCGGGGTGCCCCTATTTTTCCCTATAAGCTGATTGTGCGTATTGTAGCGGTAGTCAGGGAATTTCGCGGTATCGTAAAATCCGCCCAGTTTATAGATGCCGGGCAGGCCGGGGTCTTTGGTGGCGTTTGAAAGGTCTTCGGGCTGGCTGTTGAGCGTGTAATGCAGTTCACCGATCAGCAGCGCCCCTGTCCCGGTATTAAAGCGGGTGCCGCTGCCATCATGCGTGACCTGATTGGTCGGGTCCGCCGTGTTGCCACCATTCTGGATTGTAAACGCATTATAACGGTTGCCCGGAGGGTTATCATCCGCAACGGCGGCCTGAAGGGTAAACCTGTTATCAGGCCGATACCGGATACGCAGAGCCGGGGAGGACAAGGGCCAGGATGGGCCGCCGCTGTACAGATTGACAGAGGGCGCCATGGGCCAGCCAAAATTGGAATTCAGAAACAGGCCGCCATAGTTGGTCAGCAGGAATTCAGATTCCAGATTCTGTTGCCCGATCTTGATGCCCAGTTTGCCGTTGAAGAGCAGTTGCCGGTACCATAGTTCAAACAGGCGCGTGGAGCGGTCGGCCTCATAACCGCTGACGGGGTTAAAAGTGCCCAGATGGTCCTGCGTGATGGATCGTCCGCGGGTCTGGAGGGCGCTGATGGTAAAAATACCCCCTTTCAGGCCGATCAGTTTTTTCAGATCAACGGTCAGGGTGGGGGCTGTCATGGCGTCATAGGCCGGGCCGGTTCCCGTTCCGCTCCGGATATCCGTAAGGCTCGGAGCGCCGCCGGATGTATTGCCCCACAGTTCTTCCACATCCTCCATATCCAGCGTGATGCCGTATCGATACAGCCACGTCCGCACGCCCCCCATGGTGCCCAGAAGGGTGTCACTGGTGTCCAGCGTATCCTCCTGCGCCTCGCTGGCGTGTGGCAGGTGAAGCCCTTTGAGACTGACCCCCGTCCCAAACTGGTTCATGAAGGGAGTTGAATTGCCCAGACTGTCCTGATCATGCTCGACCTGATCTTCCGGCGGGCTCTGCGCGTATGCGAGGGGGGAGAGCAGAAGGGAACAGATGAAGACGCTGGTCGGAAAGCCGGACCGCATTGTTGAGTGTTTTCCTGCTGGCGTGTTGGAGGGGGCACGCCTGCGCAACACATCTGTCTGAGTCTGCCTGAATTCTCTTGTAGCGTTTTCCGGCTCAGGGATCAAAACTCTGCCCCGGATTTTGACCCCTCTTCTTCCAGAGGACAGGAAGACGCAGAGCGCAACAGAAAGTTGCCTGCCACCGGATGTGAGCCGGGCTGTCGTTCTGACCGGTGTTACGTCCCGCTGTTTTGCTCAGGACTTCCGGTGCATCAGGATTGCCGTTCTTTTCAGGACGGCGCGTGCATTATTCGGGCGGTGCATCGCCCAGTGCGCCGGTTGCAAAGGCCAGGCTGGCTGCGGCAATCAGCGCGGCATAATACGTGTCCGAATGACCGATCTGGGCGTCCAGCAGGCCGGTCTGTGCCAGTGTGGCCTGTGTGATGGAGCCGACACCGCTGCGATAGGCGGTAAAGGAGGCGTCAAAACTGGTCTGGGCTGCGGTCTGCAGGCGGCCTGCCGCCGTGTAGGCGCTCAGGCTGCTATGCAGGCCGTTTTCCGCGGCAACGATCTGTTTGACGGATTCATCAACAGTTTTGCGCAGACGGGTCTGGGCTGTGTCGGCCTGATTTTTGGCCTGTCGCAGCATGGCGGCCCGCATCCCGCCATCAAAAACCGGCACGGTAATGCCGCCCAGAATAAGGCTGCTGAAATTGTTGGTGGACAGGTTGAGTGTCGGGCTGGAATCAGACCCCACGCCCGGCAGCGAGGAAAGCGACATATGCCCGGTGGTATAGGCAATGTTTCCTGACAGGAAAATTTTTGGCAGGAACTCGGCTTTGGCGGCGGTCACATTACTTTGCGATGCTTTGACTGCGGCATATGTCGCCAGAACGTCCGGGCGTTGTGCAACGGCCTGACGGACCATGTCATCTGTCAGGCGGACGTCCGCCATTGTCAGGGGACGGTTTGAAATATCCAGCGTCTGCAGATGGGTGTTGGGTGAAATCCCCATGGCGGTCATCAGGTTCAGATAGGTATTTTCCACGGTGTTCTGCGCCTGTACCAGCCGGAGTTCCGCCTGCGCGGTCATCTGTCGGGCCTGCGTGACATCAACAATGGTGCCCTGGCCCTGTTTGAGGCGCATTTCCGCGGCCTCCTGGACTTTTTTTGCATTTTCAAGGGCCTGCTGGATCAGCGTGACCCGTGCGACGGCGGCGGCATGGGTGTAGAATGCCAGCGTCACCTCATAAATGACCTTCTGATGCGCGGCCGTAAACAGGATGTTGGTCGCCAGTTGCGTCTGTTTGGCTACGTTGAGGACGGCTTCCCGCTTGCCGAAGTCAAACAGAAGCCACTGCATGTTGAGTGTCTGCACCTCGCCATGACTGGAATTGTGACCCCCACCGCCACCGTTCCCGAGGGATCCGATCTGACTGCTCTCGTTATCGATGATATTGTCGATATTCCCTGCACCACTCAGGCGTGAGTTCGACCCGCTATTATGTTGATGGGCATACCCGCCCACAACAGTCGCACTCAGATGGGGCAGATAGGTCGTGCGGGTAATGCCGACAGCCAGAGCTGCATCCCGTGCCGTATTCCATGCCTGCCGGGTGGACGGATTGGCGGATTGGGCAAGGTCAATCAACTCCGGGAGGGAATAGGTGTGGGTTGCGCTGATATCGGCATCCGCGGGGCGCGGTGTAATGGTCTGGTTGGATGGCAGCGTATAGCCGGCAGGCAGGGTCAGCCCCTGCTTGTGCCGACCGGGCAGAAGCTCACCTTTGGCGGACACATTGGGTTGCCACGGGGCATCCGGCCGGTCCGGGGCGCTGTTCAGCGCCTCGGTCGCGCATCCACCGAGCAGAAAGATCAGACTTGTGGCCAGACATGCTGTGCGACGGGGAAAGCGGATCATGACAGCACCTTGTCCAGAAGAACGATTTGGGCGGACGCGGCGTCGCGCCGGGCAGGGATCAGACCGTCTTCCGTCAGACATGCGATCTGGTGGGTTACTGCCTGATAGATGACAAGTTCGTCCATCTGGGTCCGGACATGGTTTGGTTCCACGCTGGCAAATTCAATCATGCGCTCGGCAGCCGCCAGAGCGCTCTGTGTTGTGGCGGCAAGGGTAAGTTCTTCCTGCACGGAGGAGGCATTAAGCTGGGCATGCAGGGCCTTCATGGCCGCAGACACTCTGCCCTTGATGTTGATATAGGCGCTGGATGGCCAGATGCTGGTAAAAACCGCATAGGTAATGAAATTCCCGACAAGAATACCGACAATACGGTCACGGGCCATCGTCATGTCCTCTGTCGGGCCATAGCCCTTCAGGTCGGAGAGGAAAAAGGCCAGACCAATCTGGAAGCCACCATAGGCAATCCGTTCATCACCGCATTTGACCCACGCGGCAAGGAGCGAACACGCAAAGATCATCACCAGAAAAGCCGCGATATTTTCGAGATGCGGGATAACGAACACAATGGACAGAATGCCCAGCGCCCCGCCAACCAGTGCGCCGCTGATACGCAGGGTCAGTTTGGAAATCATTTCTCCCATGCTGGGAAGGGCGACAATGAAGCAGGTGATGATACAGGTGTGGATGCCGTTCCAGTCCAGCATCTTGAAGATGAAATAGCTCAGCATGACAGCCGCCGTGCCTTTGACGGCAAAGCGGACATGCTCGGGGTTGGTCAGGGCGTCCGGCGCGAAAAAGCCGGAGGATTTGGGCTTGTCTTTGTCGGCTTCGGGTGTCTGTTGCTCTTTTGCGGGCTCTGTAAAATCTGACAGCAGAGCGGCAATCTGCACGAAGGCCAGAGAGGTATCATCCGGCAGGGTCGGCTGGACGATATCCGTAGGGTAGCCGCCACTCTGGAAAATTTCCGCCATTTCAAGCAGCGTCTCGATAAGGACGGCGGGGGATGGGCTCCGCACGTCTGGCGCAAGTGCCTTATCGCATAGGGTTGCCCGTGCGAGAGCCAGAACCCCTACGCTGCGCGGAATGGCCTGTTTCAGGCAGGCAAGATCCTGCTTGCGCCATATTTTTTCCATTCCGGCCAGTTTCAGGGATGCCATCATGCCCTTTGCCCCTTCCCGCAGAACGGCTTCGGCCGTATCGCGCAGCTGTTCATCGTCCGGTGTGCTGAGAAGGGCAGCGGTCAGGCGCAGATGGTTCGCAATGGAGCGTGTCAGAAGCGTTTTGGGCGAGGGGCAGATCAGCGGGCCAAGGCAGATCATGACGATGCCCGGCAGCAGAAGAAAGAAATCGGCATAGAGGATGGCGCGCGTGGCGACTTCCCCGATGGGGATGTCACCGATGGCAATCATGGCGTACACCACAATCAGCCCTAGCAGGTAGGAGATAGGCTTCAGCTTGCTCGCGGTGCTGAGGAAAAAGAACCCGAAGGAGAGAACAGCCGTGGCAATGGCCAGACCCATCGGGTGGTCCAGAGTGAGATGCGCCAGTCCGAACAGGGAGATGATGATAAGGCCATAGATGATATTCATGACCAGCCCGACCACAACATTGGCCACGCGGTCCTTCTGCCAGACAGCCATGGTGACGAGGGCCGGAACACCAAGGTCCGGCACCTGCCAGATTTCTCCTGCCAGCACCGTTACCGTGCAGGCTGCTGCCATACGCAGGGCCGTGCCGCCCCGCCCCGGTGTTGGTTGCGTGATCAGCTGCCAGATGAGACTGGCGGACAGCAGGGAGTGAGGGGGGTTAGTGGCAGGCTTTGCCATGTCGGATCTCGACTGTCGCTGTGGCCCCCAGCCGCAGCAGGCGTGGGTCTGTCGGGTCCAGCCGGATACGGACGGGGAAGCGCTGCGCTACATGCACCCAGTCCATTTCTCGTGGAACCAGCGGTAGGCCTCGCGCCAGACCAGAGGTCTCAAGAGAGGCAACCCCCAGCCAATACTTTCCACATGCCCGCGGATCGGCGTGCGCCGGTCAATCATGGAATAGACCGTAACGCAGTCTCCCGGTGTAATGGCGCGCAGCGTGATTTCCCGGATATTGGCCGTGGTGAACCATTCATCATTGGTCACCAGCGTAAAAAAGAACCTGAGAGGGGGCCAGAATTTCCCCTTCCTTGACCCGCAGGCTGGTTACATAGCCGTCGGTCGGGGCGATGATGGTTGTCTGGCGCAAAGCATAACGGGCCTGAGCCAGCATGGCCCGGGCGGCCTGCTGCGCGGCAAGAGAACTGTTCAGATCCCCTATGGCAACCTGCGCCGCGCTGGCCTGCTGGTGGCTCTGGGCGAGGGAGACGGCGGCGTCATTCAGGGCCACACGCGCCTGATCGAACTGCTGCCAGGGGATAAAGGACTGTCCGGCCAGTGGCTTGAGGCGCTCCACCGTGCGGGCTGCCAGATCATGGTTGGTCTGTGCACGGGTTGTCTGCTCTTTTGCGACAGCGGCATTGGCGGTTTTTACGGCCAGAAAGCGCTTCTGGTTTTCCACCTCCGCTGTCGCCAGAGCAAGATTGGCTTCCGCCTGCTGTACGGCCAGTTCAAACGGTTCCGGGTCCAGACGGTAGAGGAGATCCCCTTTTTTAACTGTCTGGTTCACATGGATAGGCAATTCAATCAGGCGGCCACCCACTGTGGAGGCCATATGCACGACTTCAGCATCAATGGACGCGCTATCGGATGAGGGATAGGTTGAGTCCTGATGCGAGACATAGAGACCGAGGCTGATGGCTCCAAGAATACAGACCGCCGCAATCGCAAATCCCAAGGGGCTGCTGGTGGAAAGAGAGACTTTTTTCATACGTTACGGTCCGAACCAGTACAGCCAGGCCAGCAGGGCGGTTATGGTCCCAAGAGACAGGTAGGTAAACAGGCGCAGGCCCAGAATGGCATCAAGACCAATGGGCACAAAAACCAGGCGCAACGTGACGGCGACGGCAATGCCAATCATGCCGCACAGCATCCAGTCGGGAAAATAGGCTCCGACCAGTTCGAAAGAGGGCGCACCCGGTACTGCGCATCCGCCCAGCAGAAGTGCAGGACTGATACCTAAAGGGCGAATAAAGAAACGAAGCATGGCTGCAAAATGGTCTGATTTCTGTGCGAATGTCAATCAATACAAAACATATCGATCAATACAGTCTAAGAGAAAAAGGATAAAAAAATGATACCGTCGATCATAATATATGGAATCAGGAATTGTGACACCATGCGCAAGGCGAGGGCCTGGCTGGAAGAGCATGGTATAGCCTATCAGTTTCATGACTATAAAAATCAAGGCATTGATGCGCTGCGTCTCAAAAAATGGATAGAGGCGGTCGGGTGGGAAACTCTGCTCAACCGTGCGGGAACGACTTTCCGCAAGCTGCCGGAAGACCAGAAAACCAATCTGGATGCCGCGAAAGCCATGGAGTTGATGCTGGCCCAGCCATCCATGATCAAACGGCCGGTGCTGGAGGCTGGTTCTGTCGTGGTGGGGTTTAAGCCGGAGTGTACGCCCGTATATTCGAGGCCCGGTGAAGCACCTGTCCTCCCCCCGGTAGCAACAGGCCGGGGGGGAGAGGCAAAGCCGTGCTTAGTCCTGATCAGGGGCGGCGGCAGAGTTCAGGTGAATGTAGCGTTCGATGCCAACCTGTTTGATCAGGTCGAACTGACGGTCGAGGAAGTCTTCGTGTTCTTCTTCGTTCGTCAGGATTTTCAGCAGCAGATCACGGGAGACGTAGTCCCGCACGCTTTCGCAATAGGCAATGCCTTCGCGCAGGTCACCAATAGCCTTTTCTTCCAGCTTCATGTCGCATTCCAGAATTTCCTTCACGTCCTGACCAATCAGGATGGTGTTCAGGCGCTGGACGTTCGGCAGGCCACCCAGAAAGAGAATGCGTTCAATCAGCCAGTCAGCATGGCGCATTTCTTCGATGGATTCTTCATATTCCTTCTTGCCCAGCAGGGTCACACCCCAATGGCGCAGCGTGCGGGCGTGAAGGAAATACTGGTTGATAGCCGTCAGCTCGTTCGTCAGCTGGGTGTTCAGGTGTTCAATAACTTTTGCGTCTTTAACCATGATGGGGACTCTCTGCGGCAGTTAAGAAATGACGGTCTGCATGTAACGCAACCATCCAGAGGATGCAAATAAAAAACTATTCTATATCAACGCAATATCGGAATTAAGTCTTACTATCAACTGGAGGTGTTTTCTTGTCAGACACTTATATCAATAAAGTAAATTTAACCCGTAGGGTGAGGTATTCATACGCTCCCTGCCCGGAGGGAGTGTCAGGATGCTCCGGCGGCTGACTGCGGGTGAGAGGGAAGGCTTTTCAGGCGTTCCTGTAAGGCGGCATAGAGCGTAGGATCCACCGCCTTGCCCAGACGGGTCAGCGCGCGGTCCATTGCCAGCAGAATATCGGACGTGGCATCGGGCAAGGCCTGCCGCCACCAGTTCAGGGCATCCTTGATCTGCCCGGCATCGGCGAGAGCCGTTGCCAGATTATGGCAGCCTCGGTAATCGCCACCCTCGGCGGATTTGCGATACCAGACCAGCGCAGCGTCTTTATTCCGAGGCGTTTCCCAGCCTTCTTCCAGAAAGCGTGCGAGCAGATTCATGGATTTTGCATGCCCATTGTGGGCAGCGGCGGTAAAAAGTCCGAGCGCCTTTTTGAGGTCACGCGGCATGCCAAGGCCACGCATGGTCAGAATACCCAGATTGTAACGACCCCATTCATCACCCAGTCTGGCGGCGGTCTCATAATGGTGGGCTGCCTGTTGCAGGTTCTTCTCGCATCCCCAGCCAAAATGGTGGCAACGCCCCAGCATGTTGTGGGCGGGGCCGTAGCCTGCATTGGCGGCCATGGTGAACCAGACAAGGGCCCGATGCGGGTCGGATGGGACATACTCACTCCTGAGCAGAATTTTGCCCCAGAGGACCTGATCCAGAAGGTGGCCGCCTATGGCTCTTTGACGGATCGCGTCAATCTGTTCTGGCAGGGGAGGAGGCGCAGGCTTTCTGCTTTTGTTTTGCCGCGTAAACAGGTGTTGCCACAGGCCCGGTCCTGACATGATCCTCGTTCCTCTTTGAGAAGGATTATCATTATCAAAATAAAAACGATCTGGCAATCAGAGGGATCAAACGGCCTGTCACGTTCTGGCATGGTGGCGGGTTTCAGGCACCCGATGGGCGGCCTCGTTCCAGTTCACATTCCGGATGAAAGGGATGGATTCGTAAATAAATCATAAAAACACGCAGCTTTTTGAGTAATATGGCCGGATCACATTTCGAGGATCGTATCATGATCCCCAAATTTTTCGAGAGTGCGTGTCATCCGGTCAGCAAGCCATGCGCAGAACGTTCGTTTTCGCTCGTCCTGCCTGATTGTGGCAGATGACAGGCATACATACCGCGTTCCATCACGTGTAAATCCATGTGGAGCCACAAGAAGACCGGCCTCAATATCCGCTGCCGCCATGAAGACCGAGGCAAGCGCGACACCCTGTCCGGCCTGTGCCGCCTGAATGGCCAGATAGAAATGTTCGAATGTCAGTTTGTTGGTGCGCGGTCGTTTGACGCCAGTAAGACGCAGCCAGTGCTTCCATGCGTCCGGGCGGCTGAGTGTCTGGAGTTGCACGGTCTGGAACACTGTATCCCTTTTGCTGTCTGCAAACTGTGCCGGTGCAAGGACAGGACCGGTCGCTTCCTCGCAGAGCGGATAAAGGGACAGGTTCCGATCGATCCTGAAGTCTTCCCGACGAATGGCAAGGTCAATCCCGTCCTTCTCAAAATCAACCGGGCCGCCAGCGGCGAGGACCTTAACATCAAGGCCGGTCTGACGCTTCAGGTCACCCAAGGCAGGGATCAGCATTTTCAGGCACAATGTTGGCTCGCATGAAATCGACAGGGGCAGGATGATGCCATCGCGATGAAACTCCTCCAGCGCCTGAGCAAGGTCCTGAAAAATGTCATGCAGCTTTGTCGCAAGGGCGCGGCCACGGTCATTCAGAACGTTAGCGCGGGTCCGGCGTGTGAATAAGTCCTCTCCCAGTTCGTCTTCAAGTTGTCTGATCTGTCGGCTGACGGCCCCGTGGGTGACGTGCAGTTCGTCTGCGGCTGCTTGCAATGTGTCATGACGGGCAGCCGCTTCAAAAGCACGCAAGGCGGTAAGCGACGGGAGGCGAACAGGGGCACGCATGGTTTTTCATCTTCGCACTGTGATGTCGTTATGTGAGATGAACTCACAAATGAACGTCAGAATAAATCGATTTTTTACCGCATCATAGCATGTCATTTACGGAAGTGTCGCACTTGCGACGTGGACGAAATTGTTATGGGTATGGTCATGTCATTTCCAAAAATCGTCGATGGTCGGGCTGGTCTTCGTATAAAGGAACGCGCCTTGCTGGCGGTTGGGGTGGTAATCAGGCCAGAATATTCTGTCATGCCAGACTGGCGGATCGTGAAAAATGGAGTGTTGCCACATGGAGAGCGGCAGGGCGGTCGTGAAAGACCCGTCATCAAGGGCAGGATGGAGCGTACCGTTTCTGAAGTGGTGGGCTGGTCATGAACCAGCTTGCTCTCGTCTTCGGCGTGACGATGCTGGCTGTTATCAGCCCGGGTGCTGATTTCGCCATGGTGTCGCGCAACAGCTCTCTTTATGGTCGGCGTGCTGGCATCCTCTCCGCGCTGGGAATCGCGGCATCATGCTGGTTGCACGTCTTTTATGCCGTCTTTCTCCTGTCTTCGCTGCAACTGATCCTGCCCGATCTGCTTCTTGTTGTTCGTTTTGTGGGAGCCGCTTATCTGCTGTTCGTAGGGGGCAGGGCCATTCTGTCTGGAGCCGCGATTGAGGATGCCGATGAGTGTGCCGCCTTGATGACGCCCGTGCGTTCCTTTCTCGACGGCTTTCTCACCAATGCACTTAATCCGAAAACGGCTGTTTTCGTCATCAGCCTTTATACACAGGTGATTGGACCGGGATCGTCAATCAGTTACGCGCTGATCTGCGGCCTGATGATATCACTCTGTCATCTCGCATGGTTTGTCGCTGTCTCCTCTATTCTGTCACGCGGTGCGACACGTCGCTGGATCCTTGAGCGGGCGGGAGTATTTAATCGCGTTATTGGCGTGTTTCTTGTCTGTATCGGTCTGGCTCTTGGCTTTTTCGATCAGGGAGGAGCGCCCTCATGAGGCAGAAAAAAGCGGCTTTTCTCGACCTTGAGGGCGTCCTCGCGCCTGAAATGTGGCCTTATCTGGGGGAGATGTTCGGTCTTGATGTCCTGCTGGCAACAACACGCGAAGAACCGGATTATCGGTCTCTGATGGCACGGCGTGTCAAAGCGTTGAACGCTCACAGGATTTCCATGTCAGACATTCAGGACGCACTCTCGATGCTTCCACTTTTTGACGGTGCGGCCGATTTCGTGCACCGCCTTGCCCGTGAGATGACCGTCATACTGGTCACGGATTCCTTCAGACCTATGAACGAGACTTATGTTACAGCACTTCAGCCGGACAGGGTCTTCTGTCATAGTTTTCTTCTGGACGATCAGGAGCGCATCATTGGGCTTGATTTCTGGAATGACCTGCGGGGGAAACATGAGGCTCTTTCCGCCTGTGGCTTACAGGATACGATGACCTTTGCCGTTGGTGATGCATTTAATGATCTGACGCTGCTGCGGTCGGTCAACCGAGGTGTTCTGTTCAGACCGTCTCACGCCACACAGAGGGCCGCGACGGATCTGCCCTGTGTCTCTACCTACAAAGAACTGCTCAGCCTGTTCGGTGTGGGGCACGAGTCATGACGGTCGCCATTCTGCCTGGTGCGTGTAGACGACCCATACCGTCAACGCCCAGGCGGTTGCCTGAGCCTGGCCAGTCTGGCCCAGTCCGGTCCGGTCCGGTTTATGCCGGGTGTTCCTCATGCTGGACCTGCTCGGCTGGGGTGTCCTGTAGAGCGGCTTTGTTGGCAAAGTGTTCTTCAATGCTCAGAACACGCAGGCGGGAGTAATTGCCTTCCCGATTGTCAACAAATCCAACGCTTGACACAAAGGGTTCGATAATATGGATCTTTTGCAGCGGGGTAATAATCAGCAGTTGCATGTTCAGTTGCTGGAAGAGCCGCAGGCCATATTGGGTAGACTCATCAGAGCCTCGGCCAAAGGCTTCATCAATCACCACAAAACGGAAAGAGCGTGACCGCACCTCACCCCATTCCAGACCGAACTGGTAGGCCAGACTGGCGGCCAGAATGGTGTAGGCCAGCTTTTCCTTCTGGCCGCCGGATTTGCCGCCGGAATCTGTATAATGGTCAAATTCTGTCTCATCCGCGCGCCAGCGTTCGCTGGCCGCGAAGGAAAACCAGTTGCGGACATCAGTGACTTTGGTCGTCCAGCGCTGGTCCTGTTCCGCCCGGCCTTCCCGTCCGCGGAAGCGTTCAATAATGGTTTTGACAAGGTGAAACCGCTGTTCGGAATACTGCTCGGCATCATCTCCTGACGCGGAATTTTCCGTACAGGCCCGCAGGGAAGCCTGAAAATCCCGGATTTCCGGGTCCAGCGTCTGGTGGGCTTCCAGCCGGATGTAGCGGTCCGGGTTATAATCAATCTGGGTGAGGGATGTGTTGATTACAGCAATCCGCTCCTTGATAATTTCCCGCTCCTGCGCCAGATGCGCATTGAAATTGGCAATTTCGTTAATGGTGTTAACAGTCAGAAGATTTTTAAAGCGACTGACAAAACGTGGGAGATCATCTTTTTTAAGCTGCTCCAGCAACGCGCAATAGTGCGGGCCAGCCTCCAGATGGCAGTCCATTTCCTGTGCTTCAAGCGGATACGCGGCTCTGAAGTCCTTCATATCTCCAAGAATACTGTCGCGCAGGCTGTCCAGTGTCCGTTGCTGATGCTCGATGTGTGCATCCAGACGATCCCTCACGTGCGTTTCCGCAACGTCACAGGCGTCAAGGCTCGTTAACTCAGCCTCATTCAACTGAGCCTGAATCTGTCTGAGTTCCCGTTCATGGTGCGGTGTCAGGGCATAGTCGCTCAGCACCGTCTGACAATGGTGCAGACGGCCCCGCAGAGTTTCCAGAGACTGGTCCAGAAGCGCCTGTTTTTTGAACAGGATCAGATATTCCGCGTCCGCCTGCCGGAGCGCCTGTTCCGCATGGTCTTTCTGCTGTTTCAGTTCACGCAGAACATCGGATGTGGCCGTCAGGGCGTCCCGCTCGGCCGTCAGTTGGGCTGCGGCTTGCGCGGCGCTGTGCCAGTCCAGTTCCGTATAATCGGGATAGCGCTCCAGCCGTGTCAGGGTTTCAAACCGTTCCTGAAGCATTCTGCGGGTGCTTTCCGCCTGTGCGATGTCCCCCGCATGTTTCTGGATCAGAGCTTCCTGTTCCCGCAGCCGTTCTTCAAGAGCGGCAATCTTGATGGTGTTGTTCCACCCCAGAACGTAGCGGCTGCGGTCATCAATCCGATGCCGATCATCTTTTTCATGTCGGCCGCCCGGTTCTTTCACCTGTCCGGACCGTGTCACGGCTCTGCTGGCGCGGCGGAAATCTTCCTGTGTGTCACAGCAGGTAAAGCTGAAGCGATGCCCCAGTTCATTTTCCACCCAGAGCCGCATGGGGGAGTCCGGGTGGACTTCCAGTTTCTGGGCGAGCGTGTTGGCGTGACGCGCGGCCTGAGAACCTGAGCGTTGGTTCTGAACATGGTAGTAAACCAGACGTCCTTTGATCTGCGTCCGGTCAGCCCAGTCCACAACCTGAGCATAGAGATGGTCCGGCACCAGCAGGGATAATGCAAAACCATGCAGCAGGCGTTCCGCAGCCCCTTCCCATTCCCGTGCGTCATCCCGCACACGGATCAGTTCACCGGCAAAGGGCACGTCTTCCGCGGAAACGCCCAGTGCGTCACACAGCATGGCGCGCATGCGGATCTGCCGTTCATCAATATTGCTCTGGCGTTTGCGCAGGCTGTCCAGTTCCGTGATGATGTCGGCGTGCTGGTTTTTTTCTTCGTGGAAAAGAATGCTTTGCTCGGTCAGGTCTTTTGCAAGCCAGCTATCCTGTTTTTTCCATTCGTTTTTCTGCTTTTTCAGATGTCTGGTGAGGTCCTGAAAGCCTTCTGCGGAACTGGCTGGCTGGGCTCCGAGTTTTTCAACAAGTGTTGCATAGTGGCTTGCATTTTTACGGCGCTCTTCGCTGGTTTTTTCTGCCTGCTGGATGGCGGTGGCAAGCTGCTCCAGCCTGTCCCCCCCGTTGGCATAAATGGATTGCCGGATGTCTTCCAGCTGCTGCTGGCAGCCTGTGCGGGCCTTGTCCTGCGTTTCCATCTGCTGCCGGTTGGTTGCGGCGCTCTCCATCTCTCTGGCAATCTGCTGCTCAAGCAGTGTGGCTTTCTGGCCCGCGAAATGGCCCGGTAGAGCCTGACGGCAGGCCTTGAGGGTCTCGCTCCGTGTTTCACTCTCCGCATGGGCGGCAAGGTCTTCAGACAGAGGTGTGAGCAGGTCGATCTGTTTCTGCGCCTTCAGCACGGCCTGATGGGCATCATCCAGATCTTCAAAATGGGAAATCAGGGCACGGATGCGCTCGGTGGCGTCAAACCGCGCCAGCATGTTTTCCCGCACGAAATCCGTTATGTTATCAACAGATTTCATGGAGACTGTTTGCAGGAAAAGGTCCAGAGCCTGCTCGTTCTCAATCCCGAAGCGGCGGCGGAACCAGGCGGCGTAGCGGTTGAAGCTGTCTTCTACGTCCGCGCCCAGCGTGCGCAGGTTTTTCCGCAGTTGGAGAATGTCCGTGCCGAACCCGGTAAAATGCTCCTGAATGGAGAGTTCCCGTTCTGCGCACACAAAAAAGCGGGCGGGCTGCACCTGCTGTTTTTTGATCCAGAACACCTGCGCCAGCGTGACGGTTTGCAGATAGCCTTCGTTTTTAAAAACACCCAGAATAACCGTATAGCTTTGTGTGTCACGCAGGCTGACGGATTTGGTGGAGCCGGTGGCGTCGTTCCGTTCGGACTTATAATGGCCCGTCACGTAGGAGCGCAGGGAGCGTTCCCGCGTGTCGGCTCCGGCAGCCTTATTGTAGACAATGCGTTGCGCGGGAACGAGCAGGGTGGTGATGGCGTCCACCAGCGTGGATTTGCCGGAACCGATGTTGCCTGTCAGCAGTGCGTTCCGGCCATTCAGGTCAAAACGCCAGATCCGTTTGTCAAACGTGCCCCAGTTCAGCACTTCCAGACGATGCAGGCGGAAACCTGCCAGACGGTCATCCACGGCAAAATCGAGCGGGGTCTGCTGGGTGTCAGTCACGGTCGGTCAGTCCTGTCTCGGCATGGTCAGGGAAAAGCTGAGGGTCAGGCGCGGCGTCCTGTTCCGGGGGCGTAGAGGCGGCGGAAAGGGGGCTGTCTGTCTGCTCCAGGCTGCGGGCATGAGCCAGATAGGCTTCCAGCCGTTCATCCAGCGTGGCGAGCCACTCTGCGTCAATATAGGCCCTGAGGATCCGTCGCACTTCGTATTGGGGTACCGCACCGGGGGGCACCGCACCAGAGGGTTCCGGGCTGGCGGGGGGAGAAGGCGCAGAAAGCCAAGCTCCACCACGCGGCGGATATAGGTTTCAATCTGCCCGAGCTGCCGGACTTCATTGCTGCTTTCCGGCAGGAATGTCTGGAGCATGGAGGCTATGTCGTCCCGGCTGAGAACAAGCCGCGTTTCGCCCCCGATGGCGTCAAACCGGACCAGTTGCCTGCGCAGCAGGGCCAGAAGCAGACTGACATGGAAGGAGAGCGGCCGCCGCGCAATCAGGCGCGGCAGGCGGGGTGTGCCTGCCTCATCGTCCGCCTCGGGCATGCTGCGCAGATAGGCGTATCCTTCGGCAGGGTCGATAATCAGGATCAGCCCCAGCACGGAGACATAATCCCGGACCTGATTTTGCTGGCGGAGCAGGTGTCCCCACAGGCCTTCATCTTCCTCCCGGTAGATCGCGCCTTTCAGAAGCGTGATGGCGAGCGTGGAGAGGGACGCGGGAAGAGGGGCCGGAGCCGGTGTGGCGTCCGGAGTGCTGGCAGTCTGGCTCATACCGACCTCACAAAAATGACGCGTTGCAGGGTGGCATGGCGCGTGATGATGGACCCATCTGCTGTGGTGATGTCCCAGCTTACCCGATCGCTGGTCTTTTCATCAATCAGGCTTTCAAACCGCTCGCTGCTGAGTTGGAGATAGGCCACCAGTTCAGAAAGCCCCTGTTCCAGCGGGTGGCGGTGCACCAGAGCGGCCAGACTGACCTGCGGGGCTTCTGCCAGCGCGTTCTGAATAATGTCGGTCAGACGCAGGCGGTCCACAACAATCTGTTCATACAGTGCCATAGGGTCCGCATCGTCCCATGTGTCGTCTGGCAGAGGGTCAACACTCAGAAGCGTGGGGAGTGGTGGCACAAACAGTGGTCGTTCCATCATCAGGTCTGGAGAGGCCGCCATGCTGTCAAGCTCTGTCAGGGCCTCATCGGGAGGGCAGTCGGACAGAAAGGGACGCGCTGCAAGGGCACGGGTCTCGATATTATGCAGAATATCCATGATGCGGCGGGTGTCCTGCCGGCTCTGGTCATCCAGAAACTGCCGCAGGCGGTGGGAGAGCTGGGCGACCGTGCGCTGTGTATGGTCTCCTGCCTCCAGCCAGTCATAATGAATACGGCGCAGGCGCGGGTCCGGGTGCATGGCGGCAATGACCGGAAGGGAGAGGATGCGCTCCAGTTGCTGGGATAGTTCTTCCTGCCTGCGGCTGGACATCAGGAAGTTCCAGAAGGCCTGAAAGCTGCGTCCCTGATCGGAATTATTGATCAGGTCATGCTGAGCCAGAATCTCATCCAGCAGAGCGCCCTTGGTGCCATCCCACAAGGCGACGCGTTCGCGCACGGCGCGGTCCAGACGGCGGAAATTATGCTCAACTTCGCGGAAATCCGCCAGAAGATCACGCGCCATGCGTGTAAACTGGGAGAAGCGTTCCTTGATGCCAGTATCGTCCATCAGGCTGACATCCCCGCTCTGGATGCGGGCAATTTCGGCATCAATCTCGTCCCGGCGCTGGCGTAAGTCCGCAAGGCGCTGGTCCGGGTCGCTCTGGGTGCCTTCATTCATCTGGCGGAGCAGGTCGAACAGGGTGCGCAGGCGGGATTCCGTGCCGACAAAATGGCGCTCGGCAAGCTGTTCCAGCCAGGACAGGGCTTTCTCGGTGGCCGGGGTCATGTCGAATTGGGCGCTGTCTGTGCCCGGCTGATAAAATTTTCTCAGCCAGCCTTTGTCGGGAGAGGCCCAGTCTTCCAGATAGTCCCGTGCCGTGCGGGGAAAGGCGTTTTCATCCAGATGCTGGCGCAGGGTATAGAGCGTGTCTTCCAGCGCTTCCGCCATACTCTCGGCTTCAAGGCTGCGCACATTGGGACGGACGAAAACCTGATGCAGAAAGCTGAGAATAAGGGGCGCGTGGTCCGAGCATAACAGGCGCCACGCCGGGTTATGCTGGCGCATGCTGTTCAGAGTTGTGAAATCAAGCTTCATCTGCGCCAGTCTCTGCCTTTCTGTCCCGGATGCCAAAAAGGGTGTGTTACAGGATGACAGCCGGAGAGGCGAGAGACCCCGCGTGCAAAAAAGACAGGAACAGTTTGCCTGACGTCTGGAGGAGTCAGAGGTCAGGCCGTGTTTCTGGCGCGTTATGCTGGTGGAGAGGGTGCTGTCTATAAAGTTTACTCATGAGTGTCATGACGGGTGACGGATCACTATTCCAGCGCTTTGTCAGTCAGTCTCCGGTCAGTCACGATCACGATGGTCCGCATTGCCCATTTTCCAGTAACCGGCGGCATGCAGACGGCTGGACGGAAGAAGACGATCAACGGTCAGATGGGTTCGCACCGCCCGGACCATGAAGGATTCCCCTGCAACCCACGCCTGACAGTCGGACAGGTCGAGGCCAGCACCTTGCACAGCCAGTTCGAGTTGTCCCGTCGTGCCGGGTGGTTCCTTGCCCGAATAGAGCCATGTAGCGTTCAGGAGTGCTGCTGTATTCAGCGGCTGTTCTTCCTCCACGCCGTTGATTTCAATAAAAGCATCAGCAATCACGCCGGGTGGCAAAGCCTCAAGAATGGCGGCAATCGCCGGGAGTGATGTGGCATCCCCCCACCAGAAGGTGCCGGGTTGCGGCTGGATCAATACGGTATCCGGCGCGGGGGCCAGCCAGTTGCGGCACGTCACCAGCTTTTGCCCGTCCGGCCCATGCGGAGGCTGGACCGTTGTCACCATGCAGGACAAAATCCAGTTCCATGCAGCCGGTCTGCGCCTCATAGTGGCGGATCGTGTAGGCGCGGCCTTCCGGTTTTCGACCGGCGTCTGCGGGTGGAAAGACTTTCATCCATTGTGCCGGATGTTCAACCGGCAGTCCTTTCAGATCCTCTCCGACCACAGTAATGCGCCGCATAAGTGGGGTGATATTCTGCACGGTTTTGACAACGGCAGAATGAAGGGTCCTGTTTTGTGATATCTGTTTCATGATCATGACCTTCAGAAATCCGGGGAGATGAAGGACGGGGTTTTGTGCTGCTAAAGCAGTCAGATTTCTGAAAAACCTGTCCTCCTGCTTAAAAACACCGTATAGTTTACTACGGACTTCAAAAAATACCGTGAAGCGGAAAGTATCATTTCATTCTATGAAATGGCCGCATCAGAAGAATATGTTCATCATGAACGGCGTGATGATGCTGGTGGGGAGTGATCTGGCAACGTGAAACAGACGGACCTCAATCTTCTTCATGCTCTGGATATCCTGATCGAGGAGCAGAGCGTGGGGCGTGCAGCGGAACGGCTTGGTCTGAGCCCGCCATCGGTCAGCCGCCTGCTGGCCCGCGCCCGCGATATCATGGGAGACCCCATTCTGGTGCGGGCAGGACGGGACCTTGTTGCCACGGAATATGCGCGGACCCAGCATGCAAGGATACGCGCGATCATTGCCGAAGCGCAGGCGGTGCTCCTGCCCAGCACGGAACTGCATCTCGACCGGCTGGAGCGGCGCTTTACAATCCGGGCCAATGACGGCTTTACGGTGGCCTTTGCTGCCGGTCTGGCGGCCCGTATTGCGCATGATGCGCCCAGAGCAGAGCTCCGGTTTGTTCAGGAGCATGTGAGTGATGATGATGCCCTGCGCGAAGGACGCATTGACCTCGATATCGGGGCCTTACGGACCATGGGGCCGGAAGTGCGGGTCCAGACCATTTTCCGCGATCACCATACCGGACTGGCTTTGCCAGACCATCCGATTTTCGATGCCGAGATTTCGCCGGAACGTTTTGCGTCTTTCCCGCAGATCAGCGTTTCACGCCGGGGGCGTGCCGAAGGTCCTGTTGATGCGGCGCTGATGGAGCATTACGGCTTGAAGCGACGGGTTCCCCTCATTGTTCCGTCCTTCATGCCAGGGATCGCGGCGCTTCCCGGCACGGACCTGATCGCCCTCGCGCCGCGTTTTGTTCTCCGCGCGGTTGAAGCGCTGGGAATACAGGTGAAGACGTTCGAAATTCCCGTGCCACTGGAGACACTCGTCATCGCTCAGGCGTGGCATCCCCGTTTTGACCGTGATGCGGCGCACCGCTTCCTGAGGCAATGTGTGCGGGAAGTCTGTGCGCCAGCACGGCGTCAGGAAGAAAAATCTTCCTGATCACCATCAGTTTTTCTGTTTCGGTGCGCGAGAAATCCAGATGATCCCGACGGAGACTGTAAAAGCGACTGCGGAGATCAGGTAGAATTCATTCATGGCAATCATGTCGGCCTGAACCAGTAATTGATGGTAAAGTGCGGCCCATGCCTGATTGTCTGTCAGCCCGGCTCCTGTGAGGGTTGTGACAGCATCGGTCGTACGATCATGATAGGGTGTCAGTGTTTCCACCAGATGCGCCTGATGGAAGCGGGATTGACGATCCCAGAACGTCTGGGCCAGCGAGGCAATGAGATTGCCGGACATCATGCGGATTGCGGTCTGCAACCCGGAAGCGGCGGCGACCCGTTCCGGCGGGATTCCAAAAAGAGACAGTGCTGTCAGCGGTGTCAGGAAAAAGCCGATGCCTATCCCCTGAGCCAGACAGGTCAGGGCAATGGTACCAGCGTCAATATCCGTCGTAAAACAGGCCCGCCAGAACGCTACGGCGGCCCAGCAGAAAAAAAGCCAGCGATGCAAAGAGACGTGCATCACCTTTTCTGACCCAGGCTCCCAGAAAAGGTGCGAGCAGAATGCCGAAAACACCCATGGGTGCCGTCACAAGTCCCGCCCATGTCGCATTATAGCCCATATCGGTCTGGAGCCAGAGTGGCACCAGCACGAGGGCTGCGAAATACAGCCCGAACCCGATAGCGACCGCGACCGTTCCAACTGCAAAATTCCGGTATGCGAAAAAATGCAGATCAACAATCGGATGTTTGGCTCCCAGTTCCCATACGACAAGGAACACCAGCCCCAGAACGGACAGAATGGCTGTCGTGCAGATAAACGGTGAGGCAAACCAGTCCAGTATCCGTCCGCGATCAAGGGCGACCTGTAGGCACCCCATGGCGATGGCAAGCAGGATCAGGCCGATCACATCAACCGGCAGCCGGACTGTTGGCGTATCGCGCCCTCGCAGAAGGGCCGATGTGGCAATGACCACAAAAATACCCACCGGCGCGTTGACGAGAAAAATCCAGGGCCAGGTGTATTCATCCGTAATCCAGCCGCCCAGCACGGGTCCGGCAACCGGCCCCGCCATGTTCGTCATGGCCCACATGGCAACGGCCAGCGTGCGCTTTTCCGGGGGGAAGATGGCCACCAGCAATGCCTGACTCAGGGGGTACGATGGGGCCGGACACCATGCCCTGAAGCACACGAAAAGCCAGCAGCAGGGGGAAGGAACGCGCCATGCCACACAGCACAGAGGCAACCGTGAAAGCCGCCACCGCGCAGACAAACAGCCGGACCTGTCCAAACCGGCGTGACAGCCAGCCTGTCAGAGGAATGAAAATAGCGTTGGCAATGCCGAAGGAGGTGATGGTCCATTCGCCAATTTCAGTGCTGACGCCAAGATTGCCGGAAATGGTGGGAACCGAGACGTTCGCAATGGTAATGTCCGTCACGGCCATGAAGGAGGCCAGCCCGATTGTCACTGCCGCGAAAGCCAGCATCGCGCCGGATAGGGGCTGGATGGGCTGGGGTGCGGACTGGCTCATTCGTTGCCTCCCATGGCTTTTTTCATAAGCTCAGCCACGTGACGATCCGCAGCCTGCTGCTGCGCGGCATAAAGGTCTGTCGTGGCAGGGGGGGCAGGCTGGGTGGCTGGCCGGGAGGCTGTCTGCGGATCACATCGTCCGGTCTCAACCTCGACCTCGGCTGACATCCCGATCCGCAGGGGATGACGCGCCAGTTCCACCGGATCAAACGCAATCCGCACAGGCACACGTTGCACGACCTTGATCCAGTTTCCCGTTGCGTTCTGGGCCGGGAGCAGCGCAAAGGCCGCGCCGCTTCCTGCGTTCACATCCACAACATGACCATGATAGGTCACGCTGCGGCCATAGACATCCGCCGTCATGGTCGCGGGCTGACCGGCGCAGACATGTCGCAGTTGCTTCTCTTTGAAATTGGCGTCGATCCAGAACTGATCGAAAGGCACGACCGCCATCATGCGCTCCCCGACCGCCACGCGCTGTCCGAGTTGCACATCCCGCTTTGCAACCATACCGGCAACCGGTGTGCGCACCGTGGCACGCTCCCGATCCAGAGCCGCCGCCCGCAGTCGGGCTTCCGCCGCCAGCACATCCGGATGGGTTGCGAGGGTCGCGCCCTGTGTCTGCGCCAGAGCGACGGTATGAGTGGCCTGTGCGGCCTGAAGGGCGGCACGCGCTGTCCTGACGGCATCCGCTGCATGGCGGGCTTCTTCCGCCGTCACAGCCCCCTGTCCGACCACCATGCGACGGGCCTGAAGATCGGCCGAAGCCCGGTCCAGTTCCGCCTGACGGACGGCGATGCGTGCGCGGGTCTCCTCAACCTCCGCAAACAGACTGCGGACATGGCGGACGGCCTGGTCCAGACCCGCTTCCGCAGCTTCCAGTCGGATCCGCATGTCGCTTGTCTCCAGTTCAACAAGAGAATCCCCTGCTGACACACGATCCGTATCATCAGCCCCGATGGCGCGTGCGGTTCCCGCAACCTGCGGCGTGATCGCCACGACATGCCCGTTGACGTAAGCATCATCCGTGGAAACATGTGCGCCGTCGGAGAGAAGGGTGTAGGCACCCCAGCCGGCTATGATGCAGGCAAGACCACAGCCAAGCCAGAGCAGACGTTTGCGGCGGGTGGCAGCCGGATCGGTTGCCGGAACAGGCGTATCAGTCATGGTGTTTCTGCTCCGCAGAAGACGTGAAAGAGGGTGACCATGCGCCACCGAGTGCGCGAATAAGGGTGATCTGGGCGTCCGCTACGCGGGCGGTCGCCTCGACGGAGCGATGCTCGCTCAGCAGCAGGGCCGTTTCCGCCGCCAGACGGTCCGTGGTGTCCGAAAGGCCATTGTTCTGGCGAAGACGTTCAAGATCGACGACATGCCGCCAGTGACGCACAGCCGCCTCGGCTTCCTGTCTGGCGGCCTGTCCTGCCTTCAGATTGGAAATGCCATCGGCGGCCTGCTGGAGGGCTTTCGAGACTGTCGCGTTGTAGTCACTGACAGCGGCATCATATTCGCCAAGCCGGTTTTTCAGCGCGGCACGAAGCTGGCCCCCTTCAAAGAGCGGCAGGGTGACGGCAGGCCCGAACTGTGTCGCCACACTGCCCGGTCGCAACATGTGACCGATGTCGAGGGACCGGAAACCGGCAAAGGCGACCAGATCAACATCGGGATAAAATGCCGCACGCGCCGCGCCGACTGCATTGGACGTGGCTTCCACCGCCGCGCGTTTTGCCGCCACATCAGGCCGATAACCCAGAAGAACAGCAGGAATACGTGACAAAGGGGCCGGATCAGCAATGACCGGCAAATGGGGCCGCGTAAGGGTATCTCCAAAATCAGGCGCTTTACCGAGAAGGGCCGCAATTTCATGCCGACGGGCCCTGATCTCTCCGTCCAGAAGGTCGATCTGGCTGCGGGTCCCGGTCAGGGCCTCACGAGCCTCCACGGCATTGATGTCGGTCGAAAGCCCCGCTTTTTCGCGGAGCGCGAGCATTGCCACGATCCCTTCCCGTCGGGAAAGCCCGTCCTGAGCCACATCGCGCATCCGGTAGGCCGCATCCAGCCGCACATATGCACGGACCATGGCCGTCTCGATCAGCAGGCGGGCATCAGCGACCTCAAGAGAGGAAACCTTCTGCCAGAAGCGTGCGGAACGGGTCAGCTTGCGCCAGCGCCCCCAGAAATCGACATGATACTGGACATCAAGCTGAAGCCTGCCTTCGCTCCCGAAATTCCCTTTATAGGGCGATGGGTAATAGGAATGATCCGGGAATTGCTCCCCGGCTATCCAGCCGACCCCATCGACATGCGGTAACTGGTTGGCCCGGGCGGCACCTTCGACGGCAGCAGCCTCGCGCAACCGTGCCTGTGCGATCTGGATCGAGGGTGCGTTATCTCGTGCATTCCCGACAAGCTGGTCAAGCTGGGCGTCGTGATAGGCTTCCCACCACGCGGGCGTGGGAAAGGTCTGTGCGGCGTGTTGCTGCGCCTGTTCAATATCGTAGCCGCTTCTGAGCGCGCCAACGTCCGTCACTCTGCTTTCAGGACGTTCATCCCGACCCGGCGCACATCCTGAAAGAGCCAGAAGAGTGGCACAGAACAGCAGGCACACGCGCGTCTGTACTCGGTCTGGAGTATATCGCATTATCGTTCCTGTCATTTCAGGAACAGGGATTTACCGGCCATCCGCCCGGTCAGGAATGCCGTGGAATGGAATGACTCATTTCATGGCAGGTCATCCACCATCGCACCCCCAAAGACTACCCGACCATATGGTGCCGCTTTGTAGGCAGGAGATTGCGTCTTTCAATTTTTTGTTGTGACATGTTAACACTCCGTGACGATGGGACAGGTAACAACGCAGCGCCGTTCCGTTACAGAACACAGTCCGCGGAAATTCTGTGCGTTTTGTGAACATGATTTAAGACAGAAAAGGATGAAACGCCGGTTATGCGTTTACGTCAGATCGAAGTTTTCTACGCGATCATGTCCACAGGGTCCCTGCGCCGTGCCGCAGAGGTGTTGCATGTTTCCCAGCCCGCAGCCAGCAAGGTGCTGCGTTATGCCGAGCAGTCTCTGGGGTTTGCGCTGTTTGAGCGCACGGGGGGCAGGCTTGTGCCCACGCGGGAGGCGCGGATCATGCTTCCGCATGTGAACACCATTTTTGAAAAAGTGTCTGATCTCAAAAGGTTGACGGAAAATCTGCGCTATGCGCGGGATGGTCATGCCATCAGCATCGGGTGTGTGCCCAGTCTGGGCCTGAGTGTGGTGCCACGCGTCATCCAGCGGTATCACGCCGCCCATCCGGGGAACGAACTGACCATTGATACGCTTCATGGACCGGAGATTGTGGCGCGTATTCTCAACCATGATCTTGATCTGGGCATTGTGTTTGGCGCGTATGAAAAACAGGGTCTTACCGCGAGCCATATTGCGGAAGTACCGCTTGTGCTGATTGACCAGAACTGCGCTAAAGGTCCTGTTGCTCTGGAGGATATTGACCCGGCCCGCTACATCGGCCTGAGCGAGAATGACCCCACAGCCCGTCTGCTGGATATGGCGTGGGAGGAAGCTGGCCTTCCGACCGTTCCCGTGGTGCGGGTGCGTACCCATTACATGGCGGCGGAACTGGTGCGGCTTGGCGGTGGTTGCGCCATTGTGGATGGGTTGACAGCCCTGCATCATCCGGGCCTGCCATCGCCGCTGCCACTCAGGCCTCCGCTCGGTATGGCCTGTACGGTTCTTTTTCGGGCGGATTATGCGCTTTCGCATATTTCTCAGGACATTCTGGCTCTTCTTAAAGAAGAGATAAAACGTGATCTTGCGGCGCTGCCTGCCATCTATGGCAGTTCCATTGAACTCTGGCTCAGTGGATCTGCTCTGAGGCCGAAAAAACATCCCTATTCCGCATATCCGTCCTGACCCTATAACCATTGGCTAATGGAAGAGGATGTTTTTGAAATGGACAGGGGTCCATTTCCTCCCAATCATTGCGACATCGTATTTACGTGATGGTCTGGCAGGGAGGGGCACAAATTATGCGACGATCAGGATCTTATCGGAAGACCGTGCTGTTTTTAGGGATTTCAGCGTTCTGTTACGGCTGGGCGACTGAAGGGCATGCCCAGATCATTTCCCCTGCCGGGGCACCACCACCGGTAAGGCTATTGCCAACAAAAAAAATCAGGCATCTACGCTTTCTTCAAAAATCACGGGGAAAGATGAAGCCATCACGGTGGTGGGCACGCATCTTGGCGCGCAGGAAACGGCTGAAATCCAGCCGGTGACTGTCATCACCAGTGATCAGATCCAGCGGTCATCCTCCATGACGACGGGTGACATTTTCGCCCATATTCCCTCAATGGGCTTCTCCGGTAATACATACAGTAATGCCGGGGGCTCCTGCCTGAATATCCGCAGTCTTGGCACGGCCCGTACGTTGGTGCTGGTTGATGGCCACCGTATGGTCAACGGCAACGGGGCGGTTGACTGCCCGGATGTGAACAGCATTGTGCCCGCCATGATCGACCGGATTGAAATCCTGAAAGATGGTTCATCGACCACCTATGGTTCGGACGCCATTGCCGGTGTGGTCAATATCATTCTCAAGAAGAATTTTACCGGCACTACCCTGACAGCCAATGGGGGTATCAGTGAATTTGGGGATGACCAGACTACCGCGCTGACAGCCGCGCATGGCTTCAACTTCATGCATGATCGTGGCAATTTTACCATTGCAGGGTCATACAACTATCAGGCGCCCATGGCTGCCGATCAGCGTAAATGGGCCATGCAGGAGGCAAAGGTCAATAATCCGCCAGGGCAGGATCAGTATTACGGTTCGCAATATGGGGCCCAACCTGTATTTGCGGCCGTGAATGGCGGCGCACCTTTGACAGCGGCCAGTGATGGCGTAGCGCATTCAGTCATTTCTGACGGAAACGGTGGATACAGACCCTATAGATGGAGTGATAATTACGATTATTCCAAGGATAATCAGATTATTGCCAAGCAGGAAGTGGGGTCACTGGCATCAACCGGGCATTTTGATGTCAATGATAACCTCCAGCTTTACATGACAGCCAATTACAGCCACACGCACGAGCAGGGCGTAGGCACACCCATGTATGTGGCCACACCCGCCACCACTCTTACAGGTAATTCCGGAGCCATGGTTGTACCTGCTGGCATGCCAGGCAATCCCTTTGGCCGGGATGTAGCCCTGTACCAGCGTATGTTCGGTATTGGTCGCGAATATGATTATGACACCATTGATTACTACCAGCTGACAGGTGGAGCGCGTGGCACGTTGCCTCGCACTGGTGGCTGGACATATGATTTCTTTTTCTCGTATGGCAAGACGACAACGGAAGAAAAAGGGACAGGGCGCGTCAACTGGCGCAATATGGAAAACGCGCTTGGCTTTCATCAGACAGGTGGAGGAGGGTCCACGGAGGGGTATTATGATCCCGGTCTGTGCGCCAGTATTTCTGGTTGCGCGCCCTATAATCCGTTTACAGGCAGCATGTCTCCCGCGGCAGCAAACTATATTGGCTTTACGGATGTCTATCCGTCCGCACAGGAAATGCGGGATGTGCAGTTTACAGTTGCCAACAAGCATCTTGCCAAACTGCCTTATGGCCCGCTCGGGATCGCCCTTGGCGTGGAACATCGTAGTCTTGATGGGGTACTGGCATTCTTCATGGGAAGACAGGGCTGGTCTGAACTCCAACCAGGTGCGCGGTGATACCGGCGGTGGGTACAATGTGACCGAAGTATTTGGTGAACTGAGCATTCCACTGCTGCGCAACCTGCCTGCTGCAAAGGCGCTGAATGCGGAAGTCTCCGGGCGGTTCTCCAACTATAACACATTTGGACAGGCCTATAACTGGCATGCCGGCCTGATTTACGCCCCCACGGATGACATCAAGTTCCGTGTCAATATTGCAACTGGCTTCCGCGCACCGACAATTCAGGATCTTTACAGGGCCAAGATCATCAGCCTGACGGGCACGCGTGATCCGTGTGCGTATATCGGCACCTATCCGTCCGCCGTGCAGGGCATTATTGCCAATAACTGCCGCGCACAAGGGATCAACCCGGATACGTTCAAACAGACAAACGGTTCCATGAAGTATGAGACGGGTGGCAACATCAATCTCAAACCGGAAATTTCACGCACCTATACAATCGGTTCCATTTTCACACCCCGCTTCATTCCGGGTCTGACAGCAACGGTGGATTATTTCCATACGCATATTACGGAAACCATCGGTTATCCATCTTTGCCCACGGAACTGAATGGATGTTACGAGAGCCAGAATCTCTCCAGCAGCTATTGTTCCATTCTGAATGGGCGAGATGTCAATGGCCAGTTGTATCCCGTCTCCCGTCTGCATGAAAATACGGGCGCGTTTATTGAGGACGGTCTGGATATCAACGCCTCCTATCAAGTGCCGATTGATTATAACAACAGCCTGTCCTTCGGCGCAGATATTCAGGACATCATGTCCTACAAGATGCAGAGTCAGGATGGCCAGCCCCTTATTTCTTACCTGAGCACAGATGCCGGTGTTCCAAAATGGGTGGCAAACGGTTCAGCAACCTTCACGCATGGGCGCTGGAGTGTGACCTACATGATCCGGTTTATCGACGGATTCACTTATTATCCCGGCACATCGTATGGTCCGACGGTGTCGGAATGGTGGAAAACCAATCAGGCCTGGTATCATGACCTGATGCTGACCTATCGTGGAGATCTCTATAATATTACAGCAGGTGTAAAAAATCTTGGGGGGCGTGATCCAAACTTCTATGCCAACGGAGATTATAATACCTCTCCCGGTATGTATGATTACGCAGGCCGGTATATGTATCTGAAGGCTCAGGTCCATTTCTAGGTCCATGACAGGAGCGGAGGCCAGCCAGCCTTCGCGTCCTCGGCGTGTTGTTTCCATCGACATTCTGCGTGGGGTAACGGTCGCGTTCATGCTGCTTGTCAACAACCCCGGGGACTGGAACAGGGTCTGGGCCCCTCTTGAACATGCGGCGTGGAATGGCTGCACTCCAGCGGACCTTGTTTTTCCGTTCTTCCTTTTTTTGATGGGGTGCGTGATTCCCTTCGCATTTGACAGACGCCTGAAGGACGGTGCGCGGCGTGCCCAGTTGGTAGGCCACATTGTCTGGCGCGGGCTGGCCCTTGTGGGGCTGAAGCTTCTTCTGAGTCTGTACCCCTATTTTCATTTTGGGCATCTGCGCTTTTTTGGTGTTCTGACTCGTATTGCCCTGTGTTATATGGTTGTGGCGGGTCTTTATCTCTGCTCACGCAAAACCGGTTTTCTCTTCACCCTGATCGCTTTTATTCTGGTCGCATACTGGGGCATTCTCTATGTGCTTCCGGTGCCGGGACTGGGTTGGCCAGGAACAGATTTCGCATTTCTTGACCCGGACCGCAACATGGCCGCATGGCTTGACCGGCAGTTTTCCGCCTGGTGTCAGGCATGGTTGCATACGGGCATTCTGTATGAAAAGACATGGGATCCGGAAGGTCTTTTAAGCACACTCCCGGCTATTGCCACGACATTGTCCGGTGTTCTGACAGGGCAGGTGTTTAAAAGCAGAATTATTCCTCCTGCCTGGCGACCTTTTGTGTTCTTTGGCGCTGGTGTGGTCGCACTTGTTCTTGGAGCACTATGGGGGACGGTCTTCCCGCTGAATAAATCCCTCTGGACCAGCTCTTTCACGCTTGTTTCCTCTGGTGCGGCATTGTGCTGTCTGGCTGTGTGTGACGGTCTTTTTTGATGTGCTGCTTGTGCAGGAGAAAAATTCAGTATTACGCTGTATAGCCACGTTTTTTCAGATTTTCGGGATGAATGCGGTCTTTGCTTTTCTCTTTTCCGGCTTTCTGGCAAAGACTCTTCTTGTTCTGCCGTCTCCTGTTGTGTCCGCAACCAGTCTGCAGGGAGCACTATACCGGCTTCTTCTCGGGGGGCAGCCTTCCACCGCATTGACCTCTTTTCTCTTTTCCAGTGTTTTTCTCCTTCTTGTCTTCGTGCCTCTGTATGGTCTTTATAAAAAAAAATATTTCTCAAGTTGTAATATTTCGAGGCGTTGGAGGTTCTCAATGCCTGCGGTACGGATGAGGCCGTATTGTTCTGTCATGTCGGAGAGTATGGCAGTCTGTTTTGGCATGTTGTATCGGGAGTGGACTTAAAGGGGGCTGATATCCTGCTTTATAGAAAGAAATTCATGACACTGTTATTTATTTAATTTTATAACAACATGGAATTACTATATTTTTAATAAATATTAAAGAATGGTCGAGGTCGGGGGGTGAGAAATAGGCTCGCGTGATAACCTAAGGTTAACAGGTGTATAATGTTTTGGAATCGACATAAAAATCTTGATAAGACATATTGATATCATACCGGAACGGAACTGTCGTCGGATCGGAATGCGAGAGGAAATATCATGGCTTCTTACGCAAAACAGCGAAGTTTCTTATTTTTCTTTCTAGCCCTCTCATCCGGAATGGAAATGCCATTCGCGGAGACATCCTATGCTGAATCTCCTTCTGACATGCAGACGACCAAAGCGAAAAACAAGCAGGCGTCTCAGATACCGGCGAAATCAAAATCACCTTCGGCTTCAGCTCAAAAAAGTAATAATAGTGAAATACTGACTGTTACGGGAAGCCGCATTGCGAACCTGCATGTCAAATCACCGACGCCAGTCAGTACATTGACTCAGAGTGACATTCTCAACCAGTCTCCCACAAACAATCTGGCAGATCTGGTCAATCAGTTGCCCCAGTTTGCCGGGAGCCAGACGCCGCAGAATTCCCGTCTGGCGCTGAGTGGCGGCACAGCAGGGATTAATGCACTCAATCTGAGGAATCTGGGAGCCGTAAGGTCTCTCGTTCTTCTGGACGGTCGTCGGACTGCGCCGTCAACCATTACCGGGCTGGTTGATATCAACACCCTGCCGCAGCAGCTCGTGAAAAGAGTAGATGTGGTGACCGGCGGTGCTTCTGCCCAGTATGGGTCGGACGCAGTGGCTGGTGTGACCAATTTTGTGCTGGATAAAACTTATACGGGCCTTAAAATAAATGCGGATTCCGGAATCTCCACTTATGGAGACGGGGTCAATTATTCCACCTCGGTTGCAGGAGGCTTTGGCTTTGCCCATGATAAAGGTCATACTGCTAAGTGGGGATTACGCCCATCAGGATGGAATTTACAGCGTAACGCGCAAATGGAATGCAAACGGGAATCGGATCCTCAGTAATCCTGCTTATACCGCTAGTAATGGCCAGCCTTACTATATTGTGCGGGGGCCGGGAGGCATCAATAACGCTCTTCCGGGAGGTATTATCAATTCTTCAGCCGGTGCCGTTCCAAACTCCCTGCGGGGCATTTATTTTGGAGACGGTGGCAGCGTTAATCATTACAATTATGGTTCACTCAGCACGTCCTCTACCTCCATCGGCGGGGATTATGCTCTGGCCGATAACGGGCGGAATATCGGCCTTGAGCCGGGGAGTGACCGGAAAAACCTTTTTGGACGGCTGAGTTATGATGTCACGCCGTGGATGACGCTCTATGCAGAGGGCGCCTATAACGAGAGCGAATATATCTACAATGCTGGCCCCCAATATATGACATCTGTCAATCTGGCGGGTGATAACGCCTATCTGATGAATGCGCTGGGGACGGACGCATTGCAGAATATCTCCTCCGTAACTGTCGGTACAACGGCGCATGACATGCCGTATCGCCGCACGGATAACAGGCGCAATGTACAGCGCTATACGTTTGGTGGTGAAGGTAATTTCCAGATGTTTGGCAGGCGGGCATCATGGAGTGCCTATGCACAGTATAGCGCAACGCGCACGCATGAACAGATTTATGACGTCATGAACACATCCAGAATTAAAAAGGCGACAGATGCTGTAAGATCGTCGTCTGGCAGTATTGTCTGCCGCTCCACGTTGACTGATCCTGGGAATGGGTGCTCACCAATTGATTGGCTGGGGACGGGGGTCATATCGTCCGATGCGATCGATTATGCTCTGGGCAATCCGTATAGGAATGAAAAATTTGAGGAAATCGTTTCAGGCGTGAACCTGTCCATGAGTCCTTTTGCAACATGGGCCGGGGATGTGAGTGTTGCTGTTGGCGGTGAATACCGGGATGAAAGAGCGTCCGGATATGTGCCGGCGGCGTATCAGTCGGGGTGGTCTGTTGGCAACTTCCTGCCAACACATGGTGGCTATAACGTCAAGGAAGCCTATCTTGAAACCGAAGTGCCTCTTGCAAAAGGACTGGCGTTCAATGGGGCTGTGCGTGGAACGGATTATTCTACATCAGGATATGTCACGACCTGGAAAATAGGTGGAACGTGGCAACCTGTTCAGGACATTCTGTTCCGGGCAACCCAGTCGCGTGACGTCAGAGCGCCGAACATCAATGAACTGTATCAGGGTGGTACATCCCGAACAACATCCATTCTTGATCCCTGGACAGGGGCGACCGATACCGTTCTGGAAATGACAACCGGCAACAGCAGGCTCCGACCGGAAAAGGCAAACTCTACGGTGGTCGGGGCCGTGATAACACCGCGCTTTGTGTCTGGTCTGTCCATCTCGGTTGACTGGTTCCATATCAAGCTAGATGACGCGATCCAGCAGTTCTATTCACAGGATATTGTCAATCAGTGTTATGAGGGCAATCAGAATTTCTGTTCTGCCGTTCGTCCGGATCCTTCAGGGAACCGGGATCTGTATATCCAGGCAAGCCCCTTCAATTTCAGTAAGATTATCACAAGCGGAATCGACATTGACGCCAGCTATAGGGTTCCGGTGCAGCGTATTTTTTCCGACGCGCCAGGGGTTCTGACAATTCACGGTCAAGCAAGCAATTATCTTAAATACGTAGCGGATTCCGGGTTGAGTCCGGCCATCAACACGGCGGGTGATATTACGTCTGGTCCGCCAACATGGATTTATCGTTTTTCCGCCACCTATAGTCTGCCCAGCTTCAGTGTTACGGCCATCGCGCGGGGTATCAGTGCTGGAAATTATTCAAACAGCTATGTGCAGTGCACAACAGGATGTCCGGCTTATAACGCCTACTTCCCGACAATCGATAAGAACCATGTCACAGGAACGTTCTATTTTGATATGAACTTTACCTATAAGCTCAAATATCAGAATTTCGGCAATATGCAGATTTTCCTGAACGTGACCAATCTGGCAAATTCCGGGCCTGTTCTTGTGCCTGAAAGTGGTCTTGCTGCGGACAGCACATATAGCAGCCTGCTTGGCCGGACGTTCCGTGGAGGGCTTCGCTTCGAACTGTAACGGAGGTCTGTGAACCTGCGTGTGTGCTGTATGGGTTCCATATACTCGGAGGGGTGAACCTCAAGCTTTGATGGGTGTGCGGAACACAGGTCCTGGTTTGATGATTTATAAAAAATACGAAATTTTACGTATTTTTTTAATGTATGTCTGAATCGGAAGCTTTCTTCTGGCTCTTGTTGTGATCGTGGCATATGAGTTGTCCAGAAATTTAAAAACGGGTTTTCATCACAATGGTGCTGAGGCAAAAAAGAATGCAACATCAGGTAGGTGTACGACGGATCTCTCTGGCGGCTCTGTTTCTGGCAGTCTGTGCGCCGCCAGTTTATGCCGCATCCCTGCCAGATGGTCTGACTGAACAGCAGATCGATGATGTTGTCAGCAGAACGCAGAAGACATTCAATGTGCCGGGTGTTGCAGTGGGCGTGATCCATGACGGAAAAATCGTCTTTGCAAAAGGTTACGGTCGTAAAGCGGAAGATGACAAAAGCGGTAAGGTGGATGCCGCGACGTTGTTTGCCATAGGGTCCAACAGCAAGGAATTTACCGCAACGGCGCTGGCAACTCTTGTGGATGATGGCAAGCTGAAATGGACGGACCGGGTCAGTGATGTCATGCCTGAGTTTCGGGTGGCGGATCCGTGGATCACGCGGGAGTTCCGGGTGAGTGATCTGCTGACCCATCATAGCGGCATGGGGCTGGGCGCGGGGGATCTGATGCTGTTTTCCCATAGTACTTTCACACGCAAGGATGTTCTGGCAGCGTTGCCCTATATGCCGTTTACGGGCCGCTTCCGTGCGGATTACGCCTATAATAATCTGCTGTACGTGGTGGCGGGGGCTCTGGTAGAAAAGCTCTCTGGCAGGACGTGGGAGCAGTATGTGCAGACCCGCCTGATTGATGCGGCCGCTCTTCCCGCCTGCCAGAGCACGTTTCCGGTCAAAGGTCAGACAGACGTTGCGGCAGGACAGGGCAGTCAGGGTGTGTTGCCTGACCGTTCCGCGCTCAGGCCCGAAGCCATGGCGCCAGCGGGCGGCGTATGGTGCAGCGTGAACGGCATGAACCGTTGGGTGCAGACCCTGATGAATGGTGGCCAGACTGTGGACGGGCGGAAAATTATCAGTTCTGCCCAGAGGGATGCCTTATGGGCCCCTCATGCGCTGTTGCCTCTGCCGGATAGTGCTTCCAAAACACAAAGCCATTTCCGGGCTTACGGTTATGGTTGGTTTATGGAGGATTTTTTCGGTCTGAAGCGTGTCTGGCATACCGGTACGGTCAACGGCATGGTCAGCTATGTCTCCATGCTGCCGGAAAAGACGACCGGACTGGTGGTGCTCACCAATCATGATGATTATCATGCAACCTATTCCATTGTTCAGACCATGAGTTCTCTCATTGCTACGGGTAAAAGTGCGGACTGGGTAGCGTATTATCAGGAGGATGCCAGAAAGGCAGAAGAAAAAGCTGCAAAGGAGGCGTCCACAACAGGGCCGGGATCACCATCGCGTCCCTTTATTTCTCTGCCGGTATCAGAACTGAAGGATTATGTAGGTCTGTATCATGATGCCTGGCGAGGAGATATTCGTCTTTTTCTGAAAGATGGTGCGTTGGTTATGACATTCAGCAAGGCCGATGGTCTGTCCGGCGCGTTGTCGGCCCTCCCGCATGACCTGTTCGTGGCCCGGTGGCAGGACCGTGCGAATGATGCGGGGGATGATAGCTATGTGCAGTTTGAGCGTGATTCATCCGGCAAGGTTACGGGCTTTCACATGCAGGTTGTGGGATCTGACTTCAGTTTTGATGCGCAGGATCTGCACCCGGTCAAGGTGTCCGATCAATGATGGCTGCATGTTCCGCTCTCTCCCGCAGGACGCTCCTGCAGGGAGCTTCCCTGCTGCTTGTGCAGGGGGCGCTTTCCGCCTGCCAGACTACGCGTGAGACGGAGCGTTTTGCGAAGGCGGATGCGCTGATACGGCAGGCGATCAGCAACGGGGAATGTCCCGGTGCGGTCTGGGGTGTGGGGCAGCACGGGCAGCTTGTTCATCGCGGGGTGTTTGGCGCACGCAGCCTTGCGCCGCAACGCGAGGTCATGACGTGGGATACCGTGTTTGATATGGCGTCTCTCACCAAACCCATGGTCACTGCGCTGGCCGTTATGCAGCTTGTGGAAAAAGGGCTGGTGGATGTGGACGCACCCGTCACCCGTTATCTTCCGCAGTTTGCAGCAGGGGGCAAGGCTCAGATTACGGTGCGTCTGCTGCTTACGCATTTTTCCGGCCTGCAACCTGATCTGTCACGCATCCCGGACTGGTGGGGTAAAGCCGCCGCTACGAGCCGTATCATGCAGGCCGTGCCCAGACAGCCGCCGGGAACAGGCTTTATTTACAGCGATCTGAATTTTATTACACTTGGCCTGCTTGTTGAACAGATAACGTCTCAGACGCTGGATGTTTACGCACAGCGGAACATTCTCTCTCCACTGGGGATGACGGAGTCCGGTTTTCTACCGCCAGTAGCCTGGCAGCCGCGGATTGCGCCGACACAATATGATGAGCATGGCGTCATGCTCCGGGGCGTTGTGCATGACCCCACAGCCCGACGGATGAATGGTGTTGCCGGCAATGCGGGTCTCTTCTCCACGGCGGATGATGTGGCGCGTTACGCGCAGGGGCTGTTGGATAAACGGGCCGGGCGCCCCAGTTCGTTCCCCCTGAGCAGAGCGGTCCTGCTGCGCATGACAACACCGCAGCAACCCGCTGGCCAGACGAGCCTGCGGGGGTTTGGGTGGGATATTGCTTCTCCTTATGCTTCTCCCCGTGGGGAGCGTCTTTCCCGTGACTCCTTCGGGCATACAGGTTTTACGGGTACTCTCTGTGGATAGACCCGGATCATGACTGTTATGTTTTTATTCTGACCAATCGTGTGCATCCGGATGGGGGGGCATAGCGTGGTTCGTCTGCGGCATGATGTGGCGACAGCAGTTGGTGAGGCGCTTGGACTGCCTCCTTCTGTCCCGTAAGGCGTGCTCTGCGGCCGGGGTTAACCTGAAGTTATAGGGAGGTGGCATTTTTTAAATGGTGTGGAGAAGCAGCTCTTTTTAGATTTTTCAAAAGCATCGGCAAATACGGTGTGTCGGTAGACTGTGCTGGTTGGCACCATTTTAAAAGGGTTGGCGGTTTTTATGCCTTCAAAGCGGACAATTACGATTGTAGGCGGGGGCGTTATAGGCCTGACAACTGCTTACGCTCTTATTCAGGCCGGACACGGCGTAACAGTGGTGGAGCAGGATGAGCAGGTTGGCGAACAGGCCAGTTTTGGCAATGGTGGCCAGCTTAGCTATCGTTATGTAAAGCCGTTGGCGGATGCCGGGGTGCCACTGGAGGCTCTGTCCTGGATGCTGCGGGCGGAGTCTCCCATTTCTCTGAAATTGCGGCTGGACTGGCACCAGTGGCGGTGGCTGGCAGATTTTCTGCGGGCCTGCAATGTCCGAACAAATCGGGATAATACGGCCCGGCTGCTGACGCTTGCCCTGCGTGGGCAACAGGTCCTGCATCAGTGGCGGCAGGATGGGCTGGAGGATTTTCTGTGGCGGCAGCCAGGGAAGCTGGTTGTGTACCGGAATGCGCATAAATTTTCCAAAGCGGCCAGATCGGTCAGCAATCCGCAGCAGGAGCAGGTGCTGACACCAGAAGAGTGTGCGCGGGTGGAACCGGCGTTTGCCGGGTTGGCACCTGAGCTGGCTGGAGGCATTTTTTCCCCCGATGATGAAGTCGCTGATTGCTATCTGTTCTGTCAGGCCTTGCTCAAAGCCCTTCAGAAAAGCGCGGATTTCCATCTTGTGACTGGCGTGGCCGCGCTGGAGGACGGGGGAGGCGGTCAATGCCGCGTGCGGATAAATGGCACCCCGCAGCAGTCGGACATCGTTGTGTTGGCCGCAGGACTGGCCTCTCGCGCCATGGCGCAGCCGCTGGGTCTGGACCTGCCGCTTTACGGCCTGAAAGGCTATAGTCTGACGGTGGAGGCTGATCCGGCTGTTCTGCCCGATGTCAGTGTGACGGATTATGACAATCGCGTGGTGTATGCCCGGCTGGGGCAGCGGCTGCGGATTGCCGCCATGGTGGATATTGGCGCACTTGATGCCTCGCTTGATCCGCGCCGTATCGCATCGCTGAAACATCTGGCGCAAGAGACGCTTCCTGCTGCCGGGCCTTATGCATCCGCTGCGACATGGGCGGGCATGCGGCCCGCAACACCCACAGGCGTTCCTCTCGTGGGGCGTACGCAATGGCGTAATCTGCTTCTGAATGTTGGCCATGGTGCACTCGGATTTACACTTTCCGGTGGGTCGGCCCTGACTATTCAGGGTCTTGTTGAAGGGATGCAATCATAACATGACACAGCGCATCAAGGCTCTTTCCCGTCGCCGTGTTTTGCTGGGGGGCGCTGCTGTTGCTCTGGCAGGGGGTGTAACAGGGGGTGTCGCGGCGGGCGGAACCCGCGCTCTGGCGCGCAAGGCCGCATCGCCCCGTCTGACGGCGCTGGAAGGGCTTGATGCGCCGGTGGATGTGTTTGAAGACGAATGGGGCGTGCCGCATGTGCGTGCGGCATCCGTGCCGGATGCATTTTTTGCCAATGGTTATCTGATTGCGCGGGACAGGTTGTGGCAGCTTGATTTTGATTATCGGCGGTCTACAGGCAGGCTGGCGGAAGTGTTCGGGCCGGATTTCGTGCCGTCTGATACCGCGAACAGGCTGTTTCTGTTCCGGGGAGATGCCGAGGCAGAGTTTGCAGCCCTTCCGCCTACGGTTCAGGCCTGTGCCCCGTGCATACGTGGCAGGGATTAACGCCTGTCTTGAACAGGTCCGTGCAAGTGGTGAAGCCCTGCCTGAAGAATTCACCATTTTTTCCTACCAGCCATTGCCGTGGGATGTGTTGGATCTGATCCGCATCCGGGCGGAGGCGACAGGTAACACCAGAGCTGAAATCCGCCGGGCCCGTCTGGCGGCGCAGGACGCGTTGGCTTATGACGCCCTGATCATGCCCCTGCGCCCGGCGCATACGCTGCGCGTGCCTGATGGGCTGGACGTGCATGCGGTAACGGAAGATGACCTTGGCCTGTTTGGCGTTTTGCAGGCCAGCCTGCCGCTTTCGGGGCTGCATGCGGCTCCGTCTGTGCAGCAGGATGACCACCGCTGTGCCAATGAGGGCAGCAATGCATGGGTGATTGCTCCCACGCGCACGGCAACAGGCCGCCCTATTCTGGCGAATGATCCGCATCTTGGTTTTGGCTCACCGGGGCCAAGGCATGTCATTCATCTGACAGCGCCGGGGCTGGATGTGATCGGCGGTGGCTCGGCCGGGATGCCCGGTGTCATGCAGGGTCATAACGCCCATTTTGCGTTCGGGCGCACCAATTTTCATATTGATCAGGAAGATCTGTTCATCCTGCGGATGCATCCTGCCCATCCTGACCGCTATTTTCATAACGGGCAGTGGGTGGTCATGGAGCAGGTGGACACAACCATTGCTGTGCGGGGTGAAGCGGCACGGACCGTCACGCTCCGTTACGCGGCGCAGGGTCCGGTGGTTTCCACGGATGCCGCGCGGCATAGGGCCGTCGCGGTTTCCGCAACGTGGCTGTATCCGGGTGCCAATGGCCTGCTGGCCAATATCGGCATCAATCTGGCGCAGGACTGGGCCAGCTTTCGGGAGGCATTGAAACTCCATACCAGCCCAACCAATTTTACCTATGCAGACGTCGCGGGCAATATTGGCTGGCAGGCTGCCGGTGGTCTGCCCGAGCGCACAGGCGGGTATGATGGGCTGATGCCCGCTCCGGGTGATGGACGATATGACTGGAAAGGTCTGCAACCGTTGGAGGCCCTCCCCAGCAGCTTCAACCCGGCGCGGGGCTGGTTTGGTACTCTAATGAACTGAATTTGCCTGCGGATTATCCGTATGAGCAGCGCTGCGTCAGTTATGAATGGAAAGATCCGTACCGGTATCATCGTGTTGCGGAAGTTCTGGAGACCTCTCCTCACGCAACACTCGCGCAAAGCGTGGCCTTGCAGCATGATACGCTTTCCCACCTTGCCCTCGCCCTTGTCAGACTTTTGCCGGAGGTGCCGTCTGACCTGCGGGCGGAAGCTGACCTGCTGCGGCGGTGGGATGGGCGGGTCGATGCCAGAAGTGCGGCTGCCGCACTCTATGAAGTGTGGTGGACCCGGCTGAATACCCTATTTTATCAGGCGTTGGTGCCGGAAACGTTGCGCAATCTCCTGCCGCAACCGCTGAATGCCTCCGTTCTTCAGGCCTTTCTCCAGAAGCCGGACGGCAGGATGGGTCACAACCCCGAGGCAACGCGGGATGCCCTGTTGCTCAAAGCCTTTCAACAGGCGGTTGAAGAGGTGCGGGATCGTCTGGGGCCTGTTGCTGCCGCGTGGCAATGGGGGGCGTTGCATACCGTACGCTTCACCATCCGCTGCATGATGTAGCGGATGTGGCAAAGGCCTTTCCCGCCATAGGCGGAGAAACAGCGCAGAGCGGGGGAGACGCCTATACCGTGATGGCCCGCTGGTATAATCCTGATCTTTCACAAAAGGTACTGGCGCATGGGCATAATCCGTACGCCGTGACAGGCGGGGCCAGTTACCTGATGGTGTGTGATGTCGGCGCGTGGGACCGGTCCCTGTTTCTCAATTTTCCGGGGCAGTCCGCTGCGCCGGATAGTCCGCACTATCAGGATTTTCTGCAACCGTGGCTGAAAGGGGCCATGCAGCCTCTGCCATTTTCTGAAAAGGCCGTGCAGATGGCTGCCAGACACCATGCCGTGTTGTATCCAAAAGGAAAAACGCTGTGAAACCTGTCCTTTGCACGGCGTTGGTGCTGGCGCTTTCCATAACACCTGCTCTGGCGCAAAGCGCAGCGGACAAGGCCATGGATGCCGTGTTGACGCAGACGGAGGCTCGGCCTCTTGCTGCGCTGGCGGCTGTCCGGCTGCGTCACGGTCAGCCGGTCTATCAGTATTATGGTGGCTTTGCGCGGCGGGATGGTGCGTCGACTGTCCCGGTCGGACCGGAGACTCTCTTCCGCATTGCCTCCATCTCCAAGGTGGTGACAACCATCGGACTGATGGAACTGGTGGAGCAGGGCAGGATCAATCTGGATCATGATGCTTCAGATTACCTCGGTTTTCCGCTTCGTAACCCGGATTTTCCCGCCACGCCCATTACTGTGCGAATGTTGCTGAACCATACGTCCACCATTCGGGACGCGGATGTTTATGTTCTGCCACCCAGCAAGCCCATCAGTCATTTTTTTGACAAAACGTACAAACCAGGTGCCGCTGATTATCATTTTTCCTATCATGATGGGCATGCGCCAGGCACGTATTTTACATACTGTAATCTCTGTTACGGGCTTGTTGGCACCATGATCGAACGGGTCAGTGGTGAGCGGTTTGACCAGTATCAGAAACACCATGTGCTGGAGCCGTTGAAAATTGATGGGGGTTACAACGTTGCGGATCTGGATCACCCTGACCGCCTGGCGACCCTTTATCAACATCTGTCCGGCGGGTATGAGGCGCAGGTGGACGGTCAGCCGCTCAAGGTCTGGCCTCAGGATTCCCTGAAATTTTATAAAATTGGTAGTAATGGTAGTGTATTTTCGCCTCAGGGCGGTCTGCGTATTTCTTTGCGGGGGTTGACCCGTATGGCGCAGTTCATGATCCAGCGGGGCACATTGGATGGTGTGACGGTTCTTGCCCCGCAAAGTATTGAAGCCATGGAAACGCCGACATGGCGGTTTGACGGTCACAATGGCGAATGTCCCTATCCGCTGACCGCATACGGGCTGAGTGAGTTTGTGCTGACAGGAGGCAGGGACCCGGGCGGAAAGCCCGATAGCCCCTATGAGGGGGCACAAAGGGGGCTTGCGGGGGCATCTGGGGGGATGCCTACGGCCTGCATTCGGGGTTCTGGTATGATCCGGAAAATGGAGAGGCCTATCTGTTCGCGGCGGATGGCTTTCCGGATGACGATCAGGTCACGCCCGGCCAGTATTCGTCTTTTTCCCAAGTGGAAGAGAAAATTTTCACGGCACTGGCAGGGGGGCAGCCATGAAATATCGTTTATCTCTCGGGATGGTTCTGTTGTCCGGCGTGCTGTCCGCAGTTCATCCGGGCTGTGTGCGACAGGTGCAGGCTCAGACGTTTGATGTGTCCGGTGCGCGGCAGCAGATCAGGGCGCTTCTGTCGCTTCCATTCGCAACAGATCTGGTGGGCGCGCGCAATGCCGACCGATTTGCGTGGGTGGAAAAGCGTAACGGTGTGCGCAATGTTCTGGTGGCGGATGCTGCGGGCATGCCCAGAACCCTGACGCATTTCACACAGGATGACGGAACGGATATCTGGGGGCTTGCTCTCTCGCCTAATGGAAAAACGCTGGCCTATGTTGCAGGCGGTGACCCGGAATATCCGGATGATCCCTCTCCCAACCCTGATCTGTCTGCTTTTGGTACCCCGTCAGATTGTGCATGAAGTGTCGGAAAGTGGTCAGGACAGACAGTTGGGGGAAGGGTGGAACCCCACTTTCTCGCCAGATGGTCATATGTTGGCCTTTACACGTAAAGGTTCCCTGTTTCTGGCGCCCGTTGGTGGTGTGGCGAAGGAAGTCATGACAGTAAGGGGCAGTCTGACCTCTCTGCACTGGGCTCCGGATGGTTCAGCGCTGGCCTTCACGCTTGATCGTGGCACGCACGCTCTGGTGGGAGTGTGGCGTCTCAAATCGGCGGACATGGTCTTTCTTGCTCCGGCGCTGGGGCAGGATAGTCTGCCGACGTTTTCCCCGGATGGACGCTTTGTAGCGTTTGTGCGGGAACATGCGCCCCTTGTGGATCACAGCCTTCCGAAAGCCTCTTTCTGGTCCCTGCATGTTTATGATCTGACGACGGGTGTGGATCGTATGGTGTGGACCCCGCCAGCCGGGCAGGGTGGCCGGTTTTTTGCGCCGGAAGGGAGTGGCCTGCTGTGGTCTGACGCCACGCATCTGCTCTTCCCGTGGGAAGGGAGCGGATGGATGCGCCTGTGTCGTGTGGATGTTGTCTCGCCGGGGGGCGGTGTCGCATCATTGTCTGACGCCAGATAAGGTAGAAGTCTCATCCTATCATATCTCATCTGATGGAAAGACCCTGTTCTATACGGCCAATATCGGGGATTCCGATGTCTGGCACGCATGGCGGCAAACGTTGGATGGCTCCGCGCCACAACGCCTGACGCAGGGCGATGCCATGGAAACGGATCTTGTGCTCGCGGGTGGAAGCGTTGGCGTTATGGCAACCAGCGTTATGCAGACGGCACATCCTGTATTGCTGGCGCAGGGTCATGTGGCTCATACTCCGGTTATTCCGCAGTTACCGGCAGGGGGCCATTTTGTCACCCCGCAAACTGTTGTCTTTCGTAGTGCGGATGGTGTGGACGTGCATGGGCAGCTTTTTGTGCCGGACACGGATGCCAGAAGCTCTCGTGCAGCACTCGTGTTTGTGCATGGTGGGCCACACCGGCAGATGCTGCCAGCGTTCAACAGCATGGGTTATTATTCCAACGCCTATGCCATGAACCAGATGCTGGCGGCTCAGGGCTATATCGTGCTTTCCATCAATTATCGTAGCGGCACGGGGTATGGAGAGGCGTTTCGCAATGCGCCGGAGATTGGCCGTCAGGGGGCCAGCGAGTACAGAGATGTGCTTGCCGCAGCCCAGTATCTTAAAACCCGGCCCGATGTTGATGGGGCCCGCATTGGTATCTGGGGCGGAAGCTGGGGCGGGTATCTGACTGCGCTGGCACTGGCCCGCAACAGTGACATCTTTGCTGCTGGCGCGGATTTTCACGGTGTGCACGATATGACCGAGCCGGACAAATCCGGACTCTCGCCCGTTCAGAACAGGGCAGCGCATGATCTGGAATGGCGCTCGTCTCCCGTGGCGGATATTGCGCACTGGCATGCGCCTGTTCTGCTGGTGCATGGGGATGATGATTATAACGTGGAATTCAGACAATCCACGATGCTGGCCAACATGCTGTCTGAACGCGGTGTGCCCTACGAGGAGCATTCCTTTCCCAATGAACGGCACGCGTTTTTGCGGATGCAGGACTGGCTTGCGGCTTATACGTGGATGGATGCGTTCTTTGCGCGGACACTGGCTCCTCATAGGCCATAAGAGTTTTGAAAACACCGTCGGACCGGGATTGTGAGAGAGTATAATTCACCGGTCTGACTGCTGACTGCATACGCTGAAGCATGAAGAAGAAAGGCAGATCTGTGGTGATGAAGAGCCTGAAAACCTATGGCGTTCTGGTCAGCATATTTCTTGCTGGGGGTGGTGTGTCTGCCACATCCGCCCATGCAGATTCAGCACCGTCCGAGCTGTCTCTGACGCAGAGTATTGCTAGAACTGTGCAGGATCACCCCGGACATTTTGCGGTTTATGCGGCTTTGAGCGGGCAGGCTCCCGGAGTATGTCTGCACTGTGATGATCTGATAAACGCTGCCAGCACCATCAAGCTGTTTGTGCTGGACGCTGCCTATGATGCTTTTGCAAAAGGCACTCTTCATCCAGAGGAGACCATTACGGTCCATAACCATTTTCATTCTCTGGTTGGGACAGGAACGTTCGCGTTGCAGCAGACTGAGGATTCCTATGATCCTCTTTATGCGCAGGAAGGGAGACCTGTACCGGTTTCAGAATTGTTGCGGGTGATGATCCAGTACAGCAGCAATCTGGCTACCAACCTGATGATAGAAAAGCTGGGTGTGCTGCCTATTCGTTCTGTTGTGAAAACACAGGATCTGAAAGGTATTGTTTTTGGACGCATGATTGAAGATTTTGATGCGAATGACAGAGGCATTCGCAATCTGGTTTCAGCGCGGGGGCTGGGCGTGTTTTTGCAGAAACTGGATAATGGGCAGATTGTAGGCAGGGCGCAAAGCCGAAGCATGGTGCAGATTATGCTGGGTCAGAAATTTAACGACATTATTCCGCCAGGTCTGCCAGAGGGAACGCCTGTCGCCCATAAAACAGGCTGGGTGCACGGCGTGCGGAACGATGCGGCTATTGTCACTCTGCCTGATGGTCGACACTATATTCTGGTTGTGCTGACATCTGATCTGCCGGATGAACAGGCAGGCATCAGGGTGCTCAATGATCTTTCCCGACAGGTCTACCAGTCTTTTCAGAAACAGACCACGTTTACCCCAGAATGAGTCTGGTCCGGCTGTCCGCAAGTGAACGGATAGTCTGACAGATAATTTTTTTTGGATAGATGTGATTTCGAAACACTTTTCAAAAGCTCAGTGTCGAAGGGTCAGGAAACAGGGGAGGCCGGTTCCGTTGCGGCAGGCTGATCGGGCCTGCGTGCCCATCGCCAGCTCCCCAGACCCAGCCGGGCCAGTTCCCGGTGCATGATCATGATGGGCCAGTGGCCGGAGCCTTTATAGGTCCCCATACCCTCTGGCGCGGAAAGCCGTTTAGCCAGTGCTTCTACCAGTGTTACAGACCGGTGGCGTCCGCCCGAACAGCCAATGGCAATGGTCGCATATTTTTTGCCTTCCTGCACAAAGCGCGGCAGGACAAGCTGAAGCAGGCTGTGAATCTGGTTGAGAAAAGGCAGATAATCACGGTCTTCAGCCACATAGGCGGCGACATCGGCATCCAGCCCGGTTTTAGGGGCCAGTTCAGGGTCATAATGTGGGTTTCTCAGAAAGCGCGCATCCAGAACAATATCCGCCTCACGCGGTAGGCCCGCAGGGTAGGCGAAGGACATCAGAGCCACCGTCAGCCCTTCTCCCGTCGCACTGCCCCACGGGCTGAAGCGGCTTTCCACAAACTGGCGCAATTCGGGAGGGGGCATGTCAGAGGTATCAATCACCAGATCTGCCGCTGCGCGTAGCGGAGCCGTCAGAATGGTTTCTTCCTCAATGCCTTCTTTGATGCTGCCGTGCAGCGCCAGCGGATGGCGGCGGCGTGTGGCTGTGTACCGGCGGAGCAGAACGCTTTCTTCCGCTGTGGCATAAATCAGTTCCACACGCAGGTTCGGGTTCATGCGCAGGCGGGCGATGGCTTCCAGCACAGCAGACGCGTCAAACCCACGGGTGCGGGAGTCAACACCAATCGCAACCGGGCGCTCTGCCCGGGCGACAATATCGTCCAGCATTCCTAATGGGGGATTATCAATGACCTCATGATCAAGGTCTTCCAGAATCCGCAGAATGGACGATTTCCCAGCCCCGGACAGGCCGGAGACCAGCAGGATGCGGCGTGGGACAAGGCTATCATCCACCGTGCGCATTACAGCTGTTTCCCCTTCAGTGTCGTGACGCTTTGCCCGTTCCGGCTGAATAAAGCCTTTTGCTGACGAGCCTGATGACAGTATGCTCTGCTCAGCCGCCACTGCGCAACACACAACCGCGCATAGGAGCAGACAGGGGCGTGGAACGGCGTAACCACACTCTGGCAGAGTGTCAGTTATTTGTTTGTTACGAAACAGAAATTTGCCGTTTTCCACAGTGCGGCAGTATGCTTTGGAGTCATGGGGAATATCGTTCAGAACAGAGCAGGCCGACAGGCCAGAGTGGAACGGCTGGCCGGGGGGGCTCAGGATCACCGGTTTGTGTGCACCACAGCCGCATGGTGAGAGCATTGCGGAGCAATGTCGTGCTGCGCTGGAAGTAGGGTCAACCCTGCTGGCAGATTATGGTTATTCTATGCGGGATGTGACGCGGGTGACCTATCTGGTCTCGGATACGCAGGATTTTCCCTCCTGTTTCCCTACCCTGAGGCATGTTTTTTCCGATATTTCTCCGTCCGTGACGCTGATGTGGGTCAGAAAATTTTCTGACCCGGATGTCAGGATTGAGTTTGAACTGGGGATTGAAACCGGTCTGGACTGATATCAGGCCATGACCCGTGGCAGGCGGACCGTAAAGCACGCTCCAGCAACATGACCCTGCGCATCATGTCGGTTTTCTACTGAAATTGTGCCATGCAGGGCATCGACAATCTGGCGGCTGATCGACAGGCCCAGACCGGAATGCTGGCCAAAATGTTCGTCTTTGGGGCGTTCTGAATAAAAACGGTCAAAAATGGAGTCGAGCTTGGCCTGAGGAATACCCGGCCCTTCATCCGAAACAGACAGAGCGACCATATTCCCGACCGGAATGGCCTCCAGCAGAATGCGGCCATTGGGCGGGGAGAAGGAAATGGCGTTGCCAATCAGGTTACGTAGCACCTGCACCAGACGGTCTTCCACAGCCAGCACTCTGAGCGGATTGTCCTGCGTATCGCCTTTACTGTGAGTCAGAATGATCGGGTCACCCTCCTTGCGGGTGGCCTGATGGATTTCCGCCAGAACGGACAGCAGTGGCACCACTGCAATCGCTTCCGTCTGCGCACGGGACATTTCGGCATCCAGACGGCTGGCGTCAGAAATATCCGTAATCAGGCGGTCCAACCGCAGTACGTCATCATTGATGATGGTCAGCAGGCGGCGCTTCTGGTTGAGGTCTTCAATCCGTAGCAGCGTTTCAATGGCGGAGCGGATGGAGGAGAGCGGATTCTTGATTTCGTGGCTGACATCCGCGGCAAAACGCTCAATGGCGTCCATGCGCTTCCATAAGGCCTGTGCGCTGGCCTGAAGGGCACGGGCCAGATCCCCGATTTCGTCCCGGCGGGCCAGCAGGCGTGCGGGCACGGTCCCGGTGCGGCCGGAGGATTCACGCATGACCTGCGCAGACGCGGCAAGCCGCAGCAGCGGGCGGGCAATGGTGAGGGACAGATACCATGACAGCAGAACGGTAATGACCAACACCATCAGAAACAGGGACAGAATGGAAGAGCGGATGGCAAACAGCGCCCGGTCCACCTGCGCCGCGGCACGGGTCAACTGAATGATGCCAACGGTTCGGCCATCATGAATGACCGGTTCGGCCACGGTAATGATCAGGCGGCCATTGGCCGTGCGCCGGATGTAGGGCGGCGCTTCCGGTGGTGGGCGGGAGGAGGAGCCGCCACTATCCGTCGGGCGGGCGGGGTCTGCCGGGACATCCGCTTCATCCGTCTCCAGTGTGACAATGCTGGAATTATGCGGGCTCCACAGCCATGTCAGAATCCGCTCATACAGGCCCGGCGGGGCATGCCTGTGATGAAACTGGCCCTGCCGGCCAGCCTGTGTGCGGGCCTGCGTGTCTCCCTGCAGGCTGGTTGTGTCCTGCACGTCTGTCAGATTATCGGCCACAATCTGGCCATCCGGCCCAAACAGACGGGCATGGGCGTTGGGGCTGGGTTCGGTCAGGCGGAGCAGCAGCGGGCGGGCCAGAGAGGATTCAAGCGTAAAGCCGTCCGGCCCGGTCCCTTTCAGGCGTGTGCTGCGCACGGCAATCTGGCCCAGCGCTCCGGCGTAAATCCGCGCCTGTTCCCTAAGCCCGGTGACTTCCGTCGCCAGCAGGCTGTTCCGGAACTGGTTGAGGAACAGCATTGTGATCGCCAGCAGCACCAGCGGCAGAATATTTACCAGCATGATGCGCCGCATCAGCGGGGAGATCAGCCGTGTGCGGGAGGCTTCATAGGCGGCTGTGGCTTCTACACCGCCCTTGCGGGGGGCCTGACCGGGAATGCGTATGCGCCGCAGTCCGGACGTGAGGGTGGACGAGACAGACATGCGTTTCCCGCTGCTCATGGGCCGGGTCCAGTCTTCCTGATATCAGTCTTCCCGATATCGGTAGCCAATGCCGTAGAGCGTTTCAATCTGGTTGAAATTGTCATCAACCTGCCGGAATTTTTTCCGCACACGCTTGATGTGGCTGTCGATGGTGCGGTCATCCACATACACCGTGTCCCCATAGGCGGCATCAATCAGCTGATCGCGGGATTTGACCAGACCGGGCCGCATGGCAAGGGTTTTGACCAGCAGGAATTCCGTGACCGTAAGGGGCACGTCCTCACCATTCCATGTGCATTTGTGGCGCAGTTCATCCAGTGAGAGCGCGCCACGCACCAGAGCGCCCCCCGCCGGCGCGCCGCTGGCTTCCGCCCGGCTGGCCTCGTTCCGGCGCAGCAGGGCGCGGATCCGCTCCAGCAGCAGCCGCTGGGAGAAGGGCTTGGTGATATAGTCGTCCGCGCCAAGGCGCAGGCCCATCAACTGGTCCACTTCCTCATCCTTGGAGGAAAGGAAGATCACCGGCAGGTGGGAGCGGGCGCGCAGGCGCTGCAAAAGCTCCATGCCATCCATGCGCGGCATCTTGATATCCAGCACGGCCAGATCAACCGGGTAGGCTGTCAGACCCTGCAGAGCGGATTCGCCGTCTGTATAGGTGCGGACATGAAAGCCTTCCGCTTCCAGGGTCATCTGGACCGACGTCAGAATGTTGCGGTCATCATCAACCAGAGCAATCGTCTGCTTGGTGCGGTCTGCCATGGTATGCGTTTTCCTTCCTCGCGGTCAGCGCAAGCCCTTGCAGCATAGGCGTATCCGAGCCGGTGCGCTATGGGCAACGAGAGTCCTGTCTGTCCAGCTTTTGAGCACGTCACCGAGTACTTGTAAATTTGGTTGCAAATTCAGCATGACGGGCATTGCGGGTCTTGTCGCGTCCCGTCACGTTGCCTACTTCTTGGAACATGACCCACGATACAGATCCCACACTGGGGGAGACGCAGGCCGCATCGGCTGCGTCTGACCCCGTCACCCCGCCTCAGGATGCCGCCGCTACCGGGGCAGAACAGGCCACCGGACAGTCTCCCGTAGAGCAGCGTCTTGCCGAGCTTGAGCAGGAAGCTGCGGAGATGAAAGAAAAATGGCTGCGCTCGGAAGCTGAGAACCAGAACCTGCGGAACCGCGCCAAGCGTGAAGTGGATGACGCGCGCCAGTATGCCGTGCAGAAATTTGCGCGGGATGTGGTGGAAGCCGCCGAAAATCTGCGTCGCGCCCTGTCCAGCCTGCCTGCGGCGCAGGAGGGCGAGGATACGGTTATCACCAAGATGCGCGAGGGGATTGAAAGTACCGAACGGTCCTTTATCTCCATTCTGGAGCGGCATGGCATCAAGTGTGAAGACCCATCCGGCAAGACGTTTGATGCCAACCTGCATCAGGCCATGGCGGAACAGCCCAGTGCCGCGCATGCGCCGGGGACTGTCATGCAGGCCTGGACGCCCACATGGACGCTGCATGGCCGCCTGCTGAAGCCGGCCATGGTGGTTGTCGCCAAAGCCGGAGAATAAAGTCGGAGAATTTAAAGTCCGGCGTCATGGTGCCCCGGTTGGGCGGGAGCGCAAAAAATTGTTTCCCGCCCGGTGTCCGGCTCTTGAAAGAGATTTTGGGGCACCATACATCTGATAGGACATTCAGGGCCGGTTTTCAGAGTGAAGGCCGACCAGAAGAGATAGGACCCCGTCCGGTGCTTCGGGCCAGATCGGGTCGCTTAAAGGAGCTGACATGAGCAAAGTTATCGGTATTGACCTCGGCACGACCAACTCCTGCGTTGCAGTGCGCGAAGGGAATGAAAACCGCGTTATTGAAAACAGCGAAGGCGCACGCACGACGCCGTCCATGGTCGCGTTCACCGAAGGGGGTGAAATGCTGGTCGGGCAGGCCGCGAAGCGTCAGGCTGTCACCAACCCCACCAACACGCTTTACGCTGTCAAGCGTCTGATCGGTCGCCGGTATGATGACCCGACGGTTCAGAAAGACAAGGAAATGGTGCCCTACGCCATTGTCAAAGGTGACAATGGGGATGCATGGGTCGAGGCGCGCGGCAAAGGCTATGCTCCCTCCCAGATTTCCGCGTTCGTGCTGGGCAAGATGAAAGAAACCGCCGAGGCCTATCTTGGTGAAAAAGTGACGCAGGCCGTCATTACGGTTCCGGCTTACTTTAACGACGCCCAGCGTCAGGCCACCAAAGACGCCGGTCGGATCGCCGGTCTTGAAGTCCTGCGTATCATCAACGAACCGACGGCTGCTGCCCTTGCTTACGGCATGGAAAAGAAAAGCGGTGGTACGGTGGCCGTGTATGACCTTGGTGGCGGCACGTTTGACGTTTCCGTTCTGGAAATTTCTGACGGCGTGATCGAAGTGAAATCCACCAACGGGGATACGTTCCTGGGGGGTGAAGACTTTGATAACCGCATCATCACCTATCTGGCAGACGAGTTCAAACGTGAGCAGGGCATTGACCTGCGGTCTGACAAGCTGGCTCTGCAGCGCCTGAAGGAAGCGGCGGAAAAAGCGAAGATCGAACTGTCTTCTTCCAAGGAAACGGAAATCAACCTGCCGTTCATTACCGCTGATGCTTCCGGTCCGAAGCATCTGGTGCTGAAGCTGACCCGTGCGAAGCTGGAAAGCCTTGTTGATGACCTGATCCAGCGCACGCTGGACCCCTGTAAGGCTGCTCTGAAAGACGCTGGCGTGTCTGCTTCCGAAGTGGATGAAGTTATCCTCGTCGGTGGTATGACCCGTATGCCGAAGGTGATCGAAGCCGTTAAGCAGTTCTTTGGTAAAGACCCGGCCCGTAACGTGAACCCGGATGAAGTGGTGGCCATTGGCGCCGCTATTCAGGGTGCCGTTCTGAAGGGTGACGTGAAGGACGTTCTGCTTCTGGACGTGACGCCGCTGTCTCTGGGGATTGAAACGCTGGGTGGTGTCTTCACCCGTCTGATTGACCGGAACACGACGATCCCGACCAAGAAGAGCCAGACCTTCTCCACGGCGGAAGACAACCAGAACGCTGTGACCATCAAGGTCTATCAGGGCGAACGTGAAATGGCGGCTGATAACAAGCTGCTGGGGAACTTCGACCTGACGGGGATTGCTCCGGCTCCGCGCGGTGTGCCGCAGATTGAAGTGACGTTTGATATCGACGCCAACGGTATTGTGTCCGTGTCCGCCAAGGACAAGGCGACCGGTAAGGAACAGCAGATCAAGATCCAGGCTTCTGGTGGTCTGTCCGACAGCGATATCGAAAAGATGGTGAAAGACGCTGAAGCGAATGCTGAAGCCGATAAAGCCAAGCGCGAACAGGTTGAAGTGCGGAACAACGCGGAAAGCCTCGTGCATCAGGTCGAAAAGTCTCTGACCGAAGCGGGCGACAAAGTGCCGGCTGCTGATAGGACGGAAGCTGAAAGTGCGATTGCTGCCGTGAAGACCGCGCTTGACGGCACGGACGCGGAGGCCATCAAAACAGCCAGCGAGCGTCTGACGCAGGCTGCCATGAAGGTGGGTGAAGCTGTCTATAAGGCGGGTCAGGCTGGCGAAGGTGCTGAAGCCGGTGCGGCTGGCGCCCAGCCGCATGATGAAAAAATCGTCGATGCGGATTTTGAAGACGTGAACGACAAAAAGTCCTGATCGGACGCTGTTACCCGGTGCCAGCCTGTGTCCTGCAGGGTGGTGCCGGTCTTTCTCCGGCGTCCGCGCTTCCTGGAAGGCGGACGCCTTTTGTTATTTTCAGACATCCGCTGCGCTTGTGTAAAAGGCAGCTTCCCGCAAGAGGACTTCCATGGCCATCAGGATTGACTATTACGAAACGCTTGAAGTTAGCCGGACCGTTTCATCCGATGAACTCAAGAAAGCCTATCGTAAGCTGGCCATGAAATATCACCCGGACCGCAATCCGGGTGACGCGGAGGCTGAGGCCAAATTCAAGGAAATCAATCAGGCGTATGATGTTCTGAAAGATGAGCAGAAGCGCGCAGCCTATGACCGCTTCGGGCATGCCGCGTTTGAAAATGGCGGCGGCGGTGGTCCCGGCGGCTTTGACTTTAACGGTTTTGGTGGCGGCGGCGGTCTGGGTGACATCTTCGAACAGATGTTTGGAGACATGATGGGTGGCCGCCGTGGCGGTGGCCGTGCCCGCACGGGGAACGATATCCAGACCCATGTTGAAATCACACTGGAAGAAGCCTTCGCCGGTGTGAAAAAGGACGTGAAAATCATTACCCGTGTGGCGTGTGACTCCTGTCACGGCACGGGGTCCAATGCGGGTGAATCCGGTGTGGAAACCTGCCCGAGCTGTCACGGTGCGGGTAAGGTGCGGGCGCAGCAGGGCTTCTTTGTGGTGGAGCGGCCATGCCCGACCTGTCACGGGGCTGGACGTATTGTCAAAGACCCCTGCAAGGCGTGCCACGGGGAAGGAACGGTCGAGAGGGAGCGGACCCTTGCCGTGCAGATTCCCGCCGGTGTGGAAGACGGTACCCGTATCCGCATCACGGGCGAGGGTGAAGCGGGCGGGCAGGGCGTGCCTGCCGGTGATCTTTACGTCCATGTGTCCGTTTCAGAACACGGTATTTTCCAGCGTGACGGCGCCAATATCTATTGTCGCGTGCCGCTCCGTATGGGGCAGGCGGCTCTGGGCACGGAAATTGAAGTGCCGGTTATTGATGGCAACCGCGCCAAGGTGAAAATCCCGGCGGGCACGCAGACTGGCGCACATTTCCGTCTGCGGGGGAAGGGCTTCTCCGTCCTGCGTTCCAGCGCACGGGGGGATATGTATATTCAGGTCACGGTGGAAACGCCGCAGCATCTGAACGCACGCCAGAAAGAACTGCTGGAAGAGTTTGAAAAAGAAGCCGGTGAGAACGTGAAGGGCAGCCCGGAACATACGGGGTTCTTTGCACGGGTACGGGATTTTTTCGAAAATAAAGGCTGAGGCGACATGACAGTTCAGAGGCTGCGTATCGGCATTGCCGGGGTCACCGGGCGCGTGGGCCGTTTGTTGGTGGAAGAAGTGCAGGCTGCCGGGGCTGTTCTGGCAGGGGGCACGGTGCGTGATCCGGCTAAAGCAGTTGGCCTGCCGGAAGGACTGGCCCTGTTTACCGATATGGCGGGTCTGGCGGCGGTGAGCGATGTAGTGATTGATTTCACCCATGCGGACACTGTGGTCGCGCATGCGCAGGCTCTGGCGGAACAGGGCACGGCCTGGGTTCTGGGCACAACGGGTCTTTCTGCGGAACAGCAGGTTGCTGTGCTGAAAACCGCAAAGAAAACAGGGGTTGTTCATGCCGCCAATTTTTCGGCAGGTGTGACGCTGGTGCGGCGTCTGGCGCAGATGATGGGGCGGGCGCTTCCGGCCGACTCTTACGACGCCGAGATTGTGGAAATGCACCATAGGCAGAAGGTGGATGCACCATCCGGTACGGCGCTGGCTATTGGTGAGGCTGTGGCAAAAGGCCGGGGCGTCAGGCTGGCTGATGTGAAGGAGAGCGGGCGGGATGGCCATACCGGTCCACGCGGGCCGGGGGGCTATCGGCTTTGCAGCTCTGAGAGGTGGGCAGATCGTCGGGGAACATGAGGTTCTGTTTACCTCCGCGGATGAGCAGATCACCCTGACCCATCGTGCGTTTGACCGGCGCGTGTTTGCCGCTGGTGCGGTGCGGGCCGCGCACTGGGTGCGGGAGTGTCCGGCAGGCTATTACGGGATGGAAGACGTGCTTGGTCTGCCGCCCTGTTGAGGGCATTGCGTTTTTTTTTAGCCCTTGCTCTGTATGCGCATTTCTTATCGTGAATTTTCCCTTTCTCCAGTTATAAAGGGCTGAATCCTGCGGCCTTTGTCGTATGGTCAGCTCTTGCCGGATACCGGAAAAGGGATGGATGCCGGCAGGAAGAGAGATGGTTCCAATGGCTGCATGGCGGCAATACACTTGACCATCGGCCACTATTCCGCCACACGGTCCCGTCGCCTTTTCTAAAGGTGGCGGTCACAATTCCTAATTCATAGTGCGTGGGGCAGACGGCACCATCATGCGTAAAGACGGCGATTTCCTGTTCACTTCGGAATCTGTTTCCGAAGGTCATCCCGACAAGGTTGCAGACCGGATCAGCGATACTGTTCTGGATGCCTATCTTGCAGCGGACCCGGAAGCCCGCGTGGCCTGTGAAACCATGGTGACCACCAACCGGATCATTCTGGCTGGTGAGGTCCGTGGCCCCGCTTCCGTCACGTCCGAAGGCCTGATCGAGGCCGCCCGCGCAGCGGTGAAGGACATTGGCTACGATCAGGAGGGCTTCTCCTGGCGTGCGGCGGATGCCGCCAACTACCTGCATGCCCAGTCCGCGGATATCGCGGTGGGCGTGGACAGTGCTGGCGATAAAGATGAGGGCGCTGGCGATCAGGGCATCATGTTCGGTCATGCCTCCACCGAGACCGACACGCTGATGCCGGCCACCATCTACTATGCCCATCGCATCCTGCACGAAATTCGTGATCTGCGCCGCGCGGGTGATCCGCGTGCGGCGGGTCTCCAGCCGGACGCCAAAAGTCAGGTCACCCTGCGCTATTCCAACGGTCGGCCAGTGGGCGCCACATCCGTGGTGATCTCCACCCAGCATGATGAAGGCGTCAGCCAGAAAAAGCTGCGTGAAGAACTGGGTGCTATCGTCCGCGATGTCCTGCCGGAAGGCTGGATGCCGCCGGAAGACGAATTTTACGTCAACCCGACCGGAATCTTCGTCATCGGTGGTCCGGATGGGGACTGCGGTCTGACGGGCCGTAAGATTATTGTGGACACCTATGGCGGTGCGGCTCCGCATGGCGGCGGCGCGTTCTCCGGCAAGGATCCGACGAAGGTTGACCGGTCCGCAGCCTATGCCTGCCGCTATCTGGCCAAGAACGTTGTGGCCGCTGGTCTGGCGGACCGTTGCACGCTTCAGGTGTCCTACGCCATTGGCGTGTCTCATCCGCTGTCCGTGTATGTGGATCTGGATGGAACCGGCAAGGATGTGGATGAAGCCCGTCTGGGTGCCGTGCTGCGTGAGGTGATGGATCTTTCCCCGCGTGGGATCCGTAAGCACCTGCGTCTGAACCGCCCGATTTACGCCCAGACTGCGGCCTATGGTCACTTTGGCCGGACGCCGGATGATGCGCGTGATGACTTTACGTGGGAGCGCACCGATCTGGTGGATGCCCTGCGTGGTGCATTCAACCGCTAAGGTCTGACGGCACAATGACGGAGGAATTACGCGGACCGGACGTAAAGCCGTCGCCCGAACGACTTTACGGGCGGCCGCGCGGCCATTCGCTGCGTCCCCGTCAGCAGCGCCTGCTGGATGAGGCGCTGCCCCGCCAGCGCTTTCCGCTGGACCGCGCTGCGTCCCCGGCCACGGCCTTTGGCCGCCCGCCACAACAGATCTGGTTTGAAGTCGGATTTGGCGGCGGGGAACATGTGGTGGGGCAGCATCAGGCCCACCCCGATGTTGGCTATATTGCTTCCGAAGTTTTTGATAACGGCCTGTGTTCCCTGCTGACCCGCTTTGTGCCGGTTGGAGAGGAAGCAACGTCTGCTATCCCCGATATGCTGCGGTTGTGGGATGATGATGCCCGCATTCTGCTGCGTGCGCTGCCGGATGCCTCCGTGGACCGGCTGTTCCTGATGTTCCCGGACCCGTGGCCCAAGGCCCGTCACGCCAAGCGGCGCTTCATGCACCCGGAAAATGTGGCGCTTGTCGCCCGTGTGCTCAGGCCTGGCGCTGTCTGGCGCGTTGCGAGTGATGATCCGACCTATCAGGCATGGGTCGAGGAAGTCATGGGGGCGCAGGCATTTTTTGAAGCTCCGCCGCCTGTGGCCGAAAGACCGGACGGCTGGTTCCCCACCCGTTATGAAGCCAAGGCCATAGCAGCTGGCCGCCAGCCGCTCTACTGGACTTTTACCCGCCGCTAAGGGTCTTTCCGGCATCCGCACGGTTGCCCTGAAGCGGCTTGTTGGCTAATGAGCCGCTTTACTTCAGGTTTAGCCGTGCGAAAGGTCCGCCCCATGAGCCAGACGACGCAACCCGTGCGCCGCGCGTTAATTTCTGTTTCCGACAAGACGGGGCTTCTTGACCTCGGTCGCGCGCTCATTGCGCACGGTGCGGAAATCCTTTCCACCGGCGGCTCTGCCCGTGCCTTGCGTGAGGCCGGGCTTCCTGTGACCGAGGTCTCCGACCATACCGGTTTCCCGGAAATTCTGGATGGCCGCGTGAAAACGCTCGTGCCGCAGATCCATGGCGGTATTCTCGGGCGGCGTGATTTGCCTGCGCATGTGGCGCAGATGGAAGAGCACAACATTGCGCCGATCGATCTGGTGGCGGTCAATCTCTACCCGTTTGAGAAAACGGTCGCTTCCGGTGCAGGCGCTGAAGACTGCATTGAAAATATTGATATCGGCGGCCCGGCGCTCATCCGTGCCGCTGCCAAGAACCACGGCCATGTGGTTGTGCTGACCGATACGGCGCAATATGCCGGGCTGATTGAAGCTCTGGGGCAGGGCGGCAGCACGCTGGATATGCGCCGTGCCTATGCCGGCGCTGCTTATGCCCGCACGGCGGCCTATGACGCCGCGATTGCCGCATGGTTTGCCGGACAGGCGCAGGACACGCTGCCTGAGCGCTTTGTGCTGGCGGGCCAGCGGGCGGAAGTGCTGCGTTATGGTGAAAACCCGCATCAGCAGGCGGCTTTCTACAAGGATGGCAGCACACGCCCCGGCGTGGCGACGGCTGTGCAGGTGCAGGGCAAGGCTCTGTCCTACAACAATATCAATGATACCGATGCGGCGTTTGAAGCCGTGGCCGAGTTCGACCGTCCGGCTGTGGTGATTGTCAAACATGCCAACCCGTGCGGCGTTGCGGTGGGTGATACGCTTTCCGCCTGCTGGGACAGCGCGCTGCGGTGTGACCCGGTTTCCGCCTTTGGTGGGATTGTAGCCCTTAACCGTACGCTGGATGCGGAAACGGCCAGCAGGATCGCGGGCATTTTCACCGAGGTCATTGTCGCCCCGGATGCGGATGACGCCGCAAAAGAGGTTCTGGCCCGCAAGAAAAACCTGCGTCTGCTGCTGACAGGCGGCATGCCGGACCCTGCGGCGGCTGGTGTGGTTGTGCGCTCCGTTGCCGGTGGTTTTCTGGCGCAGACACGCGATAACGGGCAGATCACGCCAGAGTCCCTGCGTGTGGTGACGAAGCGCGAACCTTCCGCGCAGGAAATGGAAGACCTGAAGTTTGCCTTCCGTGTGGCCAAGCACGTGAAGTCCAATGCCATTGTCTATGCGAAAAATGACGCCACAGTCGGGATTGGCGCTGGCCAGATGAGCCGCGTTGACTCCGCCCGAATTGCCGCCAGCAAAAGTGGAGAGGCCGCCAAGGCCGCTGGTCTGGATGCCCCGCTGACACAGGGGTCCGTGGCCGCATCTGACGCCTTTTTCCCGTTTGCGGATGGTCTGGAAACCATTGTGGCGGCAGGGGCGACCGCGGTCATCCAGCCGGGTGGCTCCATCCGGGATGATGAGGTGATTGCCGCTGCCGATGCTGCGGGCATTGCCATGGTCTTTACCGGTATGCGTCATTTCCGCCACTGACACGCTTTTCCGGCTCTTGCCGGATAGGCGTTCCTGACGAACAATGGCGCAAAGTCTTCCTTATTCTGGCCTGAGCTGTGTCATGGACTGTGCCACGCTTTCAGGCCGGGCTTCTCTAACGGGTTGATCCATGCGCCATCTGTTCTCCCTTCCAGTGTTCCTTCTGGCGTCTTCCGTCGCCCTTGCCGCTCCTGCCACCAAGGCTCCCGCCGTGCAGCAGGATGCCGCGAAGTTCGCCTCCCATCAGACAGTGACGGAAAAGGAAGCTGTCGGGGTTTATGACCTGTCTGGCCTGCCCCACTTCAGCGGGCAGGTTGTGCAGTTTCTGCCGTCCTCTCATGGCAGCGTGATCGGGTTTGTGCTGAATGACGGCACACAGGTGTTTATCTCTCCGGGGCAGGGGCACACACTGGCCGGGCTCATCAAACCCGGTGACACAGTGGATATTCAGGGTCTGAAGGGCCGCACGCTGCCCATTATCCGGGCTTTCGGGCTGACCAGCCCGCGTGGTCGGGGCATGCAGGACACGTTTATCGCCATGCCGCGCCAGTCCACCGAGATGATTGCCGGGCCGGATCTTGTCCTGCATGGTGAAGTCTGGATGCCACTGTATGATCTGGACGGCCAGTTGAACGGCGCGGTGCTGAAAGATCATTCCGTTATTTATCTGCCCCCGCGTGAGGCGACCCGTCTTGCAGGCTGGCTGAAGCCGGGGCAGATGCTTTATGCCGTTGGCACTGGTAGCAGCGGTGAACTCGGCATTGCGATTGACGCACGGGAAATTGGCCCCTCATCCAGCCAGATGGTCGGGGTTGCGGGGAGCAGCGCCATCCCTCCCGGTCCGGCACCGGGGAGCGCCGGGTATGACATCATTCCGGGGTCTGAAGGTCATTGACAGACGGCTTGCCGTTGCCAACATGAGGTCTGAGGTCTGAGGTCTGAGGTCTGAGGTCTGAGGTCTGAGGTCTGAGGTCTGAGGTCTGAGGTCTGAGGTCTGAGGTCTGAGGTCTGAGGTCTGAGGTCTGAGGTCTGAGGTCTGAGGTCGGGCGTCAGACCTGTTCGGTGCCGGATCTTTCCGAAGACTCCCATGCTGTATTTCGTTACGAAGTCGAGCGAACGTTTCTGGGAGTCCCGCGTTAGAGATGGGAAGCGCAAAGCCGGATGGTTTTCCGGAAGACGCAGTTGCTCCTGAGGGAAAGACGAGATGGCTATTCTACGGTGGGTTCTGGCCTTTCTGATTCTGGCGTTGATTGCCTCCCTGTTCGGGTTTAGCGCGGCGGCGTCCAGCTTTGCGGGGATTGCCAAAGTTCTGCTGTTTATTTTTGTCGTGTTGCTGGTGGGAAGCCTCTTTTTTTGGCCGCAAGCGCACATAGTTCCGGGGCAGGTTTGCTCTTTTTTGAAAAACGGTCCTGACTGTCTCTGGCTGTTTGAGCGTTTTAACACCAGTAAAGGCGTGTGGCTCCTGTCGGGCTGCACGTTTTTTTGTAGGCTGTCCTTGAAAGAGAGAGTTAAAAAACAGTCCTTCAGGGTGCAAAACTGATGTGCCGGAGGGATCTGAAATCAAAAAAGAGAGGCATTGATCAGTTCTGACCTGACCTGATCTGACTCCCTGCTGGACCCGGCAAAGAGTGCGGGCTCTTGCTGGCCAGTGATTGTAAGTGGGGGTATGCCTCAGGTTCTGTTCGGATTTCAGGGCGCACCTTGAAGGAGACGGGCAGGTCAGCTGTTGCCGTCTTTTGTGTGTCAGAGATGGTGCAGGTTGGTGCCCGGAGTATGGCTCAGGGACGGAAGGAGAGAGTATGGAACAGATTGTTTGGTCAGATTTTGAAAAAGTCATGATTGTGGCGGGGACTATTCTGCGTGTTGAGCCGTTTCCGGAGGCACGGAAACCTGCCTATAAGGTCTGGGTGGATTTCGGACCGTATGGAGAGCGTAAAACCAGTGCGCAGGTGACAAAACTCTACACGCCGGAGGACCTGATCGGGCGGCAGATTATCGGCATCATCAATTTTCCCGAAAAGCAGATTGGCCCCTTTCGTTCCCAGTTCCTGCTGTCAGGGTTTGAGACGGAAGACGGCGTGGTGCTTTCAGCACTGGAACGGCCTGTACCAAACGGCACCCGGTTAAGCTGATATCAGCCTGTGTTTGCAGGGATTCGTGGTCTTTTTGGTTGTACCCCTGAGCCTGTGGCGCAACCCGGACAAAGGCAGGATAAGAAGGGTTGAACGAGAACGGGCCGCTATGAGGTCGTAGTTTTTTCTGCTTGCGTGACCTTATGCTTTTCCCGCTTTTGTCTGGGGAACGTCCTGGAGGTTTTGCGGAACCAGCGAAGGTGATGCGTCCGCCTTATGGACGCAAATGGGGTTCAGGATGTCTCTCCTTTTTCTGAACGTTCCTGTTGAAAGCGGGATGTTTTCATAAAATAAGGAGAGATGGAGCAGAGCGCCCCATCTCTCCTTTTGTTTATAGCAGATGCGGAAAAAGCGGAAAAAAAGGGCTTACCCTTCAATCTGGCTGAAATCCGCAATCAGACGCATCATCCGGCCCAGACGGGCCAGTAACCGCAGACGGTTGAGGCGGAGCGGAGCCTCGGGTGCGTTCACCGTCACAGCTTCAAAGAACTGATCCAGCGGTTCGCGCAGGGTGGCGGCTTCACGCATTGCGTCGGTAAAGCGTTCTTCTGCAAACGCCTTTTCGACTGCCGGTTCAACGCGGTCCAGTGTCGCGGCCAGAGCCTGTTCTTCCGCCTGTGTAAACAGGCTGGCGTCCGGCGCGCCGTCATGCGGGCCATCCTTACGGTCTTCAATCCGCAGGATGTTGGCTGCGCGGCGGGTGGCAGCCAGAAGATTCCTGCCGTCCTCCGTTTCCAGCATGGTTTCCAGTGCTTCGGCACGGGCCAGAAGGCGGGTGATGTCCGTGTCGGTATTACCGGTGGAAATGGCGGCCAGACAGTCATACCGCGCGCCTTCCGAGCGAAGCTGCACACGGAGGCGTTCGGCCATAAATTGCGGCAGAAGGGCCAGATCCGGTGCATCCCGCAGGGAGTCCGGCAGAGCCTCCGCCGCCAGCAGGAACAGCTTGACCAGATCCAGACGCAGGCTGTTTTCACGGATCAGGCGGATAATGCCCAGTGCCGCGCGCCGCAGGCCGAACGGGTCGCCCGAACCGGACGGCTTTTCACCTGCGGCAAAAAACGCGGCCAGCATGTCAAAGCGGTCGGCCAGCCCCAGCACGACGGAAACCGGGGCGGTCGGCACCGTATCACCGGGGCCACGCGGCATATACTGCTCGCTGATGGCCTGACAGACAGCTGGAGCCTCTCCATCATGCTGCGCGTAATAGCCGCCCATGACGCCCTGCAGTTCCGGGAATTCCCCGACCATGCCGGTCGTCAGGTCGGTTTTGCTCAGTTCCGCTGCACGTTCGCACTCGGCTTTGGAGGCCCCGACCATGGGTGCAATCAGTCCGGCCAACCGCACCATGCGGCGTGTGCGTTCTCCCTGACTGCCAAGCTTTGCGTGGAAGGTAATGGCATCCAGCGTATCAAGGCGGGAGGCAAGGGTCTGTTTGCGGTCCAGATCCCAGAAGTGGCGGGCATCGGCAAAACGGGCGCGAAGCACGCGCTCGTTCCCCGTCACAATCAGTGTGCCGTCATCTGCCGGGACAATGTTGGCCACAAAGGCAAAGCGCGGCGCTGCCGAGCCATCACCATTCCGCAGGGCGAAGTAACGCTGGTTGACGCGCATGGAAACCTGCATCACCTCGGCGGGCAGGTCCATGTATTTTTCGTCAATCCGGCCGAGGAACGGCACTGGCCATTCCACCAGTCCGGCTACCTCATCCACCAGTCCCGTATCCGGGACAAGGGCCAGACCTTCCGCGGACGCAAGAGCCGTCAGCCCCTTGACAATGGCTTCCCGCCGGTCTGCCGCATGGACCTGCACATGGCGGGTTTTCAGCGTCTCCTGCCAGTCTGCCACGCTGCTGACAGCCACCGCACCGGGGGAGAGGAAGCGATGGCCTTCCGTCTGGTTGCCGGACTGAAGGTGGTGGCCATTATCGTCCCCCTGCGCGCCGGAAAGGGCCAGAGAGAATGGCACCGTCTCACCATCCAGAAGGCACAGGATGCGGCGTAGAGGACGCACCCACGTAAAGGCGCTCCCCTGTCCCCAGCGCATGGATTTGGGCCACGGAAAGCGGCGCAGCAGGTCCGGCATGATGGTGGCAAGATGGGCTTTGGCGCTCAGGGCGGGTTCTTCCCGCTCCAGCACCCAGAAGCCGTTCTGCAGGGTCAGGGCATCCTGTGTCACACCATGCTTGCGGGTGAAGCCTTCCAGAGCCTTTGCCGGCGCACCGTCACGCGGGCCGCGTTCGGACACGGTGCGACCGGGCACGCTGGCGTCCAGCGTGCAGGAGGCTGCAATACGACGCGGGCCGGTATAGGCCACAGCATCCTTCGGGTTCAGCGGAGCCAGTGCGTCAGACAGCAGGCGGAGCAGAGTCTCGCCAGCCTGCTGCTGCATGCGGGCGGGAATTTCTTCTGAAAAAAGTTCTATCAGCAGTTCGGGCATGATCTTATTTGTCCTCGCCAGCCAGCCAGGTCTCACAGCACAGTTTTGCCAGCGTCCGCACACGGCCAATATAGGATGCCCGTTCACTCACGCTGATCACACCGCGCGCATCCAGCAGGTTGAACAGATGGCTGGCCTTCAGGCACTGGTCATAGGCAGGCTGGGCCACACCGGCTTCCGCCAGGGCGGCACTTTCTTTTTCCGCATCGGCAAAATGGCGGAACAGCAGGTCCGTATCCGCCAGTTCAAAGTTGTGGCGGGAATAGTCCTGTTCAGCGCGCAGAAAGACATCCCCGTATGTCAGGCCGGTGCCGTTGTAATCGAGGTCATAGACATTCTCGACCCCCTGCACATACATGGCCAGACGTTCCAGTCCGTATGTCAACTCCGTGGAGGGCAGAACCACGGGAATACCACCGACCTGCTGGAAGTAGGTGAACTGGGTGACTTCCATGCCGTCACACCAGACTTCCCAGCCCAGACCCCACGCGCCGATGGTCGGGTTTTCCCAGTCATCCTCCACAAAGCGGATATCATGCCGGTCCGGGTCAATCCCGATGGCGCGATAGCTGTCCAGCAGTAGCTTCTGGCTTTCTTCCGGCGTGGGCTTCAGCAATACCTGATACTGGTAATAATGCTGGAGCCGGTTGGGGTTTTCACCATAGCGGCCATCGGACGGGCGGCGGCAGGGCTGCACATAGGCGGCTTTCCAAGGGGTGCTGCCCAGTGCGCGCAGGGTGGTGTGGGGGGAAAGCGTGCCCGCGCCAATTTCCTGGTCATAGGGCTGGAGAATGGCGCACCCCTGTTTTGACCAGAACTGATGAAGGGTCAGGATCAGGTCCTGAAAGGAAAGAGGCCGCTCGGTTGGGCGGGGAGACGCCGGGTCCATGGTCAGGGTGAAGCTCCGCAGTGTGATCGTTCGGTGTGATAGTCGGTGTGACGGCCAGTGTGGCTGTCAGTGTGGCTGTCAGATGTGCGCGCAGTGCGCACGGCGCGCCTACCATACAGGTGCATGGGACATTCAGGAAGAGAAGGCGTGAAACTCCCTGAGGTTCGCCTCTTGCAACACTCTTGTCGCCTCGCCACATCTTGGCCAGAGTGGCGCCATAAGGATGCAGGCCAGTGCATCACGCTGGCAGCGCATGCCACAGGCATGGGATCACGCAGGGATAAAGAAAAGATGACCAACGAGGAACGCGACCTCATTGCGAAATTTGTGGCCAGAGTGGGCGGTGCGCCTCAGTCCGGCTTTGGGAGTGTGCCCAGCACACAGCCCAATCTGCCGCCGGTAGACCCGGAAGCGGACAGATTTCTGGCGCAGGAATTCCAGCAATATCCGGAAGCCCGCTACCGTATCACGCAGATGGCAGTGGTGCAGGAAATGGCGTTGGTGGAAGCGCAGAACCGTATCCAGCAGCTTCAGTTCCAGCTTCAGCAGGCCCAGCAGGCGTTGCAGCAGGCGCAGACCCAGCAGGCTCCTGCTGGTGGCGGCGGATTTCTGGGCGGTCTGTTTGGTGGTGGCCAACGCGGCGCGCAGCCTCAGCCGCAGCAGGCAACTCCTCCGGGTTGGGGTGGCCGTCCGGCGGCACCGCCGCAGTGCCAGCCTCAACCACTGCCTTATGGTGCGCAGCCCGGCATGTTCCGGAGTGGTACGGGCTTTCTCGGCACGGCGCTTTCAACCGCGACCGGTGTTGCGGGAGGGATGCTGGCAGCCAACGCGCTGACGGATCTGTTCAGTGGTCATCATGGTGGCGGTGCGGATGCCGGATGGGGTGCAGGCCAGCCAAGCGAGACTATTATCAATAATAATTATGGGGATGGCACGGGGGCAGACCCGTTTGCCGGAGCCGGAACCTCAGCCGATCCGGGCTTTGACGCCGGAGGGAGTGACTGGGGCGGTGATGCCGGGGGCGGCGGTGACTGGGGTGGCGATCAGGAATTCTGATTGACACGCAAGGGGGCGGCTTCGGTCGCCCTTTCTGTTTAAGGCGTCGTATCGTTCTGCGGGGCTGGAGCCATGGAACGCACCAGTTCCAGCACGCGTTTGCGGACCAGCGGGTCAGGGATACGATAATAGGCCCGGATCAGTTCAATGGTTTCCTTGCGGGAAAACAGGGATGCTTCCTGATCTGAAAACACGGAAGATGCTCCAGATTGAAACGGGGTTTCAAAAGGCTTCCGGTTTTGTGAAAACCCACCAGAATGGGCGGGTTGCGGGGCGTGATCCCGTGGCTGGTCCAGAGCTGGCATATCGTCAAAGAAAAAGCTGATCGGCACGTCCAGCGCGGAGGCCAGATCATATAGGCGGGAAGCTCCCACGCGGTTGGTGCCGCGTTCATATTTCTGCACCTGTTGAAAGGTAATGCCGAGCGCTTCTCCCAACTTTTCCTGTGAGAGTCCGAGAAGTGTGCGCCTAAGCCTGATGCGACGCCCAACATGCATATCAACCGAGCCCGCCCTAGGGGAGGATGGTTTGGAAGCAGGGAAGGGGGAAGCTGTTTCTGTCACGCAGTTTCTCGCCAGAAAGAGTGGATATTTTACAAACCAGACGGTCGCAGGTTATAAACCATTCATTAAAATTTCCAAAGATGGGAGCCGCTTTATTTTCGGCGATGTAAAAATTAATAATGTTAGGCAATTTAAATTATCAAACATTTAAATTATTAAAAATATAAGAATAAATACAAAATTACTGTTGTAATTCCATTATTGTATAAGGGCATAAAAATTATTTATGAAACCTAATTGCCAGGCAAGTTAATTTCTATCTAAGAATGATTTAAATTCGGGATAATCATTTGTTGTTTCTGCTCGGATGGCCAGATTGACGGCGGAGGTGGAAAAGGGCGGCCAGAAAGGCAGCAAGACTTAGAATTACAGGCAAAGTGCGACCATAGTGTGCGAACAGAGGCGTCGGCAATGCTGCAGGCAGTGGTACCACGAGTGTGCCGGTTTTCCCCCAGCCAAGGCGCGCGAGTTCATGTCCCGAACCATCATAGGCGATGGAAATTCCGGTGTTGGCGGCGCGTGCAATGGGGAGTCCCTCTTCCACTGCACGTAGCCTGACAGAGGAAAGATGCTGGCGTGGACCTGCACTGTTGCCAAACCAGCCATCATTGGTGACGTTCGCCAGCCAGCGCGGGCGATCATGCCGGTCAACTGTCAGACCGGAGAAAATGACCTCATAACAGACCAGCGGCCCCACCGGGGGAGCCCCGGCAGGTGCCATGTCTGTGCGCCGGGGCCCGCGGCCATGCCCCTGCGGGACAATCTGTAGCGGAATGAAGGACGGTTGATATTCGCCAAACGGTACCCAGGCGAGCTTTGTCATAAATGGCGGTAATTGCGCCACCCGGAGCTAGCGCCAGAACGGAATTCCGGTAGCGTCCGTCATCATCCACGCGCAACGCGCCGATCAGTCCGGCATCCGCACCAGGTGCCCATTCCATAATCATCTGGCGGGCGCGGGGGCTGTCCTGCAACAGAGACGAGCCGGGGAAGGATGTTTCCGGCCATAGAAAGACAATAGGGCGGGTGACGGCATCCGGAAAATCGGTGTGCGGCAGCAGTTTGTGGGCCTGAAGAACCCCATCTGCTGTCAGTTGGAGATAACGGGTAAATATCTCGCGTGGATTCAGGTGGGCGACCTTTTCAGTCTCCGGCACGTTGCCCTGCACCAGAACCGTTATGGGGCCGGGTTCCCCGACAGGGTGGACCGTATGCAGCCTGATGATCCCGGCTGTCAGGTAGATGCCGATGCCGGCGGCGGCACAGGCTGCAATGCGCAGCCGATCAGCCCGATGGGGGAAAAACCAGCAGGGGCGCCCGGTACGAACCCGGATGGCGTCCTGCAAGGCCGCGCCGCCAAATAGAGCGCCCAGAACAACAAAAAAGGTCAGACCATCCACGCCAATCCATGCGGCGGGCTGGATCAGCACATCGCCGACAGCACCGGGGATAGCCAGAGCACTACCAAGAGGATTCCACGTAAAGCCACTGAACAGAAAGACCCGTCCCATATCAAACAGGGTCCAGCTTGCGGCAAACGCCAGAAGCCGACGCGGGCCTGCTGGAGCAAGCCGACTGATTGCTGCCGCAGCTGCGACCATGGGGGCCAGAATGAGTGCGCAGCCCAAAGAAGGGAAGGGTACAAACCACCAGAACTCTTCTGCGCGGATCATGACCGCATTGACCAGCCAGTACAGATTGGCGGTGTAAAATCCGAATCCGAAAAGTGCTCCGGCCCATGCCGCACGTTTCCAACTGGATGCGGTGTTAATGACCTGAGCAAGGATGGGGAAGGTAAGGAGCAGAACAGGCAGACAATGGACTGGCGGAAGTGCGAGTGCCGAGAGCGCGCCCATGCTCAGCATCAGGCCAGCCAGCCGTCTTCTGTCCTTCCGGCTCTGTTGCTGTTCCGGGCCGCTCTCCAGCATTTTTACCGGAGAGGCCCGCCAGAACGCCAATTGGCTCAGCACGATGCAAAAGCATCGTGTTGGAAAGACGGCGGAAAGGCTGTGCCAGTCTGAAAAGCCAGCTTAATCAAGCGCATCGCGCAGGCGGCGTTCATAGTGGCGATAGTATTTGTCCGCCAGCAGCTCACTCTTCACCAGTACGGCGACATCTGTTGTGTTGAACTGCGAGTCAATCACTGCGCCATCCCCCACATAGCCGCCCAGACGCAGATAGCCTTTGATCAGCGGCGGCAGCTTGGCCAGCGTTTTGCGCACATCAATGGAATGTGGGTCAACACGCAGCATGTCTATGCGCCGCTCCGGCAGGGCTTTGACACGCAGGGCGGGGGGAGCCAGATGGTTATGGTAAAGGTAGGTCAGTTCATCCGCCATGGCGTCTGGATTGGTGCCTTGCAGGCTGGCGCAGCCAAACAGGACATCGATACGGTGCAGGAAGATGTAGGAGGCAATGCCGCGCCACAGGAGCTGCATGGCCGCGCGGCCACGATAGTTCTTGTCCACGCAGGAGCGGCCGACTTCCAGCAGGCGACCGGGAAATTCCGTCAGAGGTGAAATATCGTACTCGCTGGCGGAATAGAAATGGCCGATCTTTGCGGCTGCGTCCCCCTGCACGAGACGATACGTGCCCACAACACCGCGTGCATCGGACGCGATGGCGTGGTCAATTACCAGCAGATGGTCCGCGACAGTGTCAAACTCGTCAATATCGCGCTTCAGGCGCAGGGTTTCCGCGTCCGGGTGCGCCCCCATTTCCTCATAAAATACGCGGTAGCGCAGGGCCTGTGCCGCGTCACGCTCCGCATCGGTCGAGGCAATGCGGACACTCAGATTGCCGCCCCGGAGTTCAGGAAACCCCTTGCGCTCCAGTTCCAGAGTGGAGAGGGAGCCGGAGGGGAGCGGGACGGCGCTCATGAAGCGGCTCCTTTGCGTTTTGGGGGGTGCGTGGTTTTGCCTGCCTGCGGCTGCTGCTGGCGCTTTTTGCCAAACAGTTCCAGCCGCATGGAAACAAAGTCAAACCCCAGCCGTTCCGCCACGCGCCGCATCAGCTCTTCATGTTCCGGGTCTTCAAACTCGATCACCTTCCCATTATCGACATCAATCAGATGATAATGGTGGCGGCCATTTTCGGTTGCTTCATAGCGGGCGCGGCCTCCGCCAAAATCACGGCGTTCCAGAATCCCTTTTTCTTCCAGCAGGCGCACGGTGCGGTACACGGTGGCAACGGAAATGCGGGAATCCAGCGCGGAGGCGCGGCGGTAGAGCTCTTCCACATCGGGGTGATCGTCCGCGTCTGACAGAACGCGTGCAATCACACGGCGCTGTCCCGTCATTTTCAGACCATGTTCGACGCACAGCTGCGCAATCCGCGATTCTGTCGACTGTGATTTCAAGAGCGCAAATCCTGCTTGTGACCACCTGCATTCATGAAACATCAGGTAGCCGAAAAGGGGAGGGGTTGTCCAATTTTACACAGACGCTCAGGTTTTTTAAGGTCTGATTTCAAATGGTTTCTGCAACCCGACAGAGGTCGGGGTGAGGAGGGCTTATGCAAAAAACACCAGACCCGTCAGCACATCTGCCGTCGGATTCGTCCCATGCGGCATCGCTTATGCTTGATATTACGCATGAAAAATGTCCGATGACATTCGTGCGCACCCGTCTTGCACTGGACGGGCTGGCGGTGGGAGGCGTGCTGGCCGTGCGGTTGAAGGGGGAGGAACCACACCGGAATGTCCGCCGGTCCGTGCTGGCGCTGGGCCATGCCGTTCTGTCTGACCAGACGGAGGACGATGGGAGCGTTGTGCTGACCATCCTGAAAAAAGACCCCGCAGCGGCGGGCTGAAGGCAGCAGCCATTGCAGGGTCTGATAACGGTTTTGGGCCTGAAATTTAGTTGTTCATGGCCTCGAAGAAATCGTTGTTGGATTTGCTGTATTTGAGCTTGTCCAGCAGGAAGTCCATGGCGTCCATGGTGCCCATGGGAGCCAGAATACGGCGCAGCACCCACATTTTGGACAGGGTGGCGCGGTCCACCAGCATTTCTTCCTTACGTGTGCCGCTCTTGGTGATGTCAATCGCGGGGAAGGTGCGCTTGTCAGCCAGCTTGCGGTCAAGAATCAGTTCGGAGTTACCCGTGCCCTTGAACTCTTCAAAGATCACTTCGTCCATGCGGCTGCCGGTATCAATCAGCGCCGTGGCGATAATGGTCAGAGAGCCGCCTTCTTCAATGTTACGCGCCGCGCCAAAGAAGCGCTTGGGGCGCTGGAGGGCGTTGGCGTCCACACCACCGGTCAGCACCTTGCCGGATGAGGGCACAACGGTGTTGTAGGCGCGGGCCAGACGGGTGATGGAATCCAGCAGGATGACCACATCGCGCTTGTGTTCCACCAGACGTTTGGCCTTTTCCAGCACCATTTCCGTCACCTGCACGTGGCGGTGGGCCGGTTCGTCAAAGGTGGAGGAAATCACTTCACCGCGCACGGAGCGGGCCATGTCCGTTACTTCTTCCGGGCGCTCGTCAATCAGCAGCACGATCAGGAAGCATTCCGGGTGATTGGCGGAAATGGAGGACGCAATGCTTTGCAGCATGACCGTCTTGCCGGTGCGCGGCGGGGCGACGATCAGGGCGCGCTGGCCCATGCCGATGGGAGCGACCAGATCAATCACGCGGGGGGTGAAGTCCTGCGTGCTCTTGCCCTTTTTGCCCTTGGTTTCGCTGACCGGTGCGGCGGCGCTTTCAACTTCCATCTGCAGGCGACGCTCGGGGTAGAGCGGGGTCAGGTTGTCGAAGTTGATGCGGTGCCGCACGGCTTCCGGCGGCTCGAAATTGATGCTGTTGATTTTCAGCAGGGAGAAATAGCGTTCTCCGTCCCGCGGGGCGCGGATCTGCCCTTCAACCGTATCACCCGTGCGCAGGCCAAAGCGGCGCACCTGAACAGGGGAGATGTAAATATCGTCCGGACCGGGGAGGTAGTTTGATTCGGGAGAGCGGAGATAACCGAACCCGTCATGCAGGATCTCGAGCGTGCCATCACCATAGATCGCCTGATCATTATCGGCCAGCGCCTTGAGAATGGCGAACATCATATCCTGTTTGCGCAGGGATGATGCGTTTTCAATATTCAGGTCTTCGGCACAGGCCAGAAGATCGGCCGGAGACTTGGCCTTGAGTTCCGCAAGATGCATTTAGGAATGCCCTGACTGGCAAATAGTTCACAAAGGGGGAGGTCCGGACCAGTCTTGCGCAAAGCCCGGAAACACGGGGTGGCACAGCTTATGAGCGCCACGGCGGCCCGGATAGCAGGATGATCCTGACATGAGGGAAAGGACTGGACAGGTGAAGTCAGCCAGTTCTGGGGGCAGAGAATAAATCCGCAAGTCTGGTTCGTCAACCAGACTTTATGGCGTATCAGGGGGCAGGAGTGGGGGTGATGGCGGCCTGCCATGCCTTCCGGCTGAGCCAGTATTGAGAAATCGAGGTATCGGGTGAGATGAAATTGGTGACCTGAGACCAGAGCTGGCGCGGTCTGGGGTGTGTGGTCAGTGCGCCGGACAGCAGGGTTTCGGAACACGGTCCGTCCAGCAGGAGATCCCGGTCGGAAAGGGTGACTTTCAGATGACAACTGCCCAGCCGAGTTGAGGTGGGCGGTGTCAGCGTGCCGGTGATCATCCCGCCTGCCAGCGGGCGCATGGAGGAATCCATCTGCATCATCTCACCAGAAACGGTGCCCGGTCCGGTTGGGTGCAGGCCGACCAGAATACGGCGGTTCTGCGTGGAAGACAGGCCTGCATAGCGCAGGGGTTCCGCACTCAGCCGGTTGAAGAGCGTCTGGCTGGAGAGCGTCTGGCCGGAGAGAGACTGGGAGGAGGGCTGGATGAGAGCCGGGTCCGGTCGAGTGGCCGTCCACCCTGTCGGGCTGGTGGCCATACCCAGCAGGCAGGTGATCCCTACAGCCAGAGCATGATGCAGGCGTCTGGTCGGGGTGTGTTCGGTAGAGGACCGAAAGCGGGCCAACAGAGTGCGGTGTGTCATTTAATGCCTCCAAGCCAGCCTTTGCGCCAGAACCACAGGAGCGGCAAGGCGACGGACAGGGTCATCAGTCCGAGTGCATACCAATAACCGAAGGACCAGTTCAGTTCCGGCATATGCTTGAAGTTCATGCCATAGATTCCGGCAATCAGCATGGGGGCCACGCCAATAAAGCTGACAACCGTCAGCACCTTCATCACGCCATTCTGTTCAATATTGATAAAGCCGAGCGTGGCATCCAGCAGAAATTCCACCTTGCTGGCGGCCTGAGAGACGTAATCGCTGAGGGATGACAGGTCGCGGTTGGCGGTTGCCATGCGGGCGCGGAGTGCGCCGGACAGGGCATAGGGCGCGTTTTCGGTCGGGAGGGTGGTAACCCCGGCCTCAAAACGCCGGGATGTCAGGGGCAGGCCGGAGGCCGGGGCCATCCCGTCCTTTTTGCTTTCACTCAGAAAAATGGTGATCCGTTCCAGCCCCAGCAGGCTGTCCCGCACGCGGGAGCACAGGTCCCCCGCGCCGCCAACACGTTCCAGAAGCTCCCGCTGCCATGCTGCCATGCTGCGTACGGCAGGCTTGTTCTGCCGCCGTTTGAAAATGTCCTGAGAGAGCTTATCCAGCACCATACCCATGCTTTCCAGAATATCCGCCAGCCGGTCCACAATGGTTTCAACCAGCGCCACCAGCACCTCGCCGGGGCCGATGGGGGCGGGAATCAGGGTTCGGGGCGGGGTGACCGTGTCGGATGTCGCGGTGGTTCCCGGCGGTTTTGGTGCGGCGGGGGGAGCAGGTGTGTCGGGCGTGGTCGTCGTGCCGGGGGGCGGTGCTGCCGCCAGTGTGGGGGGGCAGAATATGGTCGGCTACCAGTCGCGCCACGCTTTCAAAAGACGGGTAGGGCTGATAGCGGATGGTAATCAGCCGCTCCGCCGTAAGAACAAATCCAACGGGAAACGCCTCAAATTCCAGCCCCGTTTTTTTAAGCAGGGGCGTGGACAGAAACGCCGCACCATCACGCACGCTGATGCGCGAAGAACTCTCGATCTCGTTCAGGTCATCCAGAGTGGGCAGGGGTTGCCCACAGATGCGGGCGGCCAGTTCCTGCTCCTGTGGTGTGGGGTTCAGCAGGTCAATCCATGCTACACCTTCGGCGTCGGCCTCACTCTCGATGGCCCGGGCCGGGGTGCCGGGCTTGTGGGCCAGAAACATGCCTATCTCCTCAGACGTCTTCTCTGATGATCCTGATAAACCGCCGCAGCAGGGTTGCCGCCGATATGACCAGACCGGCACGATCGTGACAAGTGATGGTCCTGAATAACCGTGCGGCAGCTTCTGGCGGACTCTTATTCAATATCGGCTGTCTTTATGGTGCCCAGGGCCTGTACCAGTCTGGTCACAGTTTCGGTATCGGTTTTCAGCAGATTGTTTTTTGTGAAGGGACGGGGCTGTCCGGCTTTGAAGAGAGGCTCAAAAACATATCCGTAATGCAGGTTGATGCCATAAAGCATCATCTGCTCCCGGTTCAGCGGTTGTCCCTTGTTGTCGTTTATGGCCGCCAGCATGGCGGTGTTCCATCCGGCAATAAAAGCCTTTGCTTCCGCTGTCAGCCGGGCCTGAACCCATGCGTCCTTGCCGTGCGCGTTGCTCAGGGTAAGAGGGCCTCTGTTTTCCAGATGCTCCGCCAGATGGGCCAGACCAAAGCAGATATTCTGCGGCAGAATTTCACCGGGGGATATCGCGTCAAAAACAAGGCGTTCCTGTTCATCAATCCATGCCGGTGTGATGAAGAGCGTGTTCCTGGCTGTCAGGGCCTGAAAGGGGCCATAGCGTTTGATGTCCTGCGGCGGGATGATCCGAATGCCATCAAACAGTCCGCTTTTGGCCAGAGCCTGAAATTTGTCCGATAAAACTTTACAGTTTTCTATGCGGTCCTGAATATCCCTGACAGCATTGGGTGGCCCCTCGACTGGCACGGACGCAGCCTGTGCGGGGTTTGCGGTCCAGAAGAACGCAAGGCAGAAAATGGGTTTCAGGGAGTCATGGAGACGCATTTTCAGGAAAACCTTCAAAGGATGAAAAATATCCCGCAGATGGGGTGGGAACTGACCGGTTTTAAGGTCAATACACTTCTGTGGCCTAAAAATGTTCTCAAAATTTAGACCTTCTGCCCTCTGTGCAAGGGCTTATGGCTTCTGGTAAGCCAGAGTTCTGTTTTTTGGGGCAGGGCGGCCCCGGCATCGTACTTCGGCATAGTCCCCCGACATCGTGCGCAGAAATCAGGAGCGGCAGAACCACCCATGGCAGATCCGGCAGCACAGCGCAGCGCAGCAGCGCAGACCAATTCTCTCCGGCACGGGCCGGATGAGCGCGGCCATTTTGGCGGGCGTTATGGTGGCCGTTTTGTTGCGGAAACCCTCATGCCCCTGCTGCTGGAACTGGATAAGGCGTATGAGACCGCCAGGGCGGACCCGGCGTTCCATAAAGAGCTGGATTTCTATCTGAGAGATTATGTTGGTCGCCCCAGCCCCCTCTGGTTTGCCCGCCGGATGACGGAAGAACTTGGCGGTGCCAAGATTTATATGAAGCGTGAAGAGCTGAACCATACCGGTTCCCACAAGCTCAATAACGTCATGGGGCAGATCCTGCTGGCCCGTCGCATGGGGCGCACCCGGATTGTTGCGGAAACAGGGGCTGGGCAGCATGGGGTGGCGACCGCCACGGTCTGTGCCCTGTTTGGCCTGAAATGCGTGATTTACATGGGGGCGACAGACGTTGAGCGGCAGAAGCCCAACGTATTCCGCATGCGTCTGCTGGGGGCGGAGGTCGTGCCTGTTACCGCCGGAGCTGGAACCCTCAAAGATGCCATGAATGAAGCCATGCGCGACTGGGTGGCCAATATTGCGGATACCTATTTTCTGGTGGGTACCGTGGCGGGGCCGCATCCGTATCCGGCCATGGTGCGCGATTTCCAGAGCGTGATTGGTGAGGAAACGAAGGAGCAGATGCAGGTGCTGGAAGGCCGCCTGCCGGATGTGATTGTTGCCGCCATTGGCGGTGGCTCCAACGCCATGGGGATTTTCCATCCGTTTCTGGATGATGCCTCTGTGCGCCTGATCGGGGTGGAAGCCGCGGGCTGCGGTCTGGATAGTGGCAAAACGGCCGCCTCCATCGAGCGCGGTCGCCCCGGCGTGCTGCACGGCAACCGCACCTATCTGCTGCAGAATGCGGACGGGCAGATTGATGAGGCCCATTCCATCAGTGCTGGACTGGATTACCCCGGCGTCGGGCCGGAACATTCGTGGCTGAACGATATCGGGCGCGCGGAGTATGTCGGGGCCACGGATGATGAGGCTCTGAAGGCCTTTGAACTCTGCACCCGCACGGAGGGTATCATCCCCGCACTGGAATCCGCCCATGCCATTGCCTACGCCGCTAAAATCGCGCCGACCCTGCCGAAGGAGACCCTGCTGGTCGTCAATATTTCCGGCCGGGGCGACAAAGATATTTTCACCGTTGCCGAGCATCTGGGAGTGAAGCTGTGAGCCGTATTGCCGCCCGTTTCAAAACACTGGCCGCACAGGGGCGTGGCGCGCTGATCCCGTATCTGGAAGCGTTTGACCCGGATCAGGATACCTCTCTGGCGCTGCTGAAGGCCATGCCCGCAGCCGGGGCGGACCTGATCGAAGTCGGGATGCCGTTTTCCGACCCCTCTGCCGATGGACCGGTGATCCAGCTTGCGGCCCGTCGTGGGCTGAAGGCCGGGGCTACGCTGGCAGGTGTGCTGGACATGATTGCTGCGTTCCGGGCGCAGGATCAGGAAACGCCGGTTATTCTGATGGGCTATCTGAATCCTGTGGAAGCGTACGGTCACGCCCGCTTCTGCGCGGATGCGGCCAAGGCCGGGGTGGACGGCCTGATTCTGGTCGATCTACCGCCGGAAGAAGCCGATATTCTGGAGCAGCCCGCACAGGAGGCGGGCCTTGATATCATCCGTCTGGTCGCGCCCACCACGTCGGACGAGCGCCTGCGGTATGTGCTCTCCCATGCGTCCGGCTTTGTTTATTATGTCAGCATTACCGGCATTACCGGCACCCGCACCGCGAGCGCTGACGATTTGCAGGCGGTTCTTCCGCGCCTTCGTGCTGCCACTGACCTGCCTGTTGCCATTGGCTTTGGCATCCGCACGCCGGAACAGGCCGCTACGGCGGCAGGGATAGCGGACGGGGCCGTGGTCGCCTCCGCACTGCTCTCCACTCTGGCGGACACGCTGGATGCGGAGGGCCGCGCGACGGATCAGACCCTGCCGCGTGTGCTGGAGCAGATCAGAGCGCTGGCCGCCGCTGTGCGCGCCGGGACCAAAACGGGGGAGAAAAAGGCGGGATGACCCGTCTTTTTTCCTGTCTGTCCGTTTCCGGTTCAGCCCCGCAGGCATGACGCATCCGTTTCGTGTTGTTGTGATCGGCGGTGGTCCGGCCGGACTGGCCGCCGCCGAGGTGCTGTCTACCGCAGGCTGCGCCGTGCAGGTTGTGGACGCCATGCCAAGCCTTGGCCGGAAATTGCTGATGGCTGGCCGTGGCGGGCTGAATATCTCCCATTCCGAACCACCGGAACGCTTCCTGACCCGCTATGCGGCGGCCGCACCGTGGCTTGCGCCCTTTCTGGCGGCATGGACAACGGATGACATCCGGCACTGGATGCAGGAACTCGGGCAGGAGAGTTTTGTCGGCTCATCCGGTCGCATTTTTCCGCGCGCCATGAAGGCCTCTCCTCTGCTGCGGGCCTGGCTGGCGCAGCTGCGTGTGCAGGGGGTCACACTCCATCCCCGCACCCGCTGGACGGGCTGGGATGCGGCAGGGTGCCTGATATTTTCGCAGGATCAGCGTGACGCCGCAAACACCCCGCTCTGCACCACACCGGATGCCGTCATTCTTGCCCTTGGTGGCGCAAGCTGGCCGCGTCTGGGGAGTGATGGCGGCTGGGTTTCCCTGCTGGAACAGAAGGGGGTCGCCATCCAGCCGCTGCGCCCTGCGAACTGCGGGTTTCAGGTTGACTGGTCAGACGCGGTCCGGGAGCGGTTTGCCGGAACACCGCTCAAGCCGGTGGCTCTGACCTTCGGCGGCCAGACCGTGCGTGGAGAACTGGTAGTGACAGAGTCCGGGCTGGAAGGTGGTGCACTTTACGCCCTGTCGGCCCCGTTGCGGGAGCATCTGGCCCGGCATGGCACGGCGGACCTTTTGTGTGACCTGCGGCCTGATCTTTCGAGAGAGGATCTGATAAAACGGTTGTCCGCCGTGCGCCCGCGAGAAAGTCTGTCCAACAGGTTGCGCAAGGCGCTGCGTCTGCCACCTGTGGCTGTGGCGCTGCTGCGGGAGGCCGGACCCGTACCGGCATCGATGTCCGCTCTGGCGGCCCGGCTGAAGGCCCTGCCGGTGCGTCTGACCGGTGTGGAGCCTCTGGCCCGCGCCATTTCCACAGCGGGTGGGATTGCGCAGGAGGCGTGTGATCCCCGGCTGATGCTGCGTACGTTACCCGGCGTTTTTGCCGCTGGAGAAATGCTGGACTGGGAGGCCCCGACCGGCGGTTATCTGCTCCATGCATGCCTCGCAACCGGGCGAGGGGCCGCGCAGGGTGCGCTTGCATGGTTGCGGGAGACCCATCCGGAGCGGTATCGGATGCCCCTATGAGTAGCAACATGATCGTGATGGGTGATGTGCCGGGGGGTGGCCCGGCGCAGATGGACCTTGCCGAACTTCTGGCCACCCGCCTTCTGGTGCAGGGGAATTCCGGGTCCGGAAAGTCTCATCTGCTGCGGCGCCTGCTGGAGCAGTCGGCCCGTCTGGTGCAGCAGGCGATTATTGACCCGGAAGGCGATTTTGTCAGTCTGGCGGAAAAATTCGGCCATCTGGTGATTGATGGAGCCGAATGTTCAGACATGGCGCTTCACGCCGCAGGAGAGCGGATGCGGATGCATCGGGCTTCCGTGGTGCTCAATCTGGAGGGTCTGGACGCGGACCAGCAGATGAAGTGGGCGGCGGCTTTTCTCGGCGGCATGTTCGAGGCCCCGCGGGAATACTGGTACCCCGTGCTGGTGGTGGTGGATGAGGCCCAGCTTTTTGCCCCGGCGGCGGCGGGTGAGGTCTCGGATGAAGCGCGCCGCGCCTCGCTCGGCGCCATGACCAACCTGATGTGCCGTGGCCGCAAGCGCGGTCTGGCCGGGATTATCGCCACGCAGCGTCTGGCCAAGCTGGCGAAGAACGTGGCGGCGGAAGCCTCCAATTTCCTCATGGGCCGCACCTTTCTGGATATCGACATGGCCCGCGCGGCGGACCTTCTGGGTATGGAGCGCCGTCAGGCGGAAGCCTTCCGGGATCTGGCGCGGGGCACCTTTGTCGCCCTTGGCCCGGCCCTGAGCCGCAGACCCATGCCGGTGCGGATTGGCGCGGTGGAAACGGAAAGCCGTTCCGCCGGTCCGGTGCTGACGCCGTTTGAACCGCCCTCCGCCCCGGTGCATGAGCTGATTCTGGCGCCGGTTCCCCTCGCGGAAACTTTCGCACGACCACGCAAGGCCCCGGCCACGCCGCCGCCGGACCTGCTGAGCCAGCTTGCCGCGCATGGAGAGGCTCAGGCCACAGCCCTGCAGGACGAGCCGCCACAGGATGAAGCGCCGGAAGATCAGGCCGAGCGGGAAGCCCGCATGAGCGCCATCCTGCGGGACATGCTGGCGGATGATGAAACGTCATTCCGCGCCGCCTCCGTCCTGTATCAGGATTTTCTGGTGCGCTGCCGTATTGCCGGGCTGGGCCGTAATGCGCTGGACCTCAAGGCTTTCAACCGTGCTCTGGCCACGGCCCGCAGTGGCGTGAGTGAGGATATGTCGGCCTCACCGGACTGGCAGCAGGCGGAGGATCTGGCCAACGCCCTGCCGGAAGACCTGCAATCCGTGTTCCTCTTTCTGGCCCGTGCGGCCATAGGCCGCCACCCGTGCCCGTCCGACGCGGAGATTGCCCGCGTTTATGGCACGGCCTCACAGGGGCGCGCCCGCCGTCTGGTGGAGTGGCTGGAAGACCGGAACATCATCGTTCTGCGGGCAGATGGGATGGGCCGGAGGGTGATTACGGTCATCGGGCCGGGGTGGGAGACGCTGCCCGGCGTTCCACAGGGGTGAGACGCGTTAAAAAAGAGCAGGGTTGCAGGCATGACGGACGCGCCCTGCGGTGCTATAGGCCGAAGTATGACGGATGATCCGCCCTTTAGCCCGGCCCTGCTGCCGGCTGGCTTTGTTGACCTGCTGACTCCTGATGCCCGGACCGAGGCGGAAGGTGTTGCAACTCTTATGGGGGTGTTTGCCTCACACGGGTACGACCGTGTGCGACCGCCGCTCATGGAGTTTGAAGAGACATTGCTCTCGGGTTCCGGCGCGACTCTGGCAGACCAGAGCTTCCGCGTGATGGACCCGGATACCCGCAAAATGATGGTTCTGCGGCCTGATATTACCCCCCAGATCGCCCGCATGGCGGCGACTCGCCTTGGCGCTGCGGCACGGCCCCCCCGCGTGTCCTATGCCGGGACCTGTGTGGTGGTCATGCCTGCCGCAGCGGAAGAAAGCGGGCGGCAGATCATGCAGGCGGGGATCGAACTGATCGGCCCGGACAGCCCGCAGGCCGATGCGGAAATTATTTCCGTGAGTGCGGAAGCCCTGGCCCAGCTTGGTGTGCCGGATGTCTCGTTTGACCTGACCATGCCGCCGCTGGTTCCGGCCCTGCTGGATGAAGCCGGTATTTCCGCGTCAGTCCGCCCTGTTCTGATGCGGGCGCTGGACCGTAAGGATGCTGCCGCCGTGGCAGAACTGGGTGGCACGCTCGCGGATACGCTGATCGCCCTGCTGCGCGCCGCCGGTCCGGCGGAGCAGGCGCTTGAACAGCTTGCCCATATCCGCCTGCCACCTCGTGCCCGCGCTTTTAGCGAACGTCTGGCCGCAACCGTGACGGCCCTGCGTCAAATAAACCCATCCCTGCGGCTGACGGTTGATCCGGTCGAATTCCGGGGCTGGAAATATCATACCGGTGTGTGCGTCACGGTCTTTGTCGTGGGGCGTGCTGAGGAACTCGGGCGGGGTGGGCGTTACCTTTCCCGTGATAATGAACCCGCCTGCGGCCTGACCTTCCGGCCGGATGTGCTGTTCCGCACCATCCCGCCCGCTCCGGCGCGCCCCCCGGGTTTACCTCGCCCCGGACGCGGACCTTCAGGTGGCCGCCCGCCTGCGGGCGGAAGGGTATGCCACGCTGGGTGCCCTGCCTTCCGGTACGTCTCATTCCATTGACCCGGACCACAACCGGGCCGAGGCACTGCGCCTAGAGTGCAGTTTCCTTCTTTCCGGTGCAACATGCACAAAGCTTGACTGACCCTGCGTGCCGGAGGCCCGCATACGGCCTCCCGGCAGGGTTTTTCCGGAAGAATTTTTCCGGCAGATTTTCCAGGAGCAGAGCGTTTTATGTCCAACGTCACGGTGATCGGCGCCCAGTGGGGCGATGAAGGCAAAGGTAAGATTGTAGACTGGCTGGCCAGCCGCGCAGATATTGTTGTGCGCTTTCAGGGCGGGCACAATGCCGGGCACACGCTGGTGGTCGGCAATCAGGTTTACAAGCTTTCCCTGCTGCCCTCCGGTGTCGTCAGCGGCAAGCTGGGCATTATCGGCAACGGCGTGGTGGTGGACCCGCAGGCTCTGCTGGCGGAAATTGGCCGTATTCAGGAACAGGGGCTGACAGTTACCCCGGACACGCTGAAAATTGCGGAAAACGCACCGCTGATCCTGCCGGTGCATGGCGCGCTGGACCGTGCGCGTGAAGCCGCACGGGGTGACCGCAAGATTGGCACCACAGGCCGTGGCATTGGCCCGGCTTATGAAGATAAGGTGGCCCGCCGCGCCATCCGCCTGTGTGATCTGGCCGAGCCGGAAACGCTGGACTGGAAGCTGGACGAACTGCTGCTGCACCACAACACGCTGCTGGCCGGTCTGGGAGCCGAGACGTTCAGAAAGGAAGACCTGATGGCCTTCCTGACAGACATCGCTCCCAAAGTGCTGCCTTTCATGGCCCCCACATGGGACATTCTGGATGAGGCCCGTCGCGGTGGCCGCCGTATCCTGTTTGAAGGTGCACAGGCTGTGATGCTGGATGTGGACCACGGGACGTATCCGTTTGTCACCAGTTCCAACACGGTCGCGTCCAACGCAGGCACCGGGGCTGGCATGGGGCCGAATGCCGCCGGATTCGTGCTGGGAATTGCCAAGGCGTACTGCACCCGCGTGGGGGAAGGTCCGTTCCCGACGGAACTGTTTGATGATGTTGGGCGCACGCTTGGCGAGCGCGGGCATGAATTTGGCACCGTCACGGGGCGTCCGCGCCGGTGCGGCTGGTTTGATGCCATTCTGGTGCGCCATGCCGTGCGCGTGGGGGGTGTGAATGGTCTGGCGCTGACCAAGCTGGACGTTCTGGATGGTCTGGACGAAATCCGCATCTGCGTGGGGTATGAGCTGGATGGTGAGAAGACGGATCGCTTCCCGTCCTCCCCGGCGGCACAGTCCCGCATCAAGCCGGTTTTTGAAACGATGGAAGGCTGGAAAGACACCACATACGGTGCGCGGAGCTGGGCGGACCTTCCGGCACAGGCCATCAAATATGTGCGCCGGATTGAAGAACTGGTCGGCGCTCCTGTCACGCTGCTGTCCACCAGCCCTGATCGGGATGACACCATCCTGATGCGTGACCCGTTTGAAGACTGAATAGCACCAGCCCCTGAAAGATGGTCTGACCCGCTGCGTGAATCCGGAAGATCACAAGCGGGTCTTTTCAGGCCTTGTGTCTGAGGATGTCAGTCGGCCTGCATGATAGCCATTTCCATGCCATTCGGATCATGGAAATGGAAACGGCGGCCACCGGGAAAACTGAAGGCCGGTTTTGTTATCACACCTCCGGCCTGAAGGACGGCGGCATGGGCCGCTTCAAGATTTTCGACGGTGATGACCGGGAGCGGGGCCGCCGTGGCTTCGGTTTTATCTCCCTGTAACCCCAGATCGACCGTGCCTGTCATGGTGCAGGCATAGTCCGGGCCAAAATCTGTCAGCGTCCAGCCAAAAACGGCTTCATAAAAACTTTTGGCGGCTTTGAAATTTCGGGCAGGCAGTTCCACGAAACTGATTGTCGCCATGGAGCGTCTCTCCCTCTCTGTAACAGGCCTGAAAAAGCCGCAGGGCCGTGGCACTTTTATGTGCCCACCGGGCGTCTTCAGGAACAGGATATCTGTTGCACACGGACAGATCTGGAAAAAGCACCTGCCAGTTCAGCGTCTGAGCGCGCAATAATCCAGAAATCCAGTCTTTGCCCAGCCTTCGCAGAGAAGGATTCTGCCCTCCGGCAGAGCGGGCCGGGCATGGGGTCCGGAAATGTGTAATTTTTATGACACCGGTTGTTTTCCTCGTGTTTCCCGGCTTATCCTGCGCCCGAATCGCTATGGGGTGTTCATGTCACACAATGCAAGCGTTCTCGTTGTTGAGGATGACCCGGCACTCTCCCGCCTGATCTGCTATAATCTGGAAAAGCAGGGTTATGATGTGCGTCTGGCCGGGGATGGCCATACGGCTCTTGATCAGATCAGCCGCCGTGCGCCGGATCTGATCCTGCTGGACTGGATGCTACCCGGCATATCCGGTCTGGAAGTCTGCCGGCAGTTGAGAGAACAGCCAAAAACAAAATCCATTCCCATCATCATGCTCAGCGCGCGTGGGCAGGAAACGGACAGCGTGCGCGGGCTGGAAATTGGCGCGGATGATTATCTGATCAAGCCGTTCGGCATGGAAACGCTTTTTGCACGGGTCAAGGCCATGCTGCGTCGGCTCCCGCCCTCCGGCAATGTGCTGAAGTTCGATACGCTGGTGCTGGACCGTGTTGCCCATAAGGTGGAACGCAGCGGGCGGCTCCTGCCACTGGGGCCGACGGAATACCGGCTGCTGGAATTTCTCATGACGCATCCCGGTCAGGTTTTCTCGCGGGAAGAATTGCTGGAACAGGCATGGGAGCGGAGCTCCTGTGTGGAATTGCGCACGGTTGATGTGCATATCAGACGGCTGCGGCAGACGCTGAACGCAGGGGATGAAAAAGACCTGATCAGAACTGTCCGCGCCCGGGGATATGCGCTTGATATGCCACAGGACTGACCTAAGTTCTGGCGCAGTTGGAGTGCCTTGATGATGCATGAGGCACTTGTTGCTGTTGCAGGGATACTGGTGGGCAGCGGGCTGACAGCAACACTGCTGGCGGCGCGGCTGCGGCCGGAAAAAGACGTGCTCCCACAGTATCGTCACGAAGACAGTCCGGCATCCACCAGAACGGCCGTGCTGGAAGCGGTGGAGCAGGTCATGGCCTGTCTGCCAGCGGCCACCATGGTGCTGGATGCGGAGCGGCGGCTGCATTATGCCTCACCGGAAGCGCACCGGATTTTTGAAGAGAATCTGGGCAGTATCAAACGGCATCCGGCTTTTCAGACAGCACTGGACCGGCTGGCTGAAAAAAATCCGGATGTGCCATCTGGTACGGAAACAGCGCGTATCGTTCTGGATGTTCCGCATCACCGGGTGATCCGGGCGCTTTTTCAGCAGCATGTTCTGCCCGCGACGTTCTGCGCGGACTTCCGCAATCGCAGCGCGTTGTTGGATCGTCCGCCGCATGCGCTGGTTTTTGTAGCGTTGTATGATGAAACAGAGGCGGACAATACCGAGCGCCAGCATACGGATTTTGTCGCGTACGCCAGTCACGAACTGCGCACACCGCTCGCGGCGTTAATGGGGTTTGTGGAAACGCTGCAAGGTCCTGCTGCGGATGACCCGGAAGCACAGCAGGAATTTCTGGGGATCATGGCGGTGCAGGGCAAGCGGATGCAGCATCTGCTGGATGATCTGCTTTATCTGTCCCGTGTGCAGCGCGTGGAGCACCAGCGCCCTCGTGGCTCTGTTGCGCTGACAGATCTGTTTGCCCGTCTGAAAGCCGAGGCTCAGGCGCTGTTCCGTCAGAAACAGGCAAAACTGACCATCCAGCCGGTGCCCGATACCGCGTTGTGTGTTGCGGCTGACATTGGTCAGCTTGTGCAGGTTCTGATCAACCTGATCGAAAATGCTCTGAAATACGGTGCGCTGACCGAGGGGAACGGCGCGTCTGACCCATTGCAGGTTACGGTGTCCTGCACGGCAGCGCCTCTCGATTCCCGCTGGCCCGCCGTGCCAGGGGTGGTGTTAAGCGTTGCGGATAACGGGCCGGGAATTGCGGCGCGGCATCTGCCGCGACTGACGGAACATTTCTACCGTGTGCCCAAAACAGCGGCTACAGTGCAGGGTAGCGGGCTGGGGCTGGCCATTGTGCAGCATGTCGTGACCCGGCACGGTGGGCGGTTTGTGGTTGAAAGCACAGTGGGTGAGGGCACAACCTGCATGATCTGGCTGCCGCGTGTGGCGGCGGCCGTGGATGTCATAAAACCTTCATAAAACAGTCTTCAACATGTCATCCCTTGTGCGGCGTAAACCCGGTAAGGGTTGTCCCCGACGTGGCGATGTGCGTCGTGATTTATGATGTCCAGGGATAAAACCGAAATGCGTCTTTCCTTCAGGCCTGCTCTGTGTCTGCTTGCTGCAACGTGCCTGACTGCGGCACTGCCGAGCATCTCCCGGGCCGAAAGCGTCACTGGCGCGGGCTCCAGCTTTGCCGCCCCGATTTACGAAGCCTGGGGTGAGACCGCCAAAACCGCCGCAGGTGTGACGGTCAACTACCAAAGCGTCGGGTCCAGCGCCGGGCAGAATCAGGTTCTGGCCGGAACGGTTGATTTTGGTGCGTCCGATGCGCCGATGGATGCCAAAAAAGATCGAATCTGCCGGTCTTTTTCAGTTCCCGACCGTGATGGGCGGCATTGTGCCCGTCATCAACATTCCCGGCATCAAGGCTGACACGCTGCGTCTGAGCGGCGCTGTGCTGGCAGCGATCTACGCCGGTGACATTACGGAATGGAATGATCCGAAAATTGCGGCTCTCAACCCCGGTGTGAAGCTGCCGGATATGGCGGTGGCCCCCGTGCACCGTGCGGACGGTTCCGGCACCACGTTCGTCTTTACGTCCTATCTGTCTGGCTCTTCAGCCTCATGGCACGATTCTATGGGGGCCAGCACCTCCATCTCCTGGCCCGGTGGTCTGGGTGCGCGCGGGAATGACGGCGTGGCGGCAACCGTGCAGAACACGGAAGGCGCTATCGGCTATGTTGAATATGCCTATGCCAGCCGTAACCATCTGACGACCGTCAAGCTGCATAACCGCGCGGGTGAAGATGTTGCCGCGAATCAGGAAAGCTTTGCGCATGCCGCAGAAGCGGCTGACTGGCAGCATGCGTCTCACTTCGCAGTCAACCTGCTGGATACGCAGGGTAAAGGCGCATGGCCGATCGTGTCCGCAACCTATGTGCTGACCCCGATTGCACCGAAAAATGCCGCACGCGGTGAAGCCGTGCGCACATTCTTCACCTGGGCGTTTGAAAAGGGTGATGCAACGGCACAGAAGCTGGACTATGTCGCTCTGCCGCAGGCCGTCAAGACCAGCATTCTGGCTGCATGGAAGAGCGCGAAGTAATAACACCTTATTCTATCAATACTTTTCAGAAGATTTTTTAAGACTATCTCTTAAAAAAGTCTTTTCATAAGTGAGGCGGGCTGGATGATCCAGCCCGCCTTTTTTGTCATATGATTGTAACGAAACCATCACGAAAGCATCACGCACAAACGGCGCACGCCGCGATATTCAGCATGCATCATATCTCCTCTGGATTGGCAAAGATGCGCTGTAAACCGGTTCTTTCATCTCTCGCGTTTGCTTCTTTTCTGATGGGTGGCGCGGCACCTGTCGCAATGGCATCTTCCTCTGATGATGCTCAGATCCGCGCTCTTCGCCTGGAAATGGCGCAGATGCGGAAAGAAATGATGGGGCAGATCACCACACTGAAAAGCCGTCTGGCGAAGACCGAAAAAAGTGTCTCACCGGCAGGATCAGGCGAGCAGCGCATCGGCTCATGGTGGTCGTGCTGTTGGCCATCGTGAGATCACGTCCGGTCCGGTGGACCCAAGTGTGCAGTTCAATGAAGCGCCAGCATCTTCCAACCGTATTCATCTGGCCAACGCAGGCACACCGACGTCTGACCGTGGTGATGTGATGTCCTGGAAGTCTTTCCGCGCTGCGACGAAGAGTGACGAAAACGTGCATGTCGGCGGCATGATTGTTGGCTTCCCGAAAGGGCGCTTTACAGTGGCGTCTGAAGATGGAGCCTACGGTCTGTCCATCGGTCTGGCCTTCCATGAAGATTTCGGCGGCTTCTTCAACTCCGGACCACGTCCTGGTGAAGCCCGTGGCGCGTTCAACAGCTTTACTACCAATATGCGCCGTCTGCGTATTCCGTTTACCTTCCGCTATAAAAACTGGGTTGCGGCTGTCACGCCTGACTTCGGCGCCAACCATAATGATGGTTATGTCGGGCTGTATGAAGGCAACCTGAACTATACCGGTCTGCGCAATACGATCCTGACTGTCGGTTACTTCCAGCCGCGCGTGACGGAAGAGGACTCTGAAAGCTCCAACGACTTCTTCACGCTCGAACGTCCGAGCATTACAGACATGGTGCGTAACATTGCCGCGGGTGACGCCCGCTTTAGCGTTGGCGCCCTGCATTATGAAAAGCGCTGGTGGATTGCTGGTTACTTTACCGGTCAGGAATGGGGGCATCGCAACGCCTCTGATATGAACAGCACCTATTACGGCGGTGGCAGTGGCACGACCATGGATAGCCAGACCGGTGGGATGCTGCGTGTTGCCGGGCGTCCGGTGGCGACAAAAGACTGGGATGTTCACACCGGTATTTCCTCAATCGCGTCTTTCCGTCAGGCGTGTAACGCTACAGACGCCTATCACTGCGCACGTTCCACGTCCTTCGGCCAGCGTCCTGAGTTTGACATTGGTGAGGCCAATCTGTCGGCCACAGGGGGGATCAGCAACGCGGCACAGGTCTGGGCTGCGGGTCCCGAACTGGGCGTTCGCTGGAAGCGCCTGATTGTGAAAGGTGAATATTATCACGTTGGTGTTCAGCGTGATGCGCCGGGCCTGAAGTCTGCCGGCTTCCAGGGCTGGTATGGTGCCGCGTCCTACACGCTGTTTGGCAATCCGCGTATGTATAACGAAAAAGAAGGGGCCTTTGGCGCACCGGGCGTGAAGGAAGCCGAAGAATTCGATCCCGCCACGAACCATTGGGGTGCGATGGAAGTTGTGGGTCATTACAGCGTGATCGACCTCAACAGCCGTCTGACCGATGCTTACGCCAAGAACGTGATCCGTGGTGGTCAGCAGACTGTCTGGACTGGTGGCGTGAACTGGTATCCGAACCGCCATTTCCGCATGATGCTTGATTACAGCCACTTCATCGTGTCGCGGAGCGAACAGCCGACCAACATTTATGGTCGCACGGGTAACGCTGTGTCCGTCCGTGTTCAGGCTGGCTTCTAAGTCTGGTTCCGAAGACAATCTGAAAGAGGTCTGAACCGGCCTCTTTCAGGATGTTCTTTCTGGTTGAATAACGGTTTTAAGAAACGGCCCCAGTAAACAGACATTGTGAGGGCCGACGCGCCAGTGCCACAATGGTCAGACCCGCCTGTTCCGCCAGACGCAAAGCACGGGTTGTGGGGGCGGATACGGCAACCAGCGTGGAAAAGCCTGCCAGAATGGCTTTCTGCACCATCTCGTAAGAGCACCGGCTGGTAATCAGACAAAATCCCTCTGCAAAACAGATGTTTTGGCGAATCCCCGCTCCAATCAGTTTATCCAGTGCGTTATGACGGCCAACATCTTCGCGGATCATGCGTAGTTGGCCATCTGAATCGCACCACGCCGCGCCATGCACCATATGCACCTGCGCGTTCAGTGTCTGATGGTCAGCCAGTGTCGTGATGGCGTGCCGGATGGCCGACAGCCGCACAGGTGGCATGGCAGGCACAGCAGGCAGGGCGGTGTGGAGACTTTTCAGATCTTCGCTGCCGCAGACGCCGCAGCCTGTCCGGCCCGTCATGGCGCGGCGGGACTGTAACAGCCGCCGGAAATCTTCCCCCGCAATATCAAGGAAGAGGGTGACGCCATCCTCCCCGGTTTCCGTCCGGATGCCCCGAATGGAAGAAGGATGGGAAACAAGTCGTTCCGTTATGGAAAACCCATAGGCGTAATCTTCAAGATCCTGAGATGTCGCCATCATTACGGCATAGGGCACGCTGTTATAGACAAAATTGACCGGGGTTTCCTCAGCAATGGCCAGTGTGGCAGCTTCGGTTCCTGTTTCGGTCAAACGCTGCACGGGCCAGCGGGTCATGACGGATTCAGGCATGTGTCAGTCCTTCATGGACCAGCCTGCGGGCATAGGCGTACTCGTCGGCTGTGTTGATGTTGAAAAACAGATCGGGTGTCTGCGCAGGAAAAACAACATCCCGCACGCCTAATGTTGCGGCAAAGGCACGAATGCGGCGTTTGTCTTTGTGGTCAGGCTGGCTGAGCCAGGCTTCCAGTGCTGCGCGGCAGGCCGTGGGCCAACTGGCGACCAGATGATGTTGCCGGTTGTCCGATACGGCAACGGCCGGAGCCGGACGTAACTGCTGTGGCAGGTCTGCCGGGATAAAGGGTGTGTCACCGGGGACGGTTATCAGAACGGAGCAATCCTGCGTTTCCGCCCAGCGTAGCCCTTCCAGAAGACCGGCCAGCGGGCCGGTGCCAGCCTGCGTGTCGGGCAGAACCGGAAGGTTCCATGCGGCAAAACGGGCTGGCTCCCCATTGGCGCTGATGGCCAGAGCCGCACAGGAGGGGCGGAGGGCGGCCAGAACATAATCCAGCACCGTCCGGGTTTGGGAGAGAGGAAGCAGGGCTTTATCACACCCGCCCATGCGGGAGCCGGTACCGCCCGCCAGCACAAGGGCTGCAATACGGGGGGAAGAAGGATGGGCGCTCATGGTGCGGAGCATCGGCCTGTTCCGCAGGGGTGGCAAGCGTTTTCACACGGCTGATCTGGCGGAAATTTCAGGCGGTTGATAAAAGCAGCCCATACAGAAGGTGGCCCGACAAAGCGGGCCACCTGAACGTAGGACGGGATAAACCGACGCCTGCTGCGGTCTTACCGGGGCAGCACGTTCTTGTAAGCAATCATGCACTGGACATAGGCATTGTTGTGCTGGGTCTGAATATTGCCCTGCTGGTTGCGGGAGTAGAGCCCGCCACCCAGCGCACCACCCAGTGCACCCGCACCGGCGCCAATGCCCGCGCCTGTCCCGCCGCCTGCGGCAGCGCCCAGACCAGCGCCCAGAGCGGTTGTGGCCAGACCGCCATAAAGAGCTCTGCGGTTTTCCCGTCCTGCCTGCCCCTGCACAGCCGCATTGGCCTGAGATTTGCAGAAATTCTGCTCCTGCTGGAAGGTGGCGTAATCCTTACCCGGTCCCGGCAGGACCATGGCGGTCGGACCCATGGGTGTTTCTGCGCAGGCGGTCAGCAGAAGCGCCGGGAGAAGAACGAGGGACGCTTTTTTGAAGTTCATGACGAACACTCTTATTCTTATTGAACACTGTTAAACGCAGAGATTCTGGCACTTTTTTGGACGGTAGCCAATTTTTTAATCACTTCTGGCGCGTCAGGGGGCTGATGCCGGCCTCTGTCGCCGGGTCAGGAGTGGTCGTGGGGTGCGCGTTTATTCTCTTCAGACAGAACACGGCCACAGAGTTCCCTGATTTCGTCTTCTGTCAGAGAGGCAGGGTCGCGCAGGCCTCTGGCGGCAAGGGACGCCAGACTTTTTGACGGCGGCTTTTCCGGCGTGGTGTGAGAGGACATGGTTTTTATCCTTATGACAGGCAAAAAAGAAAACCGTGTGATCTGCGAATCCTAAAAGTCATGCGGACGCGTTTCAACTTTATCGTGCATTTTCTAAAATGGAGCTCGGTTTTCTTTCAAACTATAGAGACTGTTCTGTCAGTGTTTTCAGGCCGAGGACAAGGGTTTCCGGGCTGCATACGGCTTGGGCGGAGGGTGGGCAGAACTGGCTGCGCAGGGGCTGGGAGGCAGCCTGTCCGGCCACGGGTTGCGCCTGTCGCAACTGTTCAAGAGACTGATGGATAATACGGAACCGCACATCCTTTTGCCCATCGGGAAGACGCCAGAGTTCAAAAGCCAGTGTGGTGTCAGGCGCCGTGCGGTCCGGCTGGTCCGTAAAGGACCAGTCCAGCCCGAACAGTGTGGCCAGCATGTCCAGCGTTGTATCATGCCCGGCAAACAGGATCAGTCGGGCCGAAGCTGGAAGAGGTGAGGTGTCTGGTAAGGAGACCGGCTGTTCCGCAAGGCTTTTGATGAGTGTTTCCGCCAGCACATGCCCTCTTGGAACGGCAATGGCCGGGAGGCGTCTCAGCCTGTCGCTCAGAAGGGCGTGGGCGGGCAGGGCTGCGGCCAGAAGCTGGCGCGTTGCGGCGGTATCCTGATCTGATGCGGCCTGCGTGTGGGCAAAAACAGTGGAGGGCAATCCTTCCACATATTCCAGAAACAGGTTTTCCGCCGTGGACGCACTCAGGGTGAGACCGCCCGCGCTATGGGGTTGCCCTTTCTTCCATGACAGGACTGCTGGTGCAGAAAAGCACGGACCTTTGCGCTGCTGGCAGCCGTTGGGCGCAAAGGCGGCCTGCAAGGCGGAGGCCGCTTTTGTGGCCGCTTGTGCACTCGCGCTGTCGGGTGTGGTGTCCTGCTGAAACGCGAGGGTCAGCGCGGACATGACTCGTTGCCGGTCAAGGTGAGCCTTTCCCGCGGCCAGCGCATTGAACAAAGGGTCATGTCGATCGGCGGGCAGACTGTGCGCCGTGCTGGTGCACCCATGGCTCAGCGCATGGGCCAGAATGTCACCGCTCTGGCGTGTGCGGGTATCCGCAGAGTCAGCCCAGACGAAAACCGCGTTGGCGGAGGCGCAGGGGGCGGAGGCGGTTGGAAGACGTGGCGCGTACCAGCTCTGGAGAAATTGGCCCATCAGAGCCAGATTGGCTCGGCCGTGGTCTGTCAGTTCTCCCGGCGGTACGGGCCAGACGGACCATGTGCGCCCCGTTGCCTTGTTCAGTTTACGGAGCGGTTTGGTCGGGCTGCGGATGCCATGCCGGGAGACCAGCAGCACCTTCTCCAGCACGGCACCTGATGGAGGCGGGGTCGGCTGGGCCGGTTCGTTGGCGTGAGTGCTGGCATGGGCGCTGAAAGACACGTCTGAACCGGCTGCGGCGCAGGCAAGGATCAGAAACGGTAGAAAACGGAGACGAAGCATGGCCATGCCTAGCATGGATGGCCCCGCAGGTCGTTTGCAAAATGCAACCACATGGAGGCAGGTCAGGACTGCCCCGTGTCTGGTGGTCCTGTGTCTGGCGGTCAGGTCAGGCGCGTGACCAGCAACTGGTTGATGCGGAATCCTTCCACATCCACCACTTCAAACCGGAAGCCACCGGCATCCACGCGGTCAGCCTTGCGGGCCATGCGGCGCAGGCGGTGCATGACAAAGCCGCCAATGGTGTCAAAATGCGTGCTGTCAGGCAGTTCGATCACATGCAGTTCCCGCATGACATCCCCGATCGGGGCCGCGCCATCAATCAGCCAGGAATTTTCATCGCGCCGGACAATGGCCTGTTCCTCAAACGGGTTGGCCAGGCCATCCATGAGTGCGCCCATGATGTCCTTGAAGGTAATCAGCCCGACAACCAGCCCGTATTCATTGACAATCAGGGCAAAGCCGACACCGTGCGTATCAAACTGCGCCAGCGTGTCCCACAGGTTGAGCGTTTCCGGCACGGAAAGCACATCCCGCCGCATACGGAAAATCGGGTTGCCGCGCAGGGCGGGGCCTTCCGGAATACTCGCAGGATCCACCACGGAGGCCAGTACGTCTTCCGCGCGGATGGAGCCAATCACCTTGTCCAGTCCGCCATCACACAGCGGGTAGCGGGAATAGGGTTTGGCCCGGACCTTTTCGTGGTTGTTTTCAGCAGTGTCCTGCACATCCAGATAGACAATTTCATCACGCGGCGTCATGGCGGATGTCACGGACCGGTCCTGAAGGCCCAGTACGTTCTGGATCATCTGATGTTCCTGCTCCAGCAGTGCGCCGGAGGCCGTGCCAGCTGCCAGAATGGCCCGCAGGTCTTCCGGGGTCACAGGTTCCACAGCGGAGGCTGCCGGAATTTTCATGGCCCGGAGCACGGCGTCGGACACTTTTGAGAAAATCCAGACAAACGGATACAGCACCCGCAACGCAAGCTTGGGGAACCACCCAATTGAGAGCGCGACTTTATCTGGCGCGTTCATGGCCACACGTTTGGGCAGCAGGTCGGCAAACAGCACGAACAGGCCCGTGACCATGATGAAACTGACAGCAGAGCCGATTTTTTCCGCCAGCCCGTCCGGTACGCCCCAAGTGCGCAGCAGAGCGCCGCAGGGTGGGGAGAGCATTTCCGAGCTGACAATGCCGCCCAGAATCCCCACCCCGTTCAGGCAGATCTGAAGGACAGTGATCACCTGCCCACTGTTGCGCCGCAGGGCCAGAAAGGCCTGCGCCCGTTTATCCCCGGCTTCCGCCCGGGAGCGGAGCCGCACTTCACGGGCAGCGGCAAAGGAAATCTCGGAGAGAGAAATCAGAATGCTGACAGCGATCAGCAGGAAAAGTGCGATAAAACCTGTAAGAAAAAGGATCAAGACACGCTCGGAGTTCAATAAGAAACAGCTTATTGGGGAGGGTTATACCGGTAGCTTTTTTAAAATCCTAATTTATTTTCCCATATTTGGTCGAGTAGCAGGTCTGTGCCCGCAACTTTGTGACTGGCCGTTTTCAGAAAATGACGTAGGGGGATGATCTCCAGCTTAGCTGTGGCGTTGAGAGTGCGGGAGGAGACAGACCATGTTCCAGGCCTTGCTGATCGAAAAAGAAGCCGGGGGGGCACCAGAGTGTCCACATACAGTCTCTGGCGGAAGACCAGTTGCCCGAAGGGGATGTAACCGTGCGGGTGGCATGGTCCACCCTGAATTACAAGGACGCTCTGGCCATAACGGGTCAGGGGCCGATTGTGCGCCAGTTCCCGATGGTGCCGGGCATTGATTTTGCCGGGACTGTTGAAAGGTCATCACATCCCGGTCTGTCAGTCGGCCAGTCTGTTGTGCTGAATGGCTGGGGTGTTGGGGAAAGCCACTGGGGCGGTCTGGCTGAGCGGGCGCGCGTGCCGGGCGAGTGGCTGATTCCGTTGCCACCTTCGCTCAGCGCCCGGCAGGCGATGGCATTGGGGACGGCGGGTTATACCGCCATGTTGTGCGTAAGGGCCCTGATGCGGGAGGGTATCACGCCCAGAAGCGGCCCGATTGTGGTTACAGGCGCGTCCGGTGGTGTCGGCAGTGTCGCGCTGATGCTGCTGGGCAGGCTGGGCTATCAGGTGACGGCTATTACGGGCCGCCCGGAGGAAGAGCATGTTTTGCGCGGGCTTGGAGCGTCGGATGTCATGTCACGTCAGGCGCTGCTGCGTCTGACCCGTCCTCTGGAAAAAGCGCAGTGGGCCGGGGCTGTGGATGTGGCTGGCGGCGCGGCGCTGGCGGCTTTGTGCGCGTCCATGCAGTACGGGGGTGTCGTAACGGCCTGCGGTCTTGCCGCAGGGATGGATTTTCCGGCGACGGTCGCGCCGTTCATTCTGCGTGGTGTTACGCTGGTCGGGATTGATAGTGTCCGCTGCCCGAAAGAGGAACGGCTTGCCGCATGGGCGCAACTGGCGGAACTGATTGATCCTGAAAAACTGGACAGCATTCTGACAGAAATCACCCTTCCTGACGTCAGTCAGGCTGCTGCTGATCTTCTGGAGGGGAAGATCAGGGGTCGCATTGTCGTCCGGTTAGACCGTTCGGACGCCGCAGGATAGGCGTACGCTGGAAGGCCAAGTTCACGCGCCCTCCCTATCGGTCTCTATTGCCGGATTGTGCGGCGACGACGGGTGTTGAGACGGGATAAGCTGTAAACAGACTGGACGGCATGGCTCCTGTCCGCATTGGTAAGGGGGCAGATCATGGATGACCATGACGGGCATGACGGTTATTTCTGTCATGTTTCCGCCGTTCTATCTGACTTCTGATAAAATTTCAGACATCTGAACAGTCTGCAGATCCATGTTTTCGGATCCACGGTGCCTGGCGATATGGGCGTCCAGTATACAGAATGTTCCGGATTCGGAATTGTCTTAAATTCGTCATAAAAAAAAGGGCGGAAAAAATGTGGGGGCGGGACTCTTTGGAAGCAGAGGGTCTGTCTCATTCAGGGTTGTAAAAATGTCTTTCCTAAGCCGATCGCGCCTGCTTGCTCTGTCTTCATCTGTCGTGTGTTTTGCTCCAGTCGTTTCTTCTGCCCAGGAGACACAGAATGTTTTTGCAATTCCGGCGCAAAAGCTGACATCCGCCTTACTGGCCTTCAGTCGCCAGACCGGGTTGCACGTTGTGTTTGATGGCAAGGTTGCGGATAATCTGCGTTCTGCACCACTTTATGGAAAGATGGATAATCTGAAGGCACTCCATAAGCTTATTGGAAAGCCTACCTTCAAAATTGATGCTTCAAACCCGGCTTTCATTACGCTTCGCGCAAAAGCGGCCAAACAGCCGGCTGGTTCGGATGTAAATAGTCAGGATCATCTGATTGTACAAGGTCACAGACACGACCTCCGCACCAAACGTAATTTTGCAGGGGTTGTGGATACCGTAACCTATGATGATCTTTCCAATCTTGGCGGTGCCACGTCTATCGCGCAGCTATTGACGCAGTTGCCGGGTGTTACCGGTATTCGTAACGGTGATGAACCCCGCTATATCAGTGTGCGTGGTGTTTCCTCAGACCTTAACCAGACAACGCTTGATGGCATAACGCTTGCAAGTATCAGCGATGGTGGGAGCATCAGGCGTCGCGTTAATCTGCAGAATATACCAGCTGAAATGACAGGTGAAGACAGTATCTATAAAACCTTTACGGCCGAGCAGGATGGCGGGGCGATAGGCGCGGTTATTGATATGAACCCGCGGAGCGCTTTTGACCATAAAGGGTTGTATCAGTATCTGAATGCGTATGGCATCTATGGGACGGAAAAAGGGTCTGCTGGCGCGAACAGAATACCCGGTATGTCGCCTCATCTCGGGCGTGGGGCTAAAGCCGTCATTTCAGACAGATTTGGTAAAAATAAGGAATTTGGTATTACAACCTCATTCCGGTACCCAGATGCGTACGCGCAATACGAGCAAGACCTGGCAGGAAGATAGTTACAACTATTATGATACGCATGGGAAAATTCTTAAACCCAATGCACCCACTACGCCCGGCTGGAATGGGATGACGGCACCACGTTATGTGGATAGCGGAACATATTCCAACGATCTGAATACATTAGGGGTGCCACCCGTCTGGAATGGCGTCCAAAAGACAGCGGGTTCAACGCTTCTGTTATGGGATACGCGTATCAGAGATGGGAAAACTCCTTTATGGAGCATAATGAATATCTTCTTGATGATACAGGAATCTGGAACCAGACACCCACTACGGGCCGTGAATATATTTATCGTGCGCGGACTATTGCCCGTAAGGACAACTGGAAAATGAACACGAATGGTGTTCTGGGTAATCTGGGCTGGCGGGATAATATTTCCACTCTCAAATTACGTGCCGGTTACACATGGGAAGATTACTATGACCATGAGCCCTATATTACTGGCAGAACCTATCCGAGTGAAAAGGGCAATAATGCGGTTTTTGCGGACTACACGATAGACAAGGACAATGTCGCAACACTTACAAACATTAGCGACATGAATAAACTGCTGAATAGTGGCTATCAGTATCAGTATGTGCAGCAGGAATTTGACCGGGATCATGAAGGTGTGACGAACGTCCGCCTGGATTATACACGTAACCTTAATCCTGACTCCCATGGGTTCGGATTTGCAAGCGGGTTTGAATGGCGCAGCCTTAACGCGACCAATTCTTCAGACCAGCTCTGGTATAAGCCGGGTGGCAACGCGGCTTCAAGCATGTTTATTCCGGATATGCGGAATCCTAACGGACCTTTTGTGGACCTGCAACATTTCCCATGGGATCAGCAAACGCTCGATGTGACGAAGTCCAGAAACTACACCCAACTGGCGTATTTCCGGTATCAGGAACAGCTTTTTGATGGGTATGTCTCGCTCCATTACAAATGGCGTCATTCGCAGCTTATTGCTGGCGTGCGTGCGGATTCTGTCAATTTCAATGCGTTTATTCCTGAAACGGATGGTGCCAATCCAACGGGTAACATCAATAAAAAGAAGGGCGGGTATATTAATCCCCTTCCGTCCCTAACGTTCGTGCATGAATTTCCCAGGAATCTGATCCTTCATGCTGTCTACAGTCAGTCAGTTGGTCGGCCACAACCAACTGATCTTGCGCAGGCGGCACAGTTCAGTTGTGGCAACACAGATGATACGCAGGGAGTGGTGAACTGTTCACTAAGCCAGGGCAATCCCAATCTGAAGCCCCGTCAGGCCCAGAATTTTGATGCGTCACTCGATAAATTCTTTAACCGTGGAAGAGGTGTTCTGAGCGTCGCGTATTTTAATAAAATGATCAAACATGATATTTATACGACAAGAGCAACAGAACTCATCAATGATCAGTGGACATACGTTAAACAGCCACGGAATGCCAACAACTCGACACTCATGGGCGTTGAGGTCTCGGTTGTGAACCGTAACATTCAAGGTCCGTGGAAACAGTCTTTCGATCTTAATGCCAGCGGAACATGGATGCACGGCCGTATGACGTATGAAGGATCTGATGTGTCCTACAAACTTCACCAGTTGGTCGAACAGCCCAAATACGTCTTTAACGGCAGCGTTACCTGGCACATCCCACAGGTCCGTGGCGCTGTGAAAGCATCATTTTCCTACTCGGCAAAATATCTTGAAGGGTTGAATGATGATCCGACACAAATCTATGGTTATGGCTCCCAGCCGAGCCTGGATCTTGGCGCATGGCATGACATTACGGATAATCTCCGTATTAAATATGAGGTTTACAATCTGGCCGGTTCTCATACCCGCATGTATTATGGCGAACACCTCAACCGTCTTGAAGCAAAAGAAAACTACGGTCGGAGCGTCTATTTTGAAGTGGTGTACAACTAAAATTTCTAAAAAATACTAGAATATACAAATTTTTTCATGCGCACTGTTGGGGTCCGGAGAGAGTGGAGTGTTCCGTGAAGTCAGGCGTTTTTCACCATACTCGTCACAGGGTATGGTGAGAAATCAGGATACGGATTTTCTCATTTGGTGTCGGTAGTCTGAGGTTTGCCCGACGTCATCATTCGGGTTGATAACCACAAAAATCACAACCGGAGCGGCCGTAGGGACTTGTGGTCGGTCTTCAGATCGTCGCGCTACCGGAAAGGTGTCCTTTTCCGCAGGAGGGTCAGACCATCATGGTGCTCACTAGCTATGAAATGGTGGTCAGAAGAGAAAAATTTCAAGGTCAATCTAAAAAGCCAGGAAATAAGCTATGCTTTCCCGGCTTTTAGTTCAGAGCCCGCGTGGGTAATCAGGCTTCCAGACCACCATCGACCGGCAGCGCTGCGCCGGTGATATATCCGGCCTGCGGACTGGCGAGGAAGGACACCATGCTGGCAATATCCTGCACTGTGCCGTATTTGCCGGTTGCGACAAAACTGCTGATCAATTTGGCGCCGTCACCTGTTGCGGGGTTCAGGTCTGTATCAATAGGGCCGGGTTCTACCACGTTAACGGTAATGCCTCTGGGGCCGAGATCCCGTGCAACGCCCTGCGCAAAGCCCCGTAGGGCGGCTTTGGTGGCAGCATAGAGAGAAATGCCGGGGAAGGGCGCACGCGCGCCAAACGCGGAGCCGATAAAAATAAGACGCCCGCCTTCCTTCATGTGTTTGACCGCTTCCATGGTTTCCACCATTACGGCGCGCACGTTCAGGTTCAGCACCTGTTCAATCTGCGCGACACTCATTTCGTCAATCGGCCCGTACGGATAGGTCCCGGCGTTGCAGACCAGTGTATCAATGCGGCCAAACTCTTTCAGTGTTTCGGCCACACCGGTCTGATTACCGGCCACTGTTGTGCCGTCAGCCTGAATGCACAGAGCCTTACGCCCCTGTGCCCGCACTTTTGCTGCGGTGGCGTCTGCGGCTTCAGCATTGCGGGCATATGTCAGGGCAATATCAAACCCGTCTTTGGCCAGAGCTGCCGCAATGCCCGCGCCAATGCCGCGGCTGCCACCAGTGATCAGGGCTACACGTTGTGTCATGCTCAGAAAATCCAGTTCAGAAAAGAGTTGAAAGGCTCAGGCCTGCGGGAGGCCGAGCATCAGGGCGATATTCTGCAGGGCCGCGCCGGAAGCCCCCTTGCCCAGATTGTCCAGACGCGCTGTCAGCACGGCCTGCCGGGTCTGTGGACTGCCATGCACACGCAGTTCCATGGTGTCACGGCCTGCCAGAGCTTCGGCAGAGAGTTTGGGCTCGGCAGGCAGAACATGCACACGGTCCTGCCCGGCATAGTGGTCTGCCAGTGCGGTATGCAGGTCTTCCCCCGTGATGCTGCCCTTCAGATCGTCCAGATGCAGAGGGATGGAGACAATCATGCCCTGCGCAAAATGTCCGACGGACGGTACAAAAACGGGGCGGCGGCTCAGCCCGGCATGGAGATGGATTTCCGGCACATGCTTATGGTCCAGCCCAAGGCCGTAGAGTTCAAAGGCTGGACCGCCGTCGCGCTGATGTGCCTCAATCATGGCGCGACCACCGCCGGAATAGCCGCTGATGGCATTGATACAGACGGGGTAGTGTGGCTCCATGATGCCAGCTTCAATCAGCGGACGCAGCAGCGCAATGGCTCCGGTGGGGTAGCAGCCCGGATTGGAAACACGCGGAGCACCCTGAATGGCCCGGCTTTGTGCAGAAGAGAGTTCCGGAAAACCATAGACCCAACCGGGTTCCGTGCGGAATGCGGTGCTGGCGTCCAGAATGCGTGGCGTATTTTCGCCAAGCGTTGCGGCTATGGTCACGGCCTCGCGCGATGCATCATCCGGCAGGCACAGAACAACCAGATCCGCCGCTTCCATGGCGTCCTTGCGGGCTGCCGGGTCCTTGCGGTGAGCGGGATTGATGGAGTGGATGCGTACGGGCAGGGCGGACAGGCGGTCCCGAATGCCCAGACCGGTAGTCCCGGCTTCTCCATCAATAAAAATAACCGGTTGCTGTGTCATGCCATTCTCCTCCCCACGAATAACGGGGGCTCTCTGTCTTCGCCCGGTGCCAGGGTGTGTGATGCGTGGGCTGTTCGGTCTCTCTGCTTCCGCATATACGGGGTAAGTCCCGTGTGGCGGAAGGGGGAAGAGCGAAAAACTCCGTGCCGGTGCAGTCTTGGTATGCGAAGTAAGGGGTTCTGCGCCGAGTGTTCCCGTTCCATCCAGATATGGCTCTGTGGGCGTGACAAGGGAAAACACAAAGGATTGAAGGGGAAACGGGGTCTCATGGTTGCAAAAACGACAGCCGGTTTGGCAGACACATCGCCCGCAGCAGCCGGGCAGACGGATGCTGCCCGTGAACTGATGCGTCTTGTCGCCCTGATGGCCCGCCTGCGTGACCCGGAGCATGGCTGCCCGTGGGACAGGGAGCAGACGCATGAGACCATTGCGCCTTATGCCATTGAGGAAGCCTATGAGGTTCTGGACGCCATCCAGAAGCAGGACTGGCAGGCCTTTCCTGATGAGTTGGGGGATCTCCTGTTGCAGGTGGTCTATCAGGCGCGTCTGGCGGAAGAGGAAGGGCATTTTGATTTTGCGACGGTCGCGCGCCTGATAACGGAGAAAATGATCCGTCGCCACCCGCATGTGACCTTTGGGTCGGATGTGCTGGGCTGCGAGCCAGAGGCGTTAACTGAAGGGCCAGAGACCGCCAATGCTTCCGGTCTGTCACACACGCCCTCTGAAACCGTGGCATCCGGACAGATGGCCTATTCGGCCCTGCCGGGACAGTGGGAGCAGTTAAAGGAGAAGGAACGCCAGAAGCAGACTGTGTCAGGCCAGCGTTCCAGTGCGTTGGCGGGCATTCCTCCGGCTCTGCCTGCCCTGCTTCGGGCTTCAAAAATTGCCTCCCGTGCGGCCCGTGTCGGCTTTGACTGGCCGGATGTGCAGGGCGTTCTGGCCAAGGTGCAGGAGGAAATGGACGAGTTTGCCGTGGAAATGCAGGCCAATGACCGTGCCAGAATGCAGGATGAGCTGGGGGACGTCTTTTTCTCGCTCGCCAGTCTGGCCCGGCGGCTGGATCTGGATCCGGAGGCCTGTCTGCGGCAGGCCTGTGACAAGTTCACCCGGCGTTTTCAGGCCGTTGAGGCTGAGCTGGCGGCAGAGGGCCGTTCCATGCAGGATGAACCCGTCGCGTATCTGGATGATGTCTGGAACCGCGTTAAAAAACGCGATGGCTGAAATGCTCTGTCAGCCCGTATTGGCGCACAGTGTAGAGTCTCCCGCAAAGACCATGTTCTGAGTCTAAGCACGCAAGATGTTCAGAACAAACTGGGCTTCGATGGAGAGTTTCCTGTATGAATTCCACACAATGCCAAGCTCTGAGACATGAGGCAGATGGGGGGGCGGGCGCGAAGGTCTGCGGTGAGGCAGTGAGCATTGAACGTGTTATTACTGTCGCGGCATCAAGACGTGAAAAGATGTTACTCGCCCCCAACATTGAATTGATCTCAATAATGCGTTTTGGCGGCGCAAGACCGAGGGCACGAAGCCGGTTATCGAAAAAATCGCGCATCGCCATGCCTTTGACAGTTAATAGCCAGATAAAATTCTGATACCGGTGCCACTGCGCAAAGACATCTTCACACTCTTCTGTGCCATGAGGTGAAAGACACAGGTAATAATCATGGTCCATGACCTGGCTTGTCAGGCGTGGCCAGACAGCCAGCCCGGCTAAAGAAGTCACTCCAATATCAAAACGCCCTTTTTCCAAGCCGGAAAAAATGTCCTGTCGGACTGTGTGTTCCCATGAAATGGTCAGGAATGGCTGTTGGCGCATGATCTGCTCGGACCAGTCCGCAAATTTCCTTTCGAGTGTGGGGGCCTGAAACGCAATTCTGACACGTCCGTATAAAGGGGCGTCGGGCTCCCATAGATAACGTGACAGAGCACGCAGTTCTTTTTCTATGCGCGCAGAAGACAGCACAAAGTGTTCGCAGAGCGCGGTCGGGACCAGAATACCCGCACAGCGTTCAAACAGGGGGCTACCAACAAGGTCTTCAATCTCGATGAGGGCTTTCGAGATCGCGGAATAGGAGACTCCCATATTTTCCGCCGTCATCCGCAGGCTGCGTGTTCCTTCGAGGTCCATAATCAACCTGAGGTTTCTCAATGTCAGAAGACGTCCGAGGTCTCGTGATACGGGTATGGGAGAAGCCATCTGTCATCCGATTCAACCTAACGGTGGAAGCGTTACGACATTATTTCGATATGTCAACAATATGGAAGACGCTTTAATACCCCCGAACGTCACAGACGCAAGGATATTCTACATGCTTCTTCCAATGCAAAACGCACGGTCTGGCCGGAAGGTGTCTGTTCTGAAAACAGTTCTATGTGTTTGTGTCTGTACGGGCCTCCTGCTTCCTCAGGCGGTTCGCGCAGCTTCCACAGGCCGGATGATTCAGACTGCTGATCTTGCCGCAGGTCTTGGGCTCCCGGATCAGGGAAGTGCGAAAACAATCCTTTATACGTCTGTGGACGGCGTTGATGGTAAAAGCCTCACGCAGGTTTCCGGGGCTGTGTTTTATCCACAGGGGCCCGCACCGGCTGGAGGGTGGCCGATTGTCGCATGGGCTCACGGTACAGTGGGTGTTGCGACACAATGCGCACCTTCTGAAAATCCGCGTTCAACGCGTGATATAACGTATCTGGATGAATGGTTGCGGCGGGGGTTTGCCATTGTCGCAACGGATTATCAGGGCCTGGGATCACCGGGCGTCCATCCGTATCTGAATACACGGGCTGAGGCCTATGGTGTTCTGGACGGAGTCCGTGCGGCCCTTGGTGCCTTGCCGAACCTGCGCAACAAGGTGTTGATTGTCGGTCAGTCACAGGGCGGGGGTGGCGCTTTTGCCGCTGCGGGCTGGGCTCCACGTTATGCGCCAGAGCTTCGGGTCATCGGCACTGTGGCCACCGGAATACCCTATCCCGGAGCAAAGCTGCCTGCCGGGGTGCCGTCTGTGGTTCCACAGCCGGATCCAGTGATGAGCTATATCTTGCTTATTGCTGTTTCTCAGGCCGGGATCAACCCGGCGTTCAGGCCCTCTGATGTCCTTGCACCGGCGGCAATGCCTTATTTTGAGATGGCCCGTCATGCCTGTCTTGCGGCACTTGAGCCAGCGGTTAACAAAGCAGGTCTGACACGCGCCAACGGCTTGCGTCCCGGTGCAGTTCAGGCACTCGCGGCGTTTGGACGTTCCATGCTGTATCCCACCCTGAAAATTGAGGCCCCGGTTTTTATTGGTACGGGGGAAAAGGACGTTGATGTCGCCACAGCGTCTCAGTTGGCGCTTGTTCATGATGCCTGCAAGGCCGGAACAACCGTTCAGGCTCATCTGTACAAGGGCCTTGGGCATTCACCGGCACTTCTGGCGTCCTTGGCTGATTCCCGGGTATTTTCCGACGATGTTCTGAATGGCAGGCCCGTGCAGAAAATCTGTGAACCGGAGGCGAAGTAAATGAAAAGCCATTCCGGACACATTGTTCTCTGTTCCACGGTGGTCTGGACAATCATGCTCGTTCCGTCTGGTGCTGAAGCCACTCAGCGACAGACGAAGCATATCCCGACTGCTGCGAAGCACCGGGCCCGACCTTCGGTGTCACCGTCGCCTTCCGTGCGGACGGCAGCGCAGCTGCCGCGCAGGGCGGTTGCTGCGGGAGCAGCCGAAGCAGTTCTGGTGACTGCGGGGATGAGCACGGCAAACGGTGTGACCAATACCACACCGGGCGGAGGGCTGATGGCGCGCCAGACGGCGCCCAAAAGCCAGTCTACCATCACGCGTGATTTTATAGCCAAACAGGCGTCCACAGCCTCTCCTATTGCGCTGGCTGCAAGCTTGCCGGGTGTCATCGCGGCCAGTACCGATCCGCTCGGGCAGTCAACCAACAATATGTCCATGCGTGGGATGAGTGAGACGGAGATCGGCTTCGTTTATGAAGGAATGCCGACAGCCCAACCGATCAGCTATACGCCTAACCTGCAGGAGGCTGTGGATAACGAAAATATTGGTTCCATCACGGTTATGCAGGGGTCACCAGATATTGCCAACCCGGTTTATAACGCGGTGGGGGGCATGATGCAGGTCTCGCTACGTCATGCGAAAGAAACGGCTGGCGGGAATACGAATTTTTCGTTTGGCTCAAAATCTTTGAAACATGAATTTCTGCGGCTGGATAGTGGAGAACTGGGGCATAGTGGGATCAAGTCATTCGCGTCTTTTTCTTCCACCGCCAATAATCAATGGCGGGGATCAGGATTTTTTCAGCGCTATCATGTTGATTCTGAAATCAGGAAGGACTGGACGCCTGACACAAGTCTGTCTCTGATTTTCAATTATGACGACTGGAATCAGAACAGTTATCGCCCAGCCTATATGAGTGACTGGAAAAAATACGGAATAAAATACAATTATCCGAAAGAGTATACGCCAGGAAATAGCAGCTGGCTTAAGCTGCAACGGTTACATATGAAAAATATCGGGATCATGCTGCCCTTCAAAACGAAGCTTTCTGACGAACTGGATTTCAAATTCACGCCATATTACATGAAACATGTTGCCTATCAGTTCGGGGGACAGAACATTGCCAATTCGGGGTCCTTTCACGGTAATCAGCCAGCGGGAGACCTGGACCTTCCGGGGCGTTTTCTGAATGGACAATATGCGACAGTGGAAAGTATCAGCCCCACAAACTACCAGCAGCTCTATCTGGACGCCGGTTTAACATGGCATCATGCGTTTAATACGCTCCGTTTTGGCTATTCCTACAATTATGTTGATCAGCGGGTGTGGATGTATTTTGCTGGTCTTAATTATGATGGTTCGACAAACGGGTCCTATCAGCACAATCCGGTCCGGTTGCCGGATGGGTCGCGTTACGAGGAAATTGATCAGCATTTCCAGCAGCAAATGAACAGTCTGTATCTGACTGATGAAATGCGCTTTTTTCATGATCGCCTGATTATAGGTGCGGGTATCAAATATCTTATGGTTTCGCGGGATCAGGTCAATAATACGCCCGGTGCAAACCGGTATGGAACAGGAACTTATTCCCAGCCGCTGCCACAGGTGTCCATTTCTTACAAACTCACGCCGCATGACCAGATCTATGTCAATGGTACCACGGCCTTTCGTGCGCCGGCGTCGGTACAGGCTTATGGACAGTTCTTTCAACCGCAGGCACCGTTTCCGTTGACAAGTGCTACCAGACTGAATGGTGAATATTCCATAGAAGAGGAACTCGGGTTCCGGCATTATGGTCTGGTGAATTTTTCTGTAGCAGTATTCAATTATAACATAACGAACAATCAGGTTTATACCTCTACACAGCTTGGTAGTCTTTTCCTGCCTCGTGTTCTGCAATATGGAGGCAAGACATCACGCGGCGTTCAGGCTGAATTTGGTCTCAGACCGTGGCATCATTTCAGCCCCTATGTTTCCGCACAGTATCTGCATGCGACGATGGATACCAACTATGCGGCCATTAACAGTGCAGGGCAGCATGTTTATTTACCAACAGCTGGGAAAATTGCGGTCCAGAGTCCGAAGGTCACGGCTGCTGTCGGGTTGGCCTATGATGACGGAAGGATTTTTGGAAATTTCAATTTCAATTATGTCAGCTCACAATATTCGACATTCATGAATGATGAAAAAATTCCATCTTATGAAACGGCCAATATCACTTTGGGTTATCGTTTCAATAGTGTCTGGTATCTTAAACATCCTCAATTCCAGCTTAACGTCAATAATGTCGGAGCTAAAAACTATCTTTCTGGTATCTCAAGCGTCACACCCAATGCCCATACCGTAAGGGGTGTAACCGGAAGCGCACCACAATATCTGATTGCTGGGGGTGTCGGTGTCGTAGCTTCGCTTTCTACGGCGTTTTAAAGTGGGACGTCAGGCAGCATGAGAAATGAGGTGAACTCTACAGATTTGAAGAAAGTTGGTTTGAGTTTCTCATGGCAGGGTTCAGGGGGGGGAAGCCGTCAGAGCTTGCTGAAGAAATATTCGATAATGCCAATCTGTGGGTTTTAATAAGAAAAAAGCCGGCCCCTCAGTCAGAGGGCGCCGGCTTTTATGGGCTCAGAGTAGAGCGATCAGATCAGTCTGCGGCAGGTGTTGCTGGGGTTACGGTTTCAACACCGCCAGCCAGATAATCCATCAGCCTGCGGGAGAACGCGTTGACATCCTTAGGCGGTTCACCGTTCTGGATGCTGGCAACGTCCAGCAGAATATGAGCCAGAGCATCAACCGGCTTTCCGGCTTTCACCATATCCGCCAGATGGTGGACAATCGGATGGGCCGGATTGAGTTCCAGAACCGGCGTGACGGATGGCAGGCTCTGGCCACTGCGCTGCATGAGTTTTTGCAGTTGCAGGTCAGGCCCGCCTTCCGGGGCTGTCAACACCATGGCGCTGTTCACCAGACGGTCAGTTGCGCGGATGTCGGACACGGTTTCACCCAGCGCGGTTTTCAGTGCGGGCAGCAGTGTTTCCATATCGGCTTTTTCGGCATCGCTTTCTGCCGGGGCACCGAATTTTTCAAGGTCCGTCTGCCCCTGCGCCACATTGCGCAGCGTTTTGCCCTCATACGTGCCCAGACGGTCCGGCCAGAAGGAATCCACCGCGTCTGACAGCAGCAGGACTTCCACGCCACGGGCCTTGAAGCCTTCAATCTGCGGGGAGGCCGCTAGTGTTTCCGCCTTATCGCCTGTCAGATAATAAATGGCGTCCTGCTCGGGCTTCATGCGGCTGATATAGGCATCCAGAGAAGTCAGGCCGTCCACCGCGCTGGAGCGGAAACGGCTGAGTGCGGCCACTTCCGTGCGGTGAGCCGGATCATCCCACATGCCTTCCTTCAGCACCGGGCCGAAGTTTTCCCAGAAGCTGGCGTAGGCTTCCTCATCTTTGGAGCGGGTTTTCAGTTCCCCCATCACCTTGCCGGTCACAGCCTTGCGGATGCGCGCCAGAACCGGGGTGGCCTGCAGCATTTCACGCGAGACATTCAGCGGCAGGTCTTCCGTATCCACTACACCCTGCACAAAGCGCAGCCATGACGGCAGGATGTCCGCTTCATCCGTGATGAACATGCGGCGGACATGCAGCCTGATCCGGCTTTCCCGCGTCTGCTCGGCAAATTCAAACGGGCGGCTTCCCGGAACAAACAGCAGGGCGGAAAATTCAATCGTCCCTTCCGCGCGCCAGTGCAGCGTGTCCCACGGCGTATCGAAATTGTGGGTGATGTGACGATAGAACTCATTGAGCTGATCGTCCGTGATTTCACTGCGAGGCTTGCGCCACAGGGCCGCCCCTCGTTGGCGGATTCTTCCTTGCCGTCCTTCACAATGGTGACAGGCCAGGCAATATGGTCGGACCATTTGCGGATAATGGCTTCCAGACGCCAGCTATCAAGGAATTCGTCCGCATCATCCTTGATGTGCAGCGTAATGTCTGTCCCGGCTTTTTCACGCGTGGCGGGTTCCAGCGTGTAGGAGCCCTTGCCGTCAGACGTCCAGCGCCAGGCCTCATCCGATCCTGCGCGGCGGGAGACAACGTCAACCTTGTCCGCCACCATAAACGCCGCATAAAAGCCGACGCCAAACTGGCCAATCAGGTTCGGGCGGTCTTCCGGTTTTGCGTCTTCCAGTTTCTGGCCAAAGGCACGCGTGCCGGACTTGGCAATGGTGCCCAGATTGGACACCAGTTCTTCCTTGCTCATCCCCGCGCCGTCGTCACTGATGGTCAGCAGGCGTGCATCCTTTTCCGGGTTGATGCGGATTTTGGCATCATCCGGCAGGGCGCGTGCGCCATCGGTCAGCGCCTCAAAGCGACGGCGGTCCGTGGCGTCCGCTGAGTTGGCGACCAGTTCGCGCAGAAAAATTTCCCGCTCGGAGTAGAGCGAATGCACCACAAGGTCGAGCAGCCGCCCGACTTCCGCGCTGAATTCCCGTGTTTCGCTGCCCTGTGCGGACGTGGTGCCCGTGGCTGTTTCAGTCATCTCTTTCCCCGCATTCATGCGTGACATTGCATCATGAGCGCAGCCGCCTTTTGCCCTCAGGCCAAAGGCCGCCACCTCCTGCATCCCTTTAGAAATGAGATGAACGGGAGAATTTTTCAATATCTCCCGGGGCAGAACATTATCGGTTTTTCAGTGTTTCCGCCTTGCATTGCCCTGTGCGGAAGAAAGACCATTCCTCGCAACTGTTGCCATCCGGCATATGACATACGCCATATTGCCCGCCGGACGCCCCTGTGCGGATTTCCAGTTTGCCTCCGGCCTTCACACAATGAACAGAAGCCGGATTGGCCATGCCAATCAGCTTGCCGTGATGGGGTGTGGTGGTTGAGGGGCTCATATGTCCCGATGTTGTATCGGTTCCGGCGGTAACGCTCTGGGGGAGCGCCGCACCTGTTGCGGCTGAACTGCCAGTCTGCTCACTGGCTGTGGCCGGTGCGGTCTGACATGCGGCCAGTCCCAGCAGGACAAGGCCCGTGACTGTCGTCGCGGTCAGCTTTTTATGAAGGGGAGCGCAGGGTGCCATCAATGCCGTGATTATCATCCAGTCTTCTCCTGAGTTTGGCTCTGGTCGCGCACCAGCCCGATCCGGTGTGAAGGGCCTATCCACAGAGTAAGGGCATCATTGGGCAAAGGTATCAAAGAGGCAATCTGATAATTTTTCTCTCAAACCTGACAGGAGGGACATCATGGTATCCGGATGGAAAAGGCTATGGGTAGCCCGTAAAGGCTTTGTCCGCTGGCTGTCTTGTCGTGCTGGTGCTGTTACCCGCAAACCTCTGGCCGTTTTTACCATGGTGTATAATGAACAGCGCATGTTGCCCGTATGGGTCCGCTACTATCGGCAGCAGGTGGGAGCTGAAAATCTTTTCATTCTGGATCACGGGAGCGAAAGCCTGCCAGATCTGCCCGACTGTCATGTGATCCCACTCAGGCGGCACGAACTGGACGAGATTGACCGGTGTGCGCAGGTTCAGGCGTTTCAGAAAAGGCTTCTTCGTACCTATCGCTCTGTTCTTTTTTACGGATTGTGACGAATTTCTGGTGGCAGACCCTGCGTGCTATATGTCTTTGCAGGATTATGCAGCCCATGCACCAGCAGCCAGTATCCGTTGCATTGGGGTGGATGTGATGGAACAGGCGCCGCATCTTCCGCCCGTGCGGTGGGAACGGCCCATTCTACCGCAGCGGCCTTATGGTGCCGTTCGGTTCTGGTCCTGCAAAACGCTGCTTTCTTCCGTGCCATTGACATGGGGAGCGGGCTTCCATGACTGTAAAGAGCATAAAACGCTTGATACAGCATTATGGATGTTTCACCTGAAATATGCGGATCAGCGCTTCGTTCTTCAGCGACTAGCTTTCACGCGGGAGTTGCCGTGGAGTGCGTGGGCGTATGCCCTTCATCATGGGGACTCACACCGTATGGATGATCAGACGATGCTGGATTTTATCAGAATATTTCAGGAATCCCGTTCGGAAATATCTCTGGATATGCTTGATCTTGCCGGGATTGTGCGTGCTGGAGGAGAAAGCCGCCTGTGCAGGATTCCCGACCGCTTTTTAAATGTGCTCTGAAAAATCGGTGTTATCTGGTTGTCTCTTCTGAGTGAATCTGTGCAATCAGTCGGTCCGTCATCTGAACGAGGACCTGTTGAAGTTCAAGGAAGCCACTGTGTTTTTCACGTGTTTTTTCATGCATATACAGACCACGACGCATCTCGATCTGTAGTGCGTGCAATCCCTCACGCGGGCGACCGTAATGCTGCGTAATATAGCCGCCAGCGTATGGGATGTTGCGGGAGGTTTTAAATCCCATGGCCTGTAAAATATCTTCCGCAGTTTGCACCAGTGTGCTGGTGCAGCTTGCGCCATGGGCGTCGCCCAACACAAAGTCCGGGTTCCCGGTCTCGGGGATATCGGGCATGGAGTGCAGGTCGAGCAGCAGACTGATGCCATGTCGCGCATGTGTCTGCTGCAGGGTTTTGGCCAGCGTGGCGTGGTAGGGCATCCAGTAATCCCGGATCCGCAAAGCGGCTTCCATAAAGGGCATGCGTGTCCGGTAGATCTGGCGGTTATCGGCAACAATGCGCGGCACGGACCCCAACCCGGATAGCCCCCCTATGCGTGGCGCGTACAAAGGGAGGAACCGGCGTATTGAACATACGTGCATCCATGTCCCACGCAGCACGATTAACGTCACAAAAAACACGAGGAAAGGTCGCGTGGACGAGCATCGGCCCCAATGTGTGGGCACTGGCGGCCAGTTCTTCCACATAGCTGTCTTCTCCGCTGCGCAGAATAGTCAGGGGTTGCCGACTCTCCTGCACAAAGGTTTCCGGGTAAAACCGCCCGGAATGTGGGGACGCCAGCACGATGGGCGTTACCGGCTGGCCGGAAACCAGTGCAGGTGAGGGAGCCTGCAAGCGGTCTGCCCCCTGTGGAACGCTTGCGGGCATGCCCGGTAAAACACGGGCCAGCCCCCTGTGAATCAGGCTATGCGTAATATTTTTCATCGGACCATCATTGAGGGGCTTGCACTCTGAACGCAAGCGCGATAGAAACCGGCCCACGGTCAAGGATGGGCGCATAGCTCAGCGGTAGAGCACTACCTTGACATGGTAGGGGTCACAGGTTCAATCCCTGTTGCGCCCACCATCTTTGACCGTTGATTTTCTGCGGTTTTTGCGGATTCTTACCCCACAAAAAATACAAGGCCAAGTGGCAACATAAGCCATTAAATAGAACTATCTGGCAACTGAATCCGTGCCAGATCGGTGCCATTTTGAATCCCCCACCATTCGCGAATCTCTTCCCGGTAAGCCGCGGGCATTTTCTTGGCGTATCGAGCCACGATTACCATGCTTGCCCAGCCTCCATCCTCTTTGAGCGCCAAAATGTCATGGTGCAAACAGTAGTGCCATGACGCCCAAGTATGGCGTAAATCGTGTGGCGTTGCTTCGGGCACAAAGACCGATTTTTCTTTCTTCGCGCCTTTTGGTGTCCAAACCCTTATATGACCCGGCATCCCAGCTTTGCGGCATGCAACGGACCATGCTGCCTTGATTTGGCCGCCGCTTGCCCTGCCTTTGTCAGCATACCCACGGCCGATCCCCCGCCTGTAGCGTGGACGGAACACGGGGCCATCACGGTCTGGGAGCGAACAAAGTGCCGCAATAACGCGAGGGACAAGATCAACATGACGCTCGTTGCCCTGCTTTTGCCAGACGACAGCGCGTGCGCCTCGGATATCCACATCACGCCAATCGAGTTCTATCGCTTCTGACATACGGCAACCGGTCCCGATCAGGAAAATCAGAAGCGGCCTGATATGAGGGGCTGCTGCATCCACGAGCCGCGTTGCCTCTACTGGCCTTAAAAAAATGGAGCGTGTCTTCGGGATGGATGGCCCCCTAAACGCTGGGCGGTCACACCATTGGCGGACAGCCGCGAATTCTAGGACGGCCTTGAGGGGCGTTAATACCCCTCGGACTTTTGTCGCCGGGGCAGCCTTATCCCCGTCTCGAAGCAAATAGCGATAGGACAGATCCACTGCCTCTTGAGTGATATCCGCCAGTTTCATTCGCCCGAAATGCAATAGGAGGCGCATGAGGTAGTCTTTCGTGGTATCAGACCTTTCTTCTGCCCTCAGATAAGCCTCCACCGCGCTGGAAAATGTGACTACTGCGCGTGCACCAAAGACGCTCGCCGTCCACAGCTCACTTTCTCTTTTTGCGCGGTACGCTTCGGCCTGTTTCGGGTCAGCAGTTCCAGTGCTTTCGAATATGCTCTTTCCGCAGACGGTTCCACGGACATAGAGGTATTCACGACCTTGGCGGGTGACGATTTTAAGCGACATTCCAAACTATCAATCAAACGTTTCACATCATCTTCACGGAACACGATCTTTCTGCCCCACCTTCTGTGGGTTGGGCCGCCGGCGAATATAGGCGTTTCAGAAAGATGCTTCCGTAGTGTCTTGATCCCGAGGACGCCGCCCAATTCCTGCGCCACCTCCTTTAAGGACTTTACAGATGGAAGAGCCTCACCCATCAACCCCTCCCAACTCAGCGATGTTTGCGGGCAGGGCGGGTAGGGGGCGCCAGTGGGTTGGAGTTGGGTGGAGATAAACAAGGTAAGCGCCGCTATCCTCATTTGTTTCCCCCTCCACTACACACCAAACGGGAGTGTCAGAAAGTTCAGCATCCATAATTTTCTGTGCCACTAACTGCCTGCACCGTTGCAGCACTAAAACTGGGCTCGTGGTTTCACAGTCTGCAATCGGCCTCCAGGTCGCCGCGTCTGCTGCCGCGAGGATACGCGCTGCAATAGTCTGATCATCATCTCCATGGATGGCGTGTTTGATCGACAAACCCTCTGCTTGGATGGCGTCGATCAGGGCCTCAATCCTCGGGTCAGTCATAACTATTTCCTTTTCTTCTGTGCTAATTTCTGGCTCTTTCTCTGTTGCGCCGGCGTCTGGTCGCCTTCTCCGAACCAGTAATAGACCGGGAAAGTCCCTTCATCGCGTGCCCGCATGAAATCACCGCCAATGCGGCACCGTCTGCCCTGCGCGTCCCAGCAAGCTGGGTTCGTGCCGCCGATCCATGACGGGGCTTTATTCACCCATGTCTGGAAGCATGGGAAGTTTCCGTCTGGTTCGCGGGATGGTTGCTTACGGTCAGGCATCACCCCGCCTCCCGCGCTGCGTCGATGGCTTGGCTAGCAGATTGTTCAGCTTCTTCCCGCGTGGAAAATTCGTGAATTTCTCCGTCCTTGTCTTGGTATGCGAAGAAAATGCGAATATCAGCGGCTTCAGACGTTTCCACGATTTCAAATGGCATCGTCCCACTAAGCACGTCAGCCACATCGGCATGTCCGCTTTCGGGGTCATCGACCATGTAAAACCATGTGTGTCGCCTAGAAATCTCCGCCCGAACCCTCTCTTCTGCACGGCGTTCGGCTTCGAGGATGTATCTCTCTGCCTCCTTCACGGCATGTTCGATCTTGTCCGCGCCTACATAAATTGCCGCTGCCAATGCGGAAATCTGCTCCTCTCTCGTCCTCATGACGCGGCTCCTAGGTTGCGGATGGCTTTTGCTGCATATTTTAGGCTATCTCCTACGTTCCCGAGGATGGAATATCCCTGACGTGGCGATAAGCTTTCACATATAACCGCACAGCGTTCCCGCTCTCCCGCCAGCATCTCGCTGATCTGGGTGGGGGTGAGGCATGGACCGTGATATTGCCGCCATGCCATATCCTTAGCTTTTACAAAGCTAGGATGCAGAACGGTATCATTCCAAGCCTGTTTGTTTGGACACCATTCCCAGACATTGCGGTCCATCATGTGCCAGCCACGCTTTTTAGGAAACATCGGCACACCGGGGCACTCTGGGTCGGGCCAGTTGGTGTCAGTCATTTTTCCACGCCTCCGGGTCAGATGATGTGGCAGGGATGCCGTGCCTCTGTTCGATTACGTCATTTATTCCCCTGTCCGGGCAGCAGTTGACGGAACCCTTTGCAAGATATTCTTGCCGCTTTGTTTCAGATGCCCCGCATCCACGACAGTATTTTTCAGGTTTCACGCCTTCTCTCCTGCGCGGGTGTTCCATGCGGTGACGGCTTCGGCCTGCGTTGGGTGGCCGCCTGCTGCACACCAACACTTCACACAGGAAACACGATAATTACCCCCTTCCCATGGCTGCCCAATACGCAATCCGCTATTGGCACCACAAAACGGACAAGCCTTCAGTTCCTTGCTCATGCTTCCGGGCCTTTCAGGGCTTTCATTTCAGAACGCACAACTTCAAGCGCCTGCCTTTTCATTTCACTAGCGGCCATTCTTCTGCCGTCGTCATCTTCGATGGATAGCGCATCAATGCCCAGTTCGATTTCTTCAAGAGCCTCCCGCATCCGCCCCACCTCAGCCTCTAACGCGGCGATGGCGGCTTGGTGGTCGGACTGGCGGACGAGGGAGTAAATGATACCATCTGCGCCGTTCGCTATTTTCTGCGCATGGTCTCTACAATAGGTAAGGTCGGAACCATGGGCATGAACAACCTCAATTCCCACTTCGTGCAGATCACCATCCGTCACAGGCGTCCCAAGGCTAAGAATAGTTTTCTACATTGCTGCATCAGTGCTTTCCTTATCGCCAGTGTAGCTATCCAGAATAGCCAAAACCTGTTCTGAACTCAGCGGCAACCGCACGAATACGTCGGTGGGTTTGTCGGTCATTCACCCTCTCCCGGCAGGACTTCGCGGACGTGGATGGTGCGGATGAAATCCGTTTGACTCCTCCGGAGCGCAGCGTCGAAGTGAGTTTCTTTGATATCACCTAACCCCCACGCATACTCATTAACCCAAAACTCCCGCGCCGCCGGCACTTCGCGGGCGTTCATGAGGTCATATGCCGTGTTAGACATTTTGGTATTGTCGAACTGGCCATTGTCACACCAAGCGGTGAGTTCTTTACTGGTATCCTGATACCCGAGAATATTACCGCGCCTGTCTTTCCGGGTAAGGAGTTCGACTGGAGTGCCATCCCGCGTGCAAAACAGCCCCGGATGCTCCGGCGTGTAGGGGCCTATGATTTCGAGTTTGGTTGGGCGGCTCATGCGGGTACACTCTCTTTTGCTGTGCTGGTACGAGACAGGGCAGACTTCAGAGCGGCATCCAGTGCATCTGCGGCGTCGCTATCTCCGCGCTCGTCGGCTTCCTGAATGGCCTGAGAGACCTGCGGCTCGATCTCCTGCACCTGTTCCAGAGAGTGCATCTGAGAGAGGCGTTCGATAAGGTCTGGCGCGGCGATCTGCTGCGGCTCTACGCCGTGTGCGGCAGCGGCAAAGTCGTCATCTGCTGCGATTTGAGGTGTATCTACAGCGGCGCTGATATCTACGAGACCGTCAACGCGCTCGATTGCAGATTTCAGCCTTTCTCCCTCTTTATCCGTTGACATGGGGAGGCGTTTAGCGAGGCGACGAATGACTGTTTTCCGAGCCATTTCATCTTCCCACGTTTTCCACGGCCCCCACGACCACTTCTGGTTGGTATTCCTAATTTTCTCGATCTGCCCCCATGACATGATCTCGCGGATTGGATCGGACCCGTCCTTTAGGCGAGCCACCGCATAGGCTGCGACAATTTTACCGCCTGTTTTGCTAAGATCGCGCTCATGCTCGATCCGCTCTTCATCGCCCAGAACCACCCGGAACAGTTCCCCCTCAAAAACAACCTGAGAGGAAATGCTGGCGATGTCTCCGCTGTTACGCGCCAGCTTCATAAGCCCAGCCACCATGGGCATCCATGATGCTTCGCTACATGATTTTTTGGAATTCCACCGCGATACGATCGCGCCTTCACGACCGTCAGGAAGGAGCCCATCAGACGCTGCCTGAATACAGGCCATAAATAGAGATGCTGGCGAGCAGCCCAACAGGTCCGTATTTTTCCGAACAGCCAGCCGAACAACACGTTCGAATTTTTCAAATGTCACATGCGCGGGCAACACAGATTTAATCTGAGGGACAATGGCCGCAAATTGCTCAGCAAATTCCTGAGAAGAGATTTTCTTTGCTGCTGGCCTTGTGTTTTGCTTCTGAGGGGCGTTCATCACGCAACTTCCTTCTGCTTAATTTCTGGTGGCTCGTAAGCCCCATGCTCATTCTTGAATTCGTAATCCCGGACCAGCCACGGGGGAGGCGACGTAATGAAGAATCGTGCCTTGCCATCAACTTCTGGCTGATATCCCGGCCAGCGGTTATTCCGTAGGCACCACGCAAAGATGCCCTTGGCCTGCCGGTTAAGAGTGCGGCCGATCTCCAGAGACATTTCGTCCATCTGGAAAAAAGATAGCAGGAACGGAGCGGCTTTCTCCTGCACGACAAACCAGAATTCACGTGGACGGCGTCCTGTAACTGCCTCATAGCCGTCCAGATACCAGGCGGCCTGCTGGTGGTATCCGCGATTGTAAATTTCCTTCATGAAGGCATCAGGAGATCCATCTGCCGATGTCTTATAGTCAAAGATGCGCACGGCAGTGTCCGGCATATAGTCGGGGCGCATACGGCACCAGATGCCGAACTCTCTGTCCTGCCAGACCAATGATTGCTCCGCTGTGCCGCCAGAGAAGGCGCGTGCTGCCAGACCATCCCGCCAGACAACCGAGTGCATAGCGCGGATATCCACAACCTCCTTGGAGAGCAGAGGAATACGCCCCTCTGCGTAGGCTGCATCCCGCTCTTCTTTTGCCGCCTTTGTGCGCCAGTCTGGATATTCGACCTCACACACCTTCCGATCGAACAGGTGAGGCTCCAGCACCATCAGATGGCCTGCGCTTCCGATATCAAAGCAGCGCTTGTTTTCCTGCGGTAACTTCTTGGCAGCCATGAATTTAGCAGGGCACGACGAAAGTAGCTCACGAGCGCCAGAACTGGACAGGCTCATTCCCGGGCATGGGTCTGCGTGATACTGCTCATTTGTCAGGCTGTAGATGCCGGGTTTGGTGATGGCCATCACACATGCCCCACGAAGTTAGGCGCATAAGCCGGGAAGCGCCGCATGCGCTCCAGTTCAACCAGCGTTTCTCCATATTCGCACAGTTCGTGCGCCTCACGCGGTGTCAGCCGGTCATTTGCGAGGCATGCCTGCGCAGTCTGCACGAGATTGGTCAATTCGTTTCGTTCGCGGTTGCTGAGCATCACGCTGCCTCCATCATATCGCGGCGATGGTCAGCCTTTGAGTAGGGAAGGAGATCGTGGTCAGACTGCACTTTTTCCCAAATGTCCGTGACATAACTTACAAGCGTTGCAACGGAATCATCAAGAAATCCAACCTGCTCTTCGCGGATATCATCGTCCGGGAAGTCTGCCGCCTGGAACGTTTTGCGCAGCGTATCCAGTTGACAGCAGCGGTCATAAAGCTGACCAACGTCACGCACCGCCCATGACGGAGCACCATCTGTATTAAACAGACCATCATCTACCGCGCGCTCATATGCGCTCAAGACTTTCTCTGTCATTTCAAAAAACTCCTGATTGGAGAACACTCTGCCGGTAACACGGCCACGAAGCCCGGTCCGCAAACCGGGTGACGCGGGGGCGTCAGGGGTTTTTCTTTCTCTTCTTTTCTTTCGCTTCTGCCTTCAGGCGCATCGTTTCCCGATGCTCGAGCAAGGCAGCACGACCATTGTCGGTAAGGATGTATTGGTTGAAGAAATCCCCCCCCCCTAAGCAGTCCTCGGGAAATATTGCGGTCAACAAATTTCCCTTTTTCTGCGTCCTTAATTCCGGAATTGGGGTCTTTCCCGCCAAAATATTCTGAAACACGCACCTGGCCGAAGGCTTCCGCCTTCTCCAGCGTCCGAATGTCTGTTTTGAGCAGACGCATCAAACAATCCCCCCAACCAGATCAGCCGCAAGCTGGCAAAGCCCCAGCAGAAGAGCGAGCAGGTCAGCCGTGATACGCAAGCCGGTATCAGTAAACATCAGGACGCCAGCGACGGCGCTGTAGAACAGAACACCGAAAATGCCTGCACGAACGGGTTTTCCACGATCACGCCAGCAATATAGCCCGAGTTGGTTTGGAGTGTTTTGTTGAGGCTGGGCATTATGCGGCCTCCACTTCTGCAATTTGGCCTTTTGAATTCAGGCGATACCAAGTGTCAGGCTTGATTCCGTCTTCACCCTCATAAATCGCCACGAAGCGGTTGCGCTTTCCATCATGCCAATTCAGGCACGCGGCACCGTCTTTCCCAAGCTTTACTTTTGCGAATTTCCCGGAACAGGCGACAACTGCATTTTGACCCATTGCTTCGATCCGGGCACCGCCGCCGCTGGAGCCGATCCGGGCACCGCCGCCGCTGGAGCCGATCCGGGCACCGCCGCCGCTGGAGCCGATCTGGGCATCGTCGCCGCTGGAGCCGATATGGGCACCGTAGCCGCTGGAGCCGATCTGGGCATCGTCGCCGCTGGAGCCGATCTGGGCACCGTAGCCGCTGGAGCCGATCTGGGCATCGTCGCCGCTGGAGCCGATCCGGGCACCGCCGCCGCTGGAGCCGATCCGGGCACCGTAGCCGCTGGAGCCGATCTGGGCATCGTCGCCGCTGGAGCCGATCCGGGCACCGTAGCCGCTGGAGCCGATCTGGGCATCGTCGCCGCTGGAGCCGATATGGGCACCGCCGCCGCTGGAGCCGATATGGGCACAGTTGCCGTGGCTATCACCCGCACCCTCTACATCTTTCGTGAGAGCGATCAGAGAATTAACATCAGAGATCACGATCTCTTTTGAAAATGCCTTATCGAACACATTCCGAGCTAACCACTGGGCATCGCCGTATTTTTTGTCGGCATACAGAGCCGTCATGGTTTCGCCATACTCCGCGCCCTGCGGGAATTTATCGCTGAACCATGACTTTCCGTCCTGACACGCGCCCCACTGGCGCAGCATGTTCAGGGTGATCTGTGCTTTATTTGTTTCTGAGGGAGCAGTCCGCTGCTCGACCGTCTGTTGCATTGCCCATCTCCGTTGGTGATGGGGTAAACGTAAGTTATACTTACTTACGCGTCAAGCAAAAAAGTAAGGGAGACTTACATTGCATGAAAGACCTGCTTACTCATATAGAACAAATAGAAAACATATCTGAGGAATCCTTCGACATGCCCGCCGCCGAACGAATCATCTTTCAGCCGTATGTCTGGCGCAAGTCTGGCAAGCGTACAGTGCTGGAGCCCGGAACGCCTGTTGCGTGCCGGGATACCTAGGACGCGTTATGCAGGATTGAGAAGGTGAGGAGTGGTCTGCTCAGTGTGGCAGGCGCTCAGGCTGTCCGTATGGCCGTGGATGAAGAAGCGGGGGACTACGGAGAGCCTGAGGTGTTAGGGAGTGTGGGGGAGGTGCCGGGAGGCGAATAACGGGAGCCGCCTACACCTCTTACTTTACACCAAAAATCTTTTTTGATCCGCTCTTTTGTGAAAAAGAGAGAGATTACAAGGAGTACGATCGGCGTAACGATATATGTAATATCACCATTACTCATCAATGAGCCCTCCCAGAACTAACGATGCCGCTTGATGTAAACGGTATGATAGCAATACCCAAAATGGGCCGCCCACCAAATTAACATAAAATGGCGATTGAGTGCCAGTTTTATAGTAGCTCGCGATAGTCGGGGTCACGACGCCGATGACGGCAACAGCAACGGCAATCCCATTTAACCAGTTTGCGCGGAGTTTGGTTTGCTCATTGTGGATTAAGTTGCTCATTGGGTGGAGTCACTTCCAAGTCCACTTGCCGATTACGCGACCGTTGATACTGATCTCCTCAAGGGTCAGCTCATAGGACGAGTAGGCAGGATTGATGCTCATAATCCGCACGCGGCGTGGCTCATCCATTCCGGGCAAAAGTTCAAGTCGTTTAAGAACAAGCCCGTATCCATCCCACAGCACATATATGCCAGGAGGAGAGGGTGCGCGGTGCGACGTATCAATCAGCACTCGATCCCCAGCCTGATACTCCGGCTCCATGCTGTCGCCAGCCACACGGATGATGGCGAGCTTATCAGGCACATCTGAGAAGGCGGAGATATAGGAGTGGGGGATTTTCCAGTATTCTGATGCCTTAAGTCCGTCTTCGGGTGAGCAAAGTTCAGGAACGGCCCCCGGTCCGGCAGATGTCACTACATCGTATTCTGGTATTGCAACATGCGATGCGGGGGCATGCGCAGCCCGAGAAGTTGGCGCTTTGTCCGCACTGGGCGCGTCGGCGTGCAGGGCTTCCCAGCTAGTACCCAGAACCTCAGCTATTTCCTTCAGGCGCTTCCCTGTTGGATGGGTTTTGCCTGAGAGCCACTGGCTGACAGCTTGAGACGATATTCCCAAGGCGCTTCCAAGGTCAGTTGGCCCTATTCCAGCAGCGTCCATAGACGCCTGAAGATTATCTTTGAAAGACATTCTTTCATAATACCCTAAGCATGGGCGCTTACCCACGTAAGAAATACTTGCTTGCAACGAAAGTGTGGCTTACATTGAGGCATGGCTAGAAACCGAGACACAAAAAGGCCGCCTTGCGTGCAGGCGGCAATCAATCAAGCGGGAGGCGTGCTCGCCCTCGCTAAGATTGTTGGCGTAACACCCCAGGCCGTTAGCCAGTGGCGGATAGTGCCCGCGCATCACGTCCATACGCTGAGTGAGGCATTGAAGCTCCCGCTGTGTGAATTGCTTCCCAAACGCACCCCAGAGCAGGAGGCACGGTCATGAGAATTGGACCGCTCAACGCATGGATATGGTGCGATAGCTCCGCAACGAACGTGACGTGGAAGATGGAAGTAAGCCGCCGCCAGCCGGATTTTCTGGCATATCTTCGCGGCCTTGTTGGCCACTTTGCTCTTGCGCTTGTGGCCTTCCTGTTCCGTGACATGCCCGGCGTGAAAGGGCGGCGGGACACAGTGCGGCGTATGACTGCCGCACTGGCCCCGGTGTTTGACGGGGAGGGCGTTAAGAAATGAGCGCCACATATTTCTCGAATACTCTTTCCATAGCCAGTGTGTCGTTGAGATCATGCTCCTTCCTGAGCAAGACGCTCTCTGCTGTTGCGTCGAAGAACTCTCGCGCCTCTTCGGGTGATGTGAGCGCACGATCCACCAGCCCACGGATGAGCTGGCTGACAAACTCATTCTCCCAGAATTCATCCGTCTTTAACTGCCGGTTTCCCGCCGGGAGGTCTGCCGGGACGGAAGTCTGGAAGCCACGCGGGCGTCTGAGTTCTTCTCTTGCCTTGCTGGCCGCGTCTTTGATGCTCACGGAATCGTCTCCTGTTGTGGTTGGACAACGCAACGGTGACGTAGAGGGGGATGCTCGTAAAGCGTCTCCCTCACTCGCCCGTATGACTGGGGGCGAGTAATGGCCGGCAAGCCCACACTCTTCCCCCAATCCACGATTGATGAGGTCAGGAGGCTGCGCTCTGAGGGTGCTACCCCGGAGCGTATAAGCGGCCTCCTCGGCATGAGCCCGCACCATGCGCGCAAGCTGATCGGCACATACGGGACGCGCAAGCGAGCAAAGCGGGTTTTGACGCCCCGGAAGGGGGCAGAATGACACTCGCCAAAAAATACACCAATCCTCCGGCCAATTTCAAACTCGCCTACGCCCGCCCGCTCGGGGAAAGCGACTGGGTTGCGTTCGGCACTCAGGCTCGTACCGCGGCCTATCTGGAGCGCTGCGCCGGGATCGACCCGGACGTGTGGCTGCAATACGGCGCGCCCGGTGGGCGGGATGTTATTTATGTGAGGACCAGATAGATGGCCGACACACTCAATCAGTGGACCGGGATTGGCAATCTTGGCCGCGACCCGGAAGTCCGCACTTTTCAGGACGGCGGTAAGGTCGCCAATATCTCGCTTGGTTGCACCGATACCTGGAAAAAAGACGGGCAAGAGCAGAAGCGCACGTTCTGGGCCAAGGTTGTCCTGAAAGGCAACCGCGCCAACGTGGCAGATCACCTCAAGAAGGGCGACCGCATTCTTGTGCAGGGACGCCTTGAGGAGCGGAAATGGCAGGACCAGTCCGGCAATGACCGCTATTCCACAGAGGTTGTGGTTGATGGTTTCTCCGGGCGCGTTCAGTTTCTGACCCCCAAGGGCGACAGCGGCCAGTCCACACAGCAGAGCAGCCAGCGCCAGCAGGGCGACCAGCAGCGTTCTGGCGGATGGGATGCGCCGAGCAATTCCGGCCTCGACTCTGAAATTCCTTTTTAAACCAATCACCCCCTGATGCACTCGCACGCCTCAACCCCCAATTCCCGGCCGATCAGCAGCATGAGGTCTATCCGCTGTTGCTGTGTCGCGCCGGGATATAGCTGCCGCCAGAGCTTTGCCGTCCGTGTCAGGGACTGGCTGAGGTATGGCGTGGCAAGGGGTAATTGGTCGGGGGCAGTGTCAGCAGTATCGAGCGGGGAATACGGGCTGGAGACATACTCTCCCCCGCATTCCACCGGTCCAAATTCAGTCTCCTTCTTCATGGTTTTTCCAGTTCGTGACCTCAACAATCACGAAACTGGCAGAGGTAAATTCCGTGGAGAGAGAATTTTTATCCGTGAGAGCAGAAAGGGGTCAGAGCATGACACCTGAAGCAATCGCGCAGCAGGTCCAGATGCAGTTGCATGAAATCGTGGAGGCCAAGGGCTCACGGTCTGGCCTCAAGCAAGCCTTCGCGTCCATCGCCCGCAAGACCGGGCTGACGGACGGGCAGATCAAGCGGCTATTCTACGGGGAATGGAGCGTCATACCGGCGCATATCTTCCTCAGTGTGGAACGGCTTTACCGAAACCATCTGGAGAGCATGAGAGCGTGTGCTGAACATGAAGCCGCTCTTTATCGCGCCAGAAGTGAAGAATGGGATCGCAAATGGGGCGACTGTTCCTGCAATGGCATATCCGCATCACAAGGCGGCGTGCCGTCCGCGCACTCAACCGCGCCTTCTATTTTCGAGAGCTTGCACAATGGCTGAATGCCAAGGCCGACAAATTGCAGGCCAAGGCTGACGCTCTTGCGCGGGAGTGTGGGGAATGACTGAGGCAAGCCGTAATCCGGTGGTGGATGGTTATGGCGTGATCCATCACATCAAGAGCCGGATTAAGAAGATTTACGGAACACAACGTAATTTTGCAAAGCATCTAGGCTGTTCGGAAAGCCATCTGTCAGACGCACTCAATGCCCGCACGTCGCACCCAAAAGGTTTTTGGGAAGGTCTGAAAATACGTAGAAAAACGTATTATGAATTGGAGCCGATAGAATGAATCACGCTGAAGACCGGCTGCATAAAGCCATATGGTGCCAGTTGCAGCGTCTCCTGCCAGACGGAGCGGTGGCACAGTCCTTTGAAAACCGTCAGAATGGCGCGATAGAAGGGCGCAGACGTAAGGAGCGCGGGTGCCTGCCGGGCTGGCCTGATATGGGCATCGTATGGAATACCCGGACGTACTATATCGAACTCAAGACTGCCGCAGGGAAGCTGTCAGAGGTCCAGAAGGAGCGGCATGCCCAGTTGCGTGCTGCCGGTGCCCCCGTAGCCGTCTGCCGGTCGCTTGAGGACGTCCTGTATTTTCTGGAGACACATGACGTGCCGTTGAAGGGTGTGGTGATGGCATGAGCGATTTACCTCAGCCGCTTGTGCCGCCTGATTGTGATATGAGGGGAGAGCCTATGCCCGCATCCTTGATAAGGTCACTTGCTGAGAGCGCTGGAATAGACCCAGACTGGGCAATCCAATTTTGCATTGAAAGTGGGATGCCGGTTGGGGGGGCTCAACTGATGGCTCGTATTCGAAGCATTCACCCCGGCCTTTACACAGATGAGTCTTTTGTGACGCTCTCCATGGCGGCACGCGTCCTGATTATTGGCATTTGGAACCATGCGGATGATGGAGGCGGTTTTGAGTGGAAGCCCCTCACGCTGAAAATGCGCATATTCCCCGCCGATAATATCGACGTATCTGCGCTTCTTTCTGAGCTTGAAGGCAATGACATTGTAAAAAAATATGATGTTGATGGCAAAATTTACGGAGCGGTTCGGAATTTTGGTAAGTGGCAGAAGCCTAAAAAGCCATCTCGGTTCTGCCCTATGCCGGAACACGTTCGGGAATACGCCTGCACAAATGAGGCAGAAAAAGAAACCGGTGCGGAACATGATGAGGACAAAGCGCATAATGATCATACTAAGGTTCAGGGCGAGTTCGTAACCGGTTCCGAACCAGTTCCGAACCAGTGTGGAATTTTAACTTCAGAAGGGAGGAAGGGAGGAAGGGAAGAAGGTAGGAAGGTAATATCCTCACTTCGTTCGGATGTAGGTTGTAACGCGCCCGACGCTCCAGCCGAAAACTCGATTGCCGACCGCTGGCAGGAGTTGGGCGAGGAGGTCATTGCCGCATCTGGCTGCGACCCGTCCCGGTCCTGCGTCTCGACGGGAGTGGTCCGCCAATGGCTGGCTGACGCTCAGAGCATGGGCTACGGCTACGATGGGGCGCGGGAAATCATCCTTGCGGTCGTTCGGGAAAAATCCCGATACGGCGGCCGCGGTAAGCCCCCGGCATGGTTCGACAAACCCGTAAGATCCGCCATCAGCACCGGCACCATTGCCGCCGAGCACGTCCAGCGGGAGCTGCCGCAGAAGGCTAAATCCCGCCAGCAGCTTGCAGCCGAAATATGGGCCAACGTGCCCGACATCGAGGGGGTGTGACATGACCGCCATTGCGAAAAATCACCGTGGCGCGGTCGCTTTGCTGGCCGCTCAAGCCGAGCCTTCTGCCGATCTGGCCGCAGTTCTGTCCGCCGTGCAGAGCGGTGTGCCGATGACAATCCGAGACCTGGCGCCATCTCGCGTTGACGAGGCTCGGGCCATTACCGAGGCTCAGAGCGTGACCGCTCCGGCGCCCGAAATCGTCATTGCCGCGTGGGCGAAAAAGCTGATCCCGCTTACGGTAAACCCGCCGACCGACCCGGCAGACAGTGCTGCGAAAATCAGCGCCATTTGCGAAATCTGCGGCGAATTTCCCGCAGGTGTCTGGGTGCCAGAGACCCGCAAGGCATGGGTCACCCAAGGCCCACAAGGTAAATTCTGGCCTGCCCCGGCGGAGCTTTACGCGCACCTGCTGCCCTATGCCGAACGCCTGCGACGGAACGTGGAGGGATGCCGGAAAATCGTGCGGCTCGCAGAGCGGGTAGGGAAGCGGGATGACGGGAACAGCAAGGACGAGCGCAAGGCCGTCGCCGCGAAAATGGCCGCATGGCGCGCATCACACCCGGACGCAGAACCGGAGCGGAAACGCCCAGAAGTCCGACAGCCGAGCGCGGCTGAACGCATCGCGGTGTGTCGCCAGCAGATCGAGGCGGATCCAGCGAGCGCGGAATGGTTGTCGCCACTGATCATCCAGCTACAGGCGCAGGCATGCGGCAAAAACGATCACAGCCGCCCGCTGAGCGCGATGAAGCCGATCGGAGCATACGTGGGAGGCGGAAAACATCAGCGGGAAATCTAGGGGGATTTTTGGGTATGTTTGAGAAAAGTGAAACTAATGGAGCAAACGGGAATGTCTAACCGGCTGATTTTGATTTTTATTGGCACACTGTATGCGTTAGGCTCTGTGGCGTTGTTTGGTGGGTTTTGGCTCAATGAGGGGATAGGGAATGAACTGATCAGTCTCGCTGCCTCGTGCGGCGCTGGAGTGTTTGTGCTCGGCGGCGTTTTGTTTTGTAGGCGGACGGTATGATCTCCGGAAGTAAGTGGGACGAGTGGGAAATGGTGCCATGGACCAACTGGCCCGAGCCCTCCACCCCCTCCAGCAATCGAGCCGGACCCGGTGCCGTTGCATGAGCGGGATGAAGGGTTGTTGGACGAAGAGAGGCTTTAGCGGTTCTCTCGTTCCAGTTTCTCCCATGCCGCGTCAGCCAGAAACTTGGAGCGATTGTTACTGACAGAGGCTATGGCAGTCAGAAGCCTGTCTTCCAGCGTCACATTGACCCGAACCGCTTTGGACGGCATGCGGACATCGACCAGGAACGCAACGCCAGAAGCGAAGTCAGGATTCTGCATGACCTTATCGAGCGTTGATGGTGCGGGGATATTTTCGCCGTCCTCCAGCATGCCTTCGATGTGAAATTCCAAAGCCTCCTGAGCCAACGCACGCGCCTCTTCCAGAGATTTTCCCGCCGTCACACAGCCCGGAAAATCGGGAAAACTAACCCCGAAATCGCTTCCGGGGTCTTTGTGGATGATTGCAATGTAACTGCTCATTTCAATTTTATTCCTGATTGCTTTTCAACGCTGCGTATTGTTCCGAGTGGGAGGTCCCGTTTTGGGTGAGGGACTGTAACCCGGCCCGGTTTGGTTGGATGTTTGAACTGGTGGTGGCTGCCTTTAACGGCGACTAACTCCCACCCGTCCGCCTTAATCCGTTTGATGATCTCTCTGCTGTCCATGTGTATTTTATACACACTCGATAAAAAGATAGCAAGCGTAAAATGTGTATCGGTGTGTATAAATTTTATAAAATGGGAATCGCTTGAGAGATGCGGGGATTATGAGATTTTCCTGTACTTTTTGGCCGCCGTGTGATTCTGTTGCGGGATGCAGATAGCCTCGTCCAATCCGGAAAACTTGGCGCGTAAGGCCGCGACATATCGCACGACGCCCGACGAAATAACGCGGATGATTGCCCTGAGAGATTCTGGGCTGTCGTTGCGCGAGATCGCCCAGAAAACTGGGCGATGCATGGAGAGTGTGCGGCAGTCCCTCCTTCGGATCAAAAAGGCAAAGCACGCTGAGCAGCGAGATGGCGATGCGGATGGGATTGATTTGCTGGCCGGCCGCCGGGGGCCTCTTCCTGTTGGGCATTCTGTTGTTGTGACGGCGATGTGGGGAGGGTTGGAGAAGTGGAGAGACATATCACCACCCACAAAATGGCAACACTCAAACCCCACCCACACGCTCTCAGAGGCGCATAGAATGGACAAGAAATCATGACCCACTACATCCCGCAGATCATCTGGATTGCTTTATCTGCCATCGCATTTTCCGTGAATTGCATCAATCAGGGGAAGCCGTTGAAGGGAAATTACAGTGTCTGGAGATGGATGGCATCGACTATCATAATGGGCGGCCTGCTCTATTGGGGCGGCTTCTTTGACCCCAGATAACCTCGTAACGGTCCGTCTCGTCGGCGGACCGCACGACGGGCTTGTGAGGCGTCTGCACTGGCGCGTCACGGCTTTCTGCTGCTGGTGGCGGGAGAGGCGGGGCGCCCCGAAGAATGTTGCACTGTATGAGATCGCGGCTGAAAGCCCGGATGGGGCTGAGTTTCAGTTTGCGGGGATGGAAGAGGGCGTCTGGGCAACAGATGACTTCACTCAGGCCAGTTTCAACTGTCGCAGCGAATACGTGATCCCAAAAAGAGGGTGATATGAAAAAAGCAGTCAAACGTCCGCGTCCGCTCATCCGTCACGCGCAACCCATGGGGCCGACGCCGGAGCGGGAGGCGAAATCTGCATGGAGCGGGAAAGATCCCAAGCGCGTTCTGACCACCGTGCAGGCACTCCTGAACGCCGGAGACATTACGCAGGATGCGGCCAACGCCGCCGAGCGGTGGTATCGGGATTATGTGTTCGGGCATTGCGATTACATTGAGTTTGGCGCGGACCATGTGGCAGATACGACAACCCGGCATGACGCTGTCTCGTGGCAGGTTACGCGGGCCAACGCATGGGGGCGCATTGTGGATGTCCGGCAGGCACTTGGGGTTTGCGCGCATCAGAGGTTGCGGATGATGTTGGTGGACGAGATGACGTTTAATCAGATGGGTCGCGCGCTCTTTCCGGGAATAGCTGAGAGTTCCGGACGCAGAAAGATCGGCGCGCAATGTACATTCATTCTGGAGCAACTGTGCGAGCATTATAAAGCCAGCAGGAAGCAGAAAGAAAAGCCTTGTACCCCCGCGCGCGCGTTTGGTATCAGTTTAATCACAATCGAATAATTACGCCTTTCCAGCCGCCGCAGAGCGGCTTTTCTTTTTGCCCGGAAATTCTCAATGCCGATCAAGCGTGGCGATGTCGTGCAGTTTGCGCGGTATCGCGGCGTGTGCGTTGGTATTGTGGGGAAGGAGGCGCTGATGTGCCCCATTGTGCAGTCTGATGACCTCTGGCATCGCGCCGATATGCCGGTTGACTGGCTCGATTGCGTGATGGCGGGGCTGACCACGGCAATGCGTGTTCGATGTTGGCCCGTTCTGGTGCGCAACCACAAACTGTGCGTTGCTGGGGAGGTGTCTTCGGGTTGCCTGTCCCGCGTGGAAAAGCGCGTCAGAAAAGAACGAGATATGCGGGCGCTGGAAGAAAAATGGCGCCCCGTTGAATTACCAGAGTTTGGGGAGCGCCCCCTTTTGGCATCTGGCACGGATGCTTGAACCCCTCCCTCCCTAATCATGCTGTCCCAAAGGCTATCATGCGGCATGAGGTGGGCAAACCGCGCGCTCTTAATTGTCCAGCGGTGAGGTGGGGAGTGCTTTTGATTTAATCCGCAGAAATCTGCGGTCGATATGAAATAGAATTCATGGCAGAACGTGGTGGAGCAAGACCCGGAGCGGGCCGGAAAAAGGGGTCCATGACGGAACGCCGGAAGACCGTTCTCAATGAACGAAAGCGCCTCGAAAATGCCCTCGTAGCCAGGCAGGCGACCCCCCCTTGAAATCATGGCCCGTGTCATGGCTGGCGACGTGAGTGTAACCGAGATGCAGTTTGAGGCCGCGAAAGCTGCGGCCCCATACATTCACCCCAAACTTTCTTCGGTCCAGATGAACGCGACGGTGAGGCGATCGGTCGCGGATATGAGTGATGACGAACTTGCCGCGCTCGCAACTGATGGAGGCGGTGAAGGCTAAGGCCCGCACTGAACTCTCCCGCCGCGAAGCTGCCCGCACCGGCTGTCTGGCTTTCGCACAATACACGATGCCTGGCTACAAGGTCGGCCCTCAGCACCGGCTGCTTTGCGATAAACTGGACGCGGTTGAGCGGGGCGACATCAAGCGCCTGATGGTGTTTATGCCGCCACGCCACGGTAAGTCCGAACTGACCAGCAAGCGCTTCCCCGCGTGGTTTCTGGGGCGCAATCCGACAAAGCAGGTCATTACGGCATCCTACGGCGCAGATCTTGCGCAGGACTTTGGCCGACGCGCCCGCAACATCGTGGCGTCCAATGAGTTTGCCGCCCTGTTCCCCGGCATCGGCGTGGCGGATGATAGCGCGGCCCGTGATAATTGGCACACCACCAAGGGCGGCGTTTACACCGCTGCGGGTGTGTCGGGCGCACTGACGGGCAAGGGCGCGGACGTTGCGCTGATTGATGACCCGATCAAGGGGCGGCAGGAGGCAGAGAGCGCCACTGTCCGTGATGCGGTGTGGGACTGGGACCCTCGGTTCTCCGGACGCGCCTCATGCCCGGCGCGGCGATCGTGCTGGTTCTCACGCGCTGGCACCCGGATGATCTGGCTGGTCGCCTACTGGACGAGATGGAGAACGGAACCGGCGAAAGCTGGGAGGTTCTATCACTCCCAGCAATTGCTGAGGGTCCGGATGACGCGCTGCATCGTGAGATTGGCGAGCCGCTCTGGCCGGGTGTGTTCGGTCTGAATGAGCTTGAGGCTATCAAGAAAGCTATTGGCCCGCGCGAGTGGTCTGCCCTTTACCAGCAGCAGCCGACGCCCGGTGAGGGCACATTGTTCAAGACCGGCATGTTCCCCGTTGTGGAGGCAGCCCGGGCTGGTGGTGTGATTGTCCGGCGCTGGGATCTGGCGGCCACGAAACAGGTCGGCACGCGAGACCCGGACTGGACCGTCGGCGTGAAAATGGCCCGGTATCCTGACGGGCATTATTGCATACTGGACGTTGCCCGGTTGCGCGGCGACCCGCAGGAGGTTGAGGCATCAATTCGCAACACGGCGGCGCAGGATGGTAGGGCGGTTCAGATTGTTCTGCCGCAGGACCCCGGACAGGCGGGGAAGTCCCAAGCCGATTATTTCATCCGCATGTTGGCTGGATACCGCGTCCGGACCGAGCGGGAAACTGGCGACAAGGCAACCCGCGCCGCGCCATTCTCATCGCAGGCCAACGCGGGGAACGTCTCGCTTCTGCGGGCACCGTGGAACAGGGTGTTTCTTGAGGAATTGGGCCAGTTCCCGGCTGGCTCCCATGACGATCAGGTTGACGCTGCATCCGGCGCGTTCTCGGCGCTCTGTAGCGCTTCCACACCGATACTCTTCAGTGCATCCGACCTGAGTAAAATCTAAGGCCCTCATGCTTTTCAGACGCAAGCAGCCCGCTCCGCCCGCTCGGATCGAGCCAGCGGTCATGCGCCCGGAACGTAAGCCTCTGGTGTTTACTGGCGCGGATGCCCGTGAAATTGGCAGGCAGAGCGCCCCCGTAAAGGATGTCTTCGCCGCAGCCAGGCCAATGCCCGGCGTGGTGCCCAAAGGCCACGCTATTGCGATGGACATCGCCTATCCGGCTGACATTGCGCAGTATCTCAATAACGCCGTAGCGGACGGAACGACCTTTCTCGGATACCCGCGCCTTGCCGAAATGGCGCAGCGTGTTGAATACCGGCATATTGTCAGCACACTGGCCGAAGAAGCGACCCGCGAATGGATCGAGTTTCGGGGCCAGAGCGGGTCTGCCAAGGGCGAACGCATTAAAGAGCTTGAGGCGGAGTTTTCCCGGCTTGATGTGCGCGGCTGCCTCAGGAAAATGGCTGAGTATGACGGCTTCTATGGTATTGGGCAGCTTTTCTTTGATACAGGTCTCAACCGGCTGAGCGCAGCACTTGCGTATCCGCTCCTTCTCGACCCGGCGACGTTCCCCAAGAAGTCGCTCAAACATCTCGTTCCCATCGAGCCGATCTGGGCCAGCCCGTCCCAATACAATTCGGACAACCCGCTGCGTCCCGACTTTTACGTACCGGAAACATGGTGGGTGCAGGGCGCGACCGTTCACAAAACCCGTCTTCTGCGCTTCGTGTCTCGTGAAGTGCCGCCCATCCTTGCGCCGACCTACAATTTCGGCGGCATTGCGCTTACTCAGCTTGCGAAACCCTACGTGGACAACTGGGTGCGCACCCGACAGTCCGTGTCGGACCTGATTAACGGCTGCTCGATCGTCAATCTGAAAACGGAGATGCAGGCCACCTATCAGGCGTGTGGCGATACGAGCGGCCTGATCGACCGCGTCAAAGCCTTCATGCAGTTCCGCGACAATCGCGGGGTGTTCCTGACGGACAAGGAAACCGAAGAGCTTTCCATCCTTTCTGCCAATCTGGCGGGGCTGGACAAGCTGCAAAATCAGGCGCTGGAGCAGATCTGCGTTGCCGCCCAGCAGCCGCTGGTCAAATTCTCCGGTATCTCGCCGTCTGGCCTGAATGCGTCTTCAGAGGGCGAGATCCGCGTCTGGTACGACCGGGTTGCGGCCTATCAGGAATCCTTCTTTCGGCCCAACCTCACCACGATCATGCACGCCTGCATGCTGAATATCTGGGGTGAGATCGACCACGATATCACCTTCGAGTTCGTCCCGCTCTGGCAGTTGGACGAAGCCGCGAAGGCCGCGATTGCCAAAACCAATGCGGACACGCGGGCGGTTTACGTGGAGCTTGGCGCGGTCAGCAATGACGAAGTGCGCGCCGCCCTGCGCTCTGAGCCGGACGGTCTGTTTGACGGGGCCAGCCTTGAGGGCGGCGGGTATGAGCCGCTGGCCGAGCAGGAAGATGGCGCATCCGAGAGCGGGGGCGTCCGGCTTTTCGGTAACCCCGCCGCGCATGTTGACAACGATGGCGTGTAATGGCCCGCAAACCCAAGACGCTCAAGCCGGTGCGCCCGAGTGCGGCGGTCGGCGCGTTCTATGAGCGGGAACTCGACAAACTCATAGACGAGATGGAGCGCAGCCTCAGCTACTGGCTGGAGGCTCGCTACAGGCGCGCCGAACCTGAGATCACGCAGGACGCCAACCCGGTTGTCGCGCTGCAAAAGATGATGACGCAGCTTACGGCGAAGTGGCGGCTCAAGTTCAACATGCTTTCCCGCTCTCTGGCTCCGGCCTTTGCCGAGAAGGCCATGGGGAACGTGGACAGCACCTTCCGGTCCGAACTGAAAAAGAAGGCCGGTTTCACGATCGAATTCAGGCCGACCGAGGGTGTTCAGAACGCCATGCGGGCGTGCGTGAATGACAACGTGGCGCTGATCAAAAGCATCGGTGAGGAGCATCTGAGCGAGGTCAACCAGATGGTCTGGCGGGCCGTCGCGCATGGCGGGAATCTGGGGGAACTGACCGAGGGATTACAGCAGCGGTTCGGCATTACCCGCCGCCGCGCCGCCAACATAGCCCGAGACCAGAATGCCAAAGTCACCAGTGCCATCAACCGGCAGCGGCAGATCGACACGGGCCTGTTTGAAGCGGAGTGGGTCCATTCGGCAGGCGGCAGGACGCCGCGTCACAGCCATGTGGAGGCTGGGCGCAAGCGGCTGCGGTTTGATGTGCGGGAAGGCGCGTTGATTGATGGCGAGCGCATCTGGCCGGGGCAGAAGCCGAATTGCCGGTGTGTGAGTCGGGTGATTTTGCCGGGGTTTAATGATAAATGAGCGTTGGTTAAGGGTGAGCGTTTGCTTGTCAGACTGCCACTAAAGACTGATGCTCATTATATGTCAGACGGTCGTTCACAATCTGAAAAACTCTGGCGTCCATTTGCACTGATTCTTCAATATGACCACGCGATACCAGCCACGCGGCGACATCAGCCCATTGCCAAAGGGGAGTAGACGTTGTCACTCTTGCACTGGCAGCGGGGAATCCCTCTCCACGCTTTTGCGTTGCATAGTTGTGCACCGCAGCGCGTGTTAATCCTGATCGGGAAGCAATGTCTGATAGGCTCACCAGCGGATCAGGCTCTACTCGTTCAACAGTTGCGCCTGCCTTTCTGACATCAGCTATCGCGCTATTGATAGCCCCCTCAAGGCTTTCGGCATCCCGTGCGAAGTCCACAAGAATAGTGCCTTTTTGGAAGGACACAGTCGCGTCGTCGCATCCGTTGTCATAGAAGCGGGTCTCAAAATCGTCCGCTGCCTCATCCAAGCCAGACGCGATGATGGTAAATTCAAAAGTTTTCATCGTCATCCCCCTCTTTCTGGTGCGGGCACCGGTTGACCGCTCGTGCAATTTGCTTCGCGTGGTTTTCTGCATTCCGTGGAGTTCCGTTAACCCCAATCTGGCATCCGTCACGATCAGCGTGGGCACAGTAAAGCCTTCCCCAATGCCCCGTTGGATAGATGCACCGCCATCCTTTTGCTTCTGCATCCTGAATGGCCTGTTCAACTTCTTTCGAGGTATGCCTTGGTCTACCCAATGGACTTAAATCCTTAAGCCCATTGGGCTTCGCCTTAGTAATACGAGCGTTGACGCCTGTCAACAGAAATCAGGTTTGCGGATAGGTTTGCCATCTGTCTCCAGCCCCCGCGCAATCAGGTGGGGGATTGCTTCGGGTCTACGGAATCGAAGAGGGCCCAAGAGCAATAAGTCATTGCATCGCCTCAAGCGCCGCCTTTAAGCCATCAGTGCTGATGGGCAACTGCGTCTTGCCTTGCTGGAAGTATAATTTTGAAGCACCCCGGAAAACATTTAAATTCTCTCGACTTAGCTGCGCCATAAATGTTGCTCCTTGGGGTCCTTGAGGTGCGCATCCCAGCGAGGCTAATGGCGCACTCTTTCCTTTATCGCTTATCAAAACCCCATCATTCCCATACTGGCATGAAACGACGGTTCCCCATTCCGTGAAGCTGATAAGAGCGCGGCCCGAGTGTGGGTTTGCTGCTTCAGCAGATACAGAAATTTCAGTAGGTCCATCTTTGTAAAATGCGTCCTGAGTGCCGGGGAGCAGACCCGGCTTATTTGTCCAGTGGCCGCTCTGAGCAAAGGCAGTCGTTGTTATGCTGAGCATTGATGCAATTGCTGCTAATGTGAGTTTTCGCATGATGCGCCCTTATCGCAAAACGTAGAGGTATAGGGGTTTAGTCTCTGTCTTCCGGCAAAATTCCAGTTTTCCATCTCAGTTCGTTTACCCATTCATGAAGGGTCTTAAGTTCGCTCTCAAGGTATTGGTAAGATTCCAGCAGGGCTGCGTTGCCTCTCTCGCCATCAAAGACCTCACGCTCCAATGCCGCGATTTTCTCGGCGCTATCAGAAAAAGTCTCATCAATACGGCGCAGGATTTCTCCCGTAAGCGTAAGGCCGCGCTTTGATGCCTCGCTTTCAAGGCGAGCGCGAAGTGGTCCGGTAAGCCGGAGCTTAAACCATGTATCTGGATCGGGTTCGGATTCTTTCATGGTCAAATTATGATCAATTTTTTCCTTGACGGCTATGGGTAAGATATGATCAATTTTTGATCGTACCCAGCGAGGAGAGTATGGCACAGCAAGTTCATTTCAAAATCCCCATGCCGGATGACGTCAGAGAATGGCTCGACAAAGCGGCACCAAAGGCCCAGCGCAGCCGGGGGAGCGCATGTTATTTTCCTGCTTCGGCAGGAAATGGAAAAAGAAAAGGCACCAGAGCACGGCCTCGAAAACCGCTCTGATGCCTCTGACAGTGAGTAAGGAAAACACTGATATGAGTTCTATTATCACATCGGGCGTCACGCCTGCAATGATTCCCGGAATCCGCAAGGCTATCGAGGTCTGTGAAGATTACGCAGCAGAGAATGGGTTCATTTGTGTAGATGAAGTGGAGCGTCTTTGCCAGTCAGACGACTGGAAGGATATTACCAAGCATGAATTGGCAGCCATTCATCGCCACCAATCAAATCTTTGCACAAGGATTGCGGATTATCTTCGCGTTATGATTGGTGAAGGATCCGCAGCATGACCCAGATCACGATCAATGACCGCGAAGTGGATGTGGTCGAATACAAGGGCCAGCGCGTCATCACCTTCAGGATGATGGATGAACTGCACAAACGCCCAGAGGGGACTGCTCGTAAGCGGTTCAACGATAACAAGTCGAAGCTGACAGAGGGAGAAGATTACTTCAAAGTTTGTGCGTCCGAAATTCGGACGCACAAAATTGTCGAGATTTCTGCCAAGTCACACGAAGATGTAACCCTCCTCACCGAATCCGGCTACTCCATGCTGGTGAAATCATTCACGGATGATTTGGCTTGGGAAGTTCAGAAGGAATTGGTGAAGGGATATTTCCGGGCAAAAGAGATGATCTCGCAGAAAAAAGAGATCGACCGGATTACGGTGCTGCGCAAAGCAATTGCTCTGCATGGCTCGGCGCTGGCGTTCAACAAGCGGCAGGGGATGGACCTGACGCAGGCACGCCTAAAAGCGGTTGCCACTGTGAAAGAGCAAATGGGCATTGATCTGCCGCAGGAGCTTGGGTGGCAGCCCCAGCCGCTCGCAGTTCAGGAGCGCACCGTCAATGCGACTGAAATCGGCCGGGAAATTGGCCTGAAGAATACTGAGGTCAATCAGCTTCTTGCTGATCAGGGTTTTTGCACAGGACTGCGTGACCTCAAGGGGCGTCGGGTCTGGAAGCCTACCGCCAAGGGGCTGAAGTTTGGTCGGTATGAAGACAAGGCGAAGGCACACTCCAGCGGCACCGTGCAGCCTTGGGTCTGGTTCCCTTCCATTATTGAGGAACTGCGCCCTTTTGCCCCAGCGCCAGCGAAAACGGTCTGACACAGGCCAGCCACCCCTTCGGGGGTGGCAACGCTGGCGTGAGGATGAGTGCGCTCTCTGTCGCCGAGAATCTTGGATTTGCCGCCCGCGTCGCGATAGATCAGGCGGATCGGAAGGCTCTGCCACACGAAATGGCGCGTGAATACCTGCACATGGGCGCACGGGCCATCATGCAGATGTGGAATGATCTGGAGGAGCAGGAGCGGGCCGGGCGGGAGGTGGTGGCTTGACCACAGGCGGTCCCGAAAACCGCGTCACCCACACATAAGACGTTTCAGGGCGGTTCTTCGGAGCCGCCTTTTTTTGTCAGGAACACTTCAGGAATGACCGACATACTCGCGTATGATCGTATGGGCAGCGTGCGGACCACGGACGTTGAGGGACGCCTGCGCGTGGCGGCAACGCCAATCAGCAAGGCCAATGTTTGCCAGTATATGGGCCGGGAAATCCCCAATGGCGGCGAACTCGGCCTTGATCCTGAGCGAATATACCAGATGCTCCGCGACCCTGACGAGCTGAAAAGGGCCGCGCCAAGCTTCAACGGCCTGCCGGTGCTGGAGGAGCATTTCCACGTTACAGCGCAGAACCCGCGCCGTGATCTGGTGGTCGGCACAACCGGCAATGAGGCGACGTTTGACGCGCCTTACCTGATGAACAGCCTTGTGATCTGGGATGGTGAGGCCATCAGCCGGATTAAAACCGGAGAGCAGCGCGAACTTTCAAGCGCCTACCGATACAGGGCTGACATGACCCCCGGCGAGAATGAGGGTGAAAAATATGACGGCGTGATGCGCGATATCGTCGGATCGCACGTCGCTGTTGTTCCCACTGGACGCGCAGGCCCGGATGTTCTCGTGGCTGATGCACAACTGGAAAACTCAAAAATGAAGAAGATTCCGAAGAAGCGGCAGGATGCCCTGCTGGCGAAGCTTCGCCCGTTCCTTGCGCAGGATGCCGATATGGCTGCCTGCAAGAAGGCAATGGATGAAGATCTGGATGATACCGTGGCAGCGGATGACGCGCAGGCAACGCTGCGCAATCTGCTCGGTGACCGCGTTCCTGCTGAAATCATGGATCAGGTTCTGGCGCTGTTCGAAAATGCCGCGACCGAAGGCGGCGAGAGCGTGGCCGAGGACAGCGAGGAAGAGCGCCGGGAAAAGCTGCGTTCTGCCGGGTTCTCTGATGATGAGATCGACAAGGTGATTGCATCCTTGGCGAAAGTCGCCGAGGACCGGGATAACTTTGCTGAGATGGCAGAGAAGATGCGGGCAGCGGGAATGTCTGACGCAGATATTGAAGCCTGCCGCGTGATGTGCACGTCACCGGGTGCGAATGACGAAGAGCAGACGGAAGCAGACCGCCAGCGTGAAGCCGAGGGCGCGCGTAACGCGGATAAGGAGCGGGCCGAAAAGGAACGCCTCGACCGTGAGCGTGAATCCGCCGGTGCCAAGGCCGCGATGGACGCCGCAATCCGCAAAGCCAAGGATGAGGCGAAGGCCGAAACCATGGCCGCCATGCGGAATCTTGCCTTCGCCCAGCGGGAGGTCGAGCCATTTGTGGGCACTGTGGCCATGGATAGCGCATCAGGCGTTTACCGCTTTACGCTGCGCCAGCTGGGCTATGATCTGTCCGGCATCCCTGACAGCGCCTACGCCCCGATGTTCCGCCAGCACGCCGCGCGCGCTCAGGCTGAAAAGCGGCCTGTTCTGGCGGCTGACAGTAAAGCGGGCCTGTCCTTCCTCGACAAACACCCGGGCATGAAGCTCGTAAAGATCGCGGGGTAATCCGATGCCTTTCCAGAATCAGGTTAATCAGGAACTCGCCTATGGCGTTCCTGGCACCTTCGCCAGCAACAACCCGAACGCCAGCGCGATTGCCCCCCGAGGGCGGATTTGTCGCCGGGACGGGCGGCTGCACAATTGCCGCGTTCGGCTGGGATCAGGGTGACGGCACCATCCTGAATGCGCCGCCCGCAGCCTCGCCAACCAATCCGGCGACCGGCTTCGTGTTCAATGACCGCAGCGCGTGGATCATCAGCATCCTTGATGAAGCCACTATGGTCATGCCGCAGGGCTACATGGTCGATCTCAAAACCGCCGGGGATTACTTCGCGGTTGCCACGACTGCCGCGACTGTCGGGCAGAAGATCTTTGCTTCCACCACGGACGGCACGCTTCAGACCGGCGCTGCCGGGGCAACCGTCGCAGGCGCTGTCGAGACCAGCTTTTCTGTCGCCCTTGGCGGCGCGGCTGGCGAAACCATTACCATCAGCACATGGAGCCGCAGCTAATGCGCTTTGCAACTGAATTTGACCTGCTGAAACAGCGGGGCTTTGTCATGCCTGAGGGGGCGGAAATTCTCCCCTAGGATGACATTCTCGCGTCTGACGCCATCGCCATGGACGCGGCTCCCACGCTCTCCACAACCGTGAACGCGGGCATTCCGGCGTTCATGACCACCTACGTTGATCCCAAACTGATTGACGTGGTGTTCTCCCCCATGCGCGGGGCGGAGATCGGGGGTGAGGTGAAGAAGGGCGACTGGGTTACGCCGACCGCCATCTTCCCGATGACCGAAAGCACGGGGCGCGTTGCCAGCTATGGTGACTGGAACAACAACGGCATTGTCGATCTGAACGCCAACTTCCCGGACCGTCAGTCCTACCACTATCAGGTTTTTGCCCGGTGGGGGGAACGCGAGATCGAGATGGCCGGGGCGGCCCGCATCCAGTGGGTTGCCAAACTGCGCCAGTCTGCCGCGCTGAAACTGAGCAAGTTCCAGAACCAGACGTATTTCTATGGCCTGAAGGGCCTGCGTCTGTACGGGTATCTGAACGACCCGCGCCTGCCTGCCGCCATCCTTCCTGAAACGAAGGCCGCTGGTGGCACCGCATGGGATAAGGCCACGCCGGAAGAGTGCACGGATGACGTGATTGATCTGATCAACCAACTGCGCAAGCAGTCGGCGGGTTATGTCGATACGGATTCCAAAATCACACTCGGCATGTCCCCGACCCGCGCCGGTATCATGACCAAGCCGAACATGTACGGGCTTTCCGCCTTCGACCAGCTTAAAAAGCAGTATGCCAATATCCGCATCGTGCAGGCTGTCGAATTCGGTGATGCTGCGGGCATGACGGTCCAGACCATGATTGCCGTGGCGGAAGAGATCGAGGGCCAGCAGGTGGCCGAGGCCTCCTTCACGGAAAAACTGCGCACCCATTCCGTTGTGACGCAGCCGTCCGGCTGGGAACAGAAGATGTCTCAGGGCACATGGGGCGCGATCATTTACCTGCCGTTTGGCATTGCAACAATGGCGGGGATTTAAGCCATGAGCGGAAGCGTTTCCAGCCCGGTGGTCATCGGCTGCAAACTGCCGAATGGCTGCGTTCTGCGTGTGGGAGAGACGGAAGTCATTCTCTCCGGCGCGAATTCGTCCAACATCGTCGGCGGCTACGGCCTCACCACCGTGCCGTCTGACCTGTGGGATGAGTGGCTCGCCAAATACAAGGATTGCGACCTTGTAAAAAAGAACACCGTGTTCATGCAGAGCAACATGGCGAAGGCGGCGGCTCAGGCAAAGGAGCAGGCCGAGATCAGAACCGGCATGGAGCCCCTCAACCCGGATGCCCCGGCCCCCGGCGTCGTTAAATCGGACGGAAAATAAAATGGCGGTAGCGGTCTTCGATTATGCGACATGGTCGGCCCGCTACCCCGATCTTGTCGCGCAGGTGCCCCAATCTCTGGCCGAACTGTATTTTGCCGAGGCAGAGCTTTACCTCTGCAACACAGAATGCAGCCCGGTCCAGAACGTGGCCCAGCGCACGCTGTATCTCTACATGCTGGTGGCGCACATCGCCTATCTGAACCTGCCCGCCGGATGCGGCGGTAATGGGGCCGGAATGGTGGGGCGCGTCTCCAACGCAACGCAGGGGTCAGTCTCCATCGGCACAGATATGGGCAACCAGCCCGGCTCGGCCCAATGGTTCATGCAGACACAGTATGGCGCGGCCTTCTGGCAGGCAACGCTCTGGCTGCGCACCGCCCGCTACGTCCACATCCCACGCATCCAGAGGCAGACATGGCCGTAAAAATCAGCGGCGGCGCGAAGATGAAGAAAGCGCTGGATGACCTTGCCAAGAAGGTGGCGAAGGGAGGGCATGTTGATGTGGGCTATTTTGATAGAAGCCCCGATTACAAAGATGGCGCATCAATGCCGCAGGTCGCTGCGTGGATGGAATTTGGAACCCGGACCGCTCCGGCGCGCCCCTTCATGCGCAACACAGTCGCCAAACACTCGAACCGATGGGGTGAGGAGTTAGAAGCAGCGCTCAAGAGATCGGATTTCGACGTCAAAACCGCGCTTTCTGACGTGGGTACGGTGATTGAAAACCAGATCTGTGACGAGATCGCGGAAGGAACGTTTGAGCCGAACAAGCCCTTAACAAACCTTCTTAAATGGCGTTTCCCAAAGGGCGATTATACGACTGAGCAGTTTTTAAAAGCTGTTCATGACCTGAAAAAAGGGAGCGACCGCGCGCGCCGGCAAGCCCCTTGTGTGGTCGGGACGATTGCTCTCGGAAGTCGCGTCACAGGTAAAGGACGGCCCCGGTGAGTCTTAACGTCTTCGGCGCAGCGTCACGCATGATTACCGCGGTCAATCCATGCATCACGGCGGACCTGCGGGCCAGTGACGGGAGCGAGACGCTCGCGGATGGCAGCGTGGTTCCAAAATTCATCGCCGTGCGCGTGCGGATTCAGGTGCAGGCCGCGTCCAGTGAGGATCTGGAGCATCTCGCCAACCTCAACCAGTCCGGTGATGTGCGGGCCGTTTACATCCCGGCCCATATCGAGGGGATCGACCGGGCGCATCAGTATGGCGGCGACATCCTCGTTTTTGATGGCGATGAATGGCTGGTCACGCACCAGCCCGAACAGTGGGGAGCAAGCCAATGGTGCAAAGTTCTGGTGACACGGCAGATCCCATCCCCGTCAACCTGTCTGAGTCCGGTGTAACCACAGCACTCCGGGCATTTCTGCTGTCCATCCTGCCACCGGGCGTGGAGGTGCGTCTCGGGCAGCAGAACCGGGTTGCTTCTCCTGTCGGCCCGTTTGTCCTGATGACCGTCATCCAGCGGCGGCAGATTGCCACCAACGGCGGGCGCTACACGGCGACGGGCCGGATCGTCACCCGGCAGGAGCGCGTTACGGTCCAGATCAGTGCGTTCGGCGCCGGTGCGGGCGACTGCATCCAGCGCATCGCAACGCTGTTCCGGGATCCGTACGCGACGGACTTCTTCAGCGCCCAACTGTATCCCGTAGCGCCCCTTTACGCCGAGGAGCCCCGGCAGGTCGTCTTCATCAACGGTGAGGATCAGTACGAGGACCAATGGGTTTCCGACCTGCATCTGCAGGCCAACTACGAATACACAACCCCGCAGCAGTTTGCTGACGCCGCCACCGTTGATCTGATCGAGGTGGACACGGCTCATAGTGAGAGCACAGCATGACACTCCCCATCAGTACCCATCGTTAACGTCACGCCGCAGGTGATCGCGCCCGTAGGGACGGTAAGCATCCTGAACGGTATGGTGTTTTCCACCAATTCCTCCCTGAGCGAGGGGCTTTCCACCTTCTATTCCGCAGCCGATGTCGCCACGACCTGCTGGGCGGACTCTGTGGAAGCCAGCATCGCCAGCATCTATTTCTCGGCCTATACCAACGCGCAGGACGCTCCGCAGAAACTCTATCTGTTTCAGATTCCCAGACCACCTATGGACGCTGGTTACGGGGGCTATCTTACAGACGCTGTCAATGCCGCGAGCGACTGGGCACCATTCCTGTTCGCGCAGGAGCCGGACGCGGGCGCGAAAACGCAGATTGCCGCGTGGATGGCCGCCAACCCCAACCGCTATTGGTGCGTCCTGCAGGACAGTGATGTGAGTATCCTGACCGCCAATGCGTCCGCCAGTTTTGGAGCGACTATCGCCGCCGCTGGCACGCCCGGCCTGACCTGCCTGTGCAACGCGGATGGCACCAATAACGGGACACTGGCCGGGGCACTTTGCCTCGGGTGGGCCGCAAGTCTCAATCCCTATCGGATTGGCGGCCGCACGACGCTGATGTTCCGCAGCAATGCTGGCGTGACCCCGGCCAACATCACAGCCGCGCAGGCGCAGGCGTTGCTCGGTAACGGCTACAGTTTTTACGGGTCCTACAAAACTACGGACGCTACATTCAACTTCCTGAACAATGGCGCTGTTTCCGGACCTTTCGCATGGGCGGACAGCTACATCAACCAGATATGGATGAACGCCAGCTTCCAGAATAATCTGATGACGCTGTTCGCAGATGCGGGTCAGATTCCGTACAATCTGATTGGTGACGGGAAAATTTCCACATCTCTACAATCCACTATCGACACGGCGGTTTCGTTCGGAGCCATTCAGCCAGGCCTCACGCTCTCAACTGATGAAGCGCAGGCTGTCAATGCGCAGGCCGGGCGCACCATCGCGGATACACTGAGCGCCCGTGGCTGGTATCTGCTCCCCGGCGCTTCCGCAACACCTCCCGCCGTTCGGGCCAAACGTGGGACGGTGCAGGGCATGTTCTTTTATACAGACGGCCAGTCTGTCCAGTCCATCAATCTGGCGTCCGCGGAGGTCCAGTAACAATGTCCGATTATGATATTACAGCCGCCAATTCGGTTTATACCATCACGGTACCGGGCCTCTACAACGCGCCGATCACACTGGAAAATTACTCAGCCGACCGCGCGTTTGAAACTGAGGCGCGAGAACTGGCAGAAACCGCGATGAGCATTGACGGTTATCTGAATGCGGGCTGGGTGCCGAACCCGGTTACGCAGACCATTTCCCTTGCCGCCAGCAGTACGAGTGCGGTGGTTTTTGATTCAATCGTTGCAGCGCAGGACGCTGTGCGCAGTCTCTATCGGCTGAGCGCGGAAATTCAACTGCCTTCCGTTGGGCGCAAATACACCATGGTGCGCGGAGTGCTGCGGTCTATTGTCAGCATCCCGTCCGCAGGGCGCGTGCTGGAGGCGCGGCCCTTTGAGATCATCTGGGAGCGGGTCATCCCGGCAGCAATCTGATGGCGCTCAAACAGATAACCGTCACCGTCCCGCAGGAAGGCGCGGATCAGGGCAAGATGTTCATCATCACCCGTATGTCGGCCTATGAGGCGGATAAATGGGGGAGACATGCCGTGCAGGGGGCCATTAAAGGCGGTGGTGCCATTCCCGACATGGGCGGTGGTGGCGGTCTGGCTGCCGTTGCGGCGGCTGGCATCGGCATCTTTGGGGCCATGGAGACCGAGACCATGGACACGCTGATCGACCAGCTTCTTGACTGTGTGGCCTACGTGCCGGACCCAGCGAATCCGACCGTCACCATACCGTTCAAGCTGGCCGCCAGGACGGACCAGATCGAGGAAATCCCCACAGTGGGCTGGCTCCAGAAGGAGGCGTTCGCTCTGCATGTGGATTTTTTCAAGGGCGTCGGCCAGTTGTTCTCCCTGCTCTCCCTGCTGTTGCAGGCGGGAAACAGCGCCCCGTCGCCCGATGCCGAAACATCAGCGAGCGCATCGCCCTCGTAATCAGTGAGGGCCTCGCCAGCCTCCATGATCTCCAGACGGTCTATGACAGCGAGGGCTTTGAAGACCTGCTGGAGATTGCCATTGTGAAAAGGTTTAACAGGTGACGCTTTTTCAGGTCACCTCTACTCTTCAAAGCCAAAACACAAGAGAATAGATGCCAGGGAGGATATGATGACAAATACCTACAAAAATTCTGAGCGCGTCTATGTAGTTGACCGCTTCTGGACTGAGTTCGGGAATAACGGCCTGACGTTGCTTATGTCAGGCAGACAGGATTGTATCCCCCCGGGTGATTTCGTTGGATTGCTGAGCCAGCACCCTCGCATGGAAATCACCTTCCGTGAGATCGGGGTTATTGACCGGGGAAGAGTTTTTCAAGCCATTGGAAACCATACGGGAGGAACGCAAGCCCCGCCTTTGTCGCTTCCGTTAAGGCCGCTTGTAACACGATAGAAGAACTCTTTGAAATTGCCTCTTTCAGCCTGCTCTTTTCTTCTTCTGCCGCATCAGATTCGTCTACTTTACTCAACAAGAGAGACTTGAACTGATCTTCATCAAACTTGACTGTGAGTGTTCGTTTTTCGGCTGTAAGGCCGCCATCTTCTGATAGCCAATCCAGACCTGCTGTTGTGATGCGCACCGGTTCTGCCCAGTGCCATCGCATATCGGTGTGCTGTTCTAAATATTCGGCGCGACAAAGTCCGTGATCGCTTAGATATTTGACATCCCTGAAGACTTCTTCTGGTATGCTTCCATCTGGGCTTTTGGGTCCTTTGGATATCGGAAAGCCCTCGTGTGCGTCCGTATCTGCGATCCACGTCAAAAGTTCTTTAAGACGCTCTTTATGTGGTGCTTTCATGAGAATCACCTTCCGTGTTCTTGTTTTTTCCTAATTTCTTCTCAATAAAATCTATGAAATAGTTTTTATTATTTTTATCCTTCTCTATTAATCCAGTAAAAAATCCAACGAATAGCAATATGCACATGCCAATTATCAGAAGAAAAATGCCTTCTATGTTATGCAAATCCAGTTTTTTATCGTCCGATATCATCAGGACAATCGTAGCCGACAGGCCGGTAAGTAGTGGCATAATGACTTCATCCGGACCCGGGGTGAATAGCATGTAAGCCAAATCTACGCCCGCAGAAAGAGCTAAGCCGTCACCAATAATGGCAAGTGTATTTTGAGACAAAAACCATATTACATTCTCCTTAATACTACTCCCATATAAAGGCCTGATTGGCCCATCATAATAGTCAAACCTTACTGCTACCCTTAAAACTAAAGATACAAAAATTGCCGTCCCAATTACTCTTTGCGCTATCATACGAATGATCTCTGCAAATTTTAACATGATATCATCGCCTTGGATTCTTTCTCTTTATCACTCATACGGCTTTCCTGCTCAGAGGAAGGATGCCCGTACCCACAGTGTCCCGTAAGCCGAACAGACCGTGAATCCCCGGCCATGCACGCAAGGCTGAGAGGCCACCTCATCCCGGCACCCTCTCTTGCGCTGCCGCATCAAGTGCTTTTTCAGCCCATTGGTTCAGGCTTATTCCTTCAAGTTCTGCGGCAATGGACGCACGGGCATGCGTTTCAGGAGAGAGCCTGAACATCACCTTGCCGCTGTATGGCTTCTGCGGCTCCTTGCCGACTTCCAGGCATGTGGCAACGTAATCATCAACCGCCTCCTCGAATGCGGCCCGCAGCTCTGAAACGCTGGAGCCTTCAAATGTGATGATGTCCTGTATTCCAGCAATGCGGCCAGCAAACACGCCGTCTTCTGCCGAAAACTCAACGCGTGCGTGATAGCCTTTATAAGTCATGCCACTCATGGCGTTACTCCCAGATTGGTCAGAAAGTCGCGCACGGCGCGGACCTGATACGCTTTTGCCTCTTTGCGCGGGTGGGGCCGATGCACGGCCAGAACCTGCTTGCGGCAAATGAATTTCACTCGTGAACCGTTTCCTTCAAGAACATCACACCCAACGGCGACAAGCAGGGCTTCAATATCCGCCCAGTTCAGGCTGGCGCTCACCGGGTTGGTGAAGATGGCTTTCAGGAGGCGTTCGTGCTTGCGGTTCATGCAAGCATATTGCGCTATCAAGTCACGAAATGCAAGCACAAAATGCTATCACATAGGATTTTCTAGATGCCCACCATCATTGACGCCCTCGTAATCTCCCTCGGCCTTGATGCAAAGGGCGTGGTGAAGGGGCAGAGGGCTGCTGAGGGCGCTCTGAAGAGTGTCCAGACCGGTGCGACGAAAATGGGCGCTGGCGTTGCCGCAGCCGCAGACACGGCGGGGGATGCCTTCCATTCGCTGGAGCGGAAAGCGCTGGCGTTTTTCGCTGTCCTGACCGCCGGGAAGACGCTCAAAGCCTTCATCAGTGACACGACCAGCGCCAACGTGGCCGCCGGGAACATGGCCCGCAATCTGGGTGTGTCCGTCAACAGTCTGACGGCATGGCAGAAGGCCGCGCAGGCGGTTGGCGGATCGGCTGAGGATGTGTCCGGCTCGCTCGGTGCCCTGGTATCGCAGTTCCAGACCATCGAGGGGCGGCGCAATCTGGGCATGACGTTCGGCCAGATGGGCGTGCGGCTGGAGGGTGCCAACGGCCAGTTGCGGGACATGAACAGCCTGATGCCGGACCTTGCCCGCGCAGCGCAACGGCTCGGGCCGCAGTTGTTCTCCGCTCTCGGTTCTCAGGCCGGGTTCTCGCAGGGGTTCATCAACCTGCTGGAGCAGGGGCCGGAGCATATCCAGCAGCTTTACAAGTCCTTGCAGAAGTATGCGCCGACAGAGCGTGATACGCGGGCCTCTGCACAGCTTCTGGAGGATTGGACAAAACTCACGGCGCAGTCAGAGGCGTTTGGTCGGTCCATTATGACGGACCTCAGTCCAGAAGTGCATGAATTGATGCAGTGGGTCAGCGGTCTGATTGACCGCAATCAGGCATGGCTGCGGCAGGATATTGACCAATACATCAAGAGGTTTGGCACTGAAATCCGGTCCATAGATTGGCACGGCATTGGCCAGCAGATTGAACAATGGTGGAATTATCTGAAAAGCATAGATTGGGATAAAATCGGGCAGGACGTGAAAGAGTTCGCGCATGACGCAGACGCTGCCGCTCAGGCTGTCGGCGGGTGGACAAATGCAGCGAAACTTCTGTTTGACCTTTGGGTAGGCAAGCAATTCATCCAAATGATTGCGAATGTTCGCGCTCTCGCTGCGGCTTCTGGCGTCGGGCTTGGTGCCTTAGGGCGGCTGACTATTGCGGCGAGCGGCGCATATATTGCGCAAAAAGTTATGGATGATTCCGGGATGTCAGACAAAGCCAATGACTGGGCTAATGACCATATACCGGGATGGGCAGCGCTTAACAATTTGCTGAGCGAATATGGCGTAGTGAACAACTCCTACGGGCAGCAGGCGATTAGAGAGGCCGGAATACCGTATGAGGCCGGAAAAGTTCTTCAGGATACAGGAGCCACTCAACAGCAATACGAGACTTACGCAAAGTCAGTGGCTGGAATTGAAAACTCCCCTTACAATCGAATGGGCGGCGCGGGCGGAAAATATGCTGGCCGTTACCAGATGAGCAAAGACGCAATTTCTGACGCGGCACAATATTTAGGCGAAAAAACACCTAGTCAGGATGAATTCTTGGGTGATCCTCAAATGCAAGAAAGATATTTTGAGGCATACTCCGATCTGAACGCGAAACTTCTTTCGCGGCGTAGTAGCGCCTTCAAGAACGCATCTCCGGTCGCCAAATTGGCAATGCTAGGGTACGCTCATAATCAAGGCGCTGGAGGCGCGCTGGATTGGTTGCGGACGGGCATTGTCGGCAGGGATGGCTTCGGGACTGCCGGGACACAGTTTTCAGACACAATCGCCGCCAATTTATTGAAGCGCAGTAATGCGGGACCATCTGAAGGGAGTATTCCGCAAAACGATGCCTTGGCACGCTATATGGATGGGGTGAAAGCGTCTCTAAATGCTTCTACGCCATCACAGGCGCCCCCAACAAACAACGTGACCAACAATATGACACTTCATGTCCCCGGCGGCGACCCTGACAAGGTCACGAAGGCCGTCAAGGCAGCCTTCAATGATCCGCGTATGCGGGCGTGGCAGACGAATATTGGGTTGGTTTAAATATCAATCTGAAACGCTTACTCTTATGATAATATCGTCATTTTCGCGACTATAAGTGTAATCCAAGCCAGATTCTGATCCTGAACTTAAAAGAACTTTGGCGTGACAAGATAAATTTCTTTCGGTGGAAGCTTTTTGCTCAATGCTTTTCCAAGAAATAATTTTCACTCCAGTCATATGAAAGAGAGGGATGGATGCGAAAGTATCGGCGGCATCTTTTTTTGCCTGCCTACTATCACAAGCGGGGAAGTCTGATCCTTGCAGATAGCCATCAACACCCCGCATGTAGATGATATAACCGGCAAGAGAAAACCAAGCCAAACTTAATGCCAAGCCGATGAATTCGGAAATTCCGGGGCCAGTTTTGGGAATGGAATTTTTATTGCCGCAATGCGGACATGCGGAGGCCATTGATGACATGGCACCACCGCACACCTTGCATTTTATGAGTTTAGGCTGCTCAGGCTCGCTTCCATGGGTGTCTGGAAGCCATTTCGGTCTTTTAACCGGGAGTATAAAAAGAATGAGAAAAAATGGTGGGAATATAAAAGTGGCATAAGACCAAAGACCTGATCTGTTTTTTCTATCACAGCAAATTCTGGCGGACGCTCCGCATAGAAGTGCGGCTACTGTTGCAGCAACTAAATAAATCAAATCAGCCTCCATCAAATCACAGCCAATTCACCACACCCCCGTGCCGGGAACAAGTGCCTCTGCGGTGCTGGCTGAAGCTGAATGTGCCGTCGCCACATTTGGCAGTTGCGCCTTCCGGGGCTTGGCCATTCCGCGTGTGGGCTGGAGCGTGAACGCTCTGGCCGTCCATGTTCCGGTAGCGCCTGTGCTCCAGCAGGGTGCTTTTATCCGGTCGCTGGATCTGTTGCTGGGTAGGCGGCTGGCCCTGATATGTGGACGGCTCGATCGCGTAAGCGGCTGGCATGAGTGACGCCATAGCCAGCAGCCCAGCCAGCAATGGCTTAAACAAGCTCTGCCTCCATCAAATCTCGCCGCATGATAGCCGTATCGGGTCGCAAGTGAAATTGCTTATGGTGCAGCGTGGTCTGGGATAATGAGACCAGCAAGCGCATAGGATGAAATATGTCAAATTCAAACAATGAAAATGATGATTACAGATTGTGGCTTGCTCAGGAAAAGAAATCGCTTGCAGATGCAGGATATCAGGAAAATCAAGCGGCGTTTGACAGGCTGAAGAACAGAACATTTGCTCTTCTGGGCGTCTCCATAACTCTGTGCACAGGGTCGTTTGCTGGCGCATTTTCAGGCAGGGATTATGCCTTTGTCTGTGCATTTATGGCGATAGGATTTATGTTTGTAGCGGGTTGTTGTGCAGCAGGGCTGTATACCTCCAAATGGCAGACGAAAAACGTGGAGGGAGAGATTGTGGACCTTTTGGTGTCCGACCTTCCCAGCCAGACAAAAATTCACGGAACTGAGCGGATGGCAGAGGCCGTCAACGCCGTGAATATGGACAATGATGGCAGTCTTAGGGTTGACCGTAAGTGGCTGAAGCTGGCTTGGATAATCCTTCTCCTAACCCCCCTTATCGCTACCTTTTTCTCCATTATTGCGCGGTTGCCTGGGTAATTCGGCTGGCCAGCTATCCATAGCTATTGTGCGCTTGGATTCTTTTATCCGCGCCAGAAGCTCTGCCTGAGACGGCTTTTCGGTCTTCGGTGCGTCCTTTTCGTCGCTCATGCGAATCTCCTCGGTTAAAAGGAGATGCTGCCCGTGCCCCTCAGTGTCCCGTAAGCCGAACAGACCGTGAATCCCCCGCCTAGCGGGCAAGGCGGGGAGAGCGGCTCTTAGCGCGACAACCCAACCGCCTCGCGCAAAATGTCGTTCACGCGTCCCTGCCAGCCGGGGCCGTCCGCCTTCAGTCGCTCAAGAAGATCCGGGTCAAGGCGCATGGAGACCAGCGTCTTCGTTGGGGCTTTCTGTGGACCGCGCACCCGGCGCTGGGCAGCAAGATCGGGCACAAGAGCGGACGCAGGAACTGCCCGGCGGAAATCCTGCTCGGTCAGTTCCGGGTTGTCTGCGTCCAGAGCAATGCCCTGATTGATGCGGGCGTCTTCCTCGTCTGTCGGCATGATGAAGTCAGGTTTGCGCGGCATAGAGCTTTGCCTCCCGTTTGTTGGCCTTACGCAGGCTGATGATGCGGACGATGCGCGTCTCAATGCTGAACACCAGCACATGGAGGCGCAGATTGATCGGGGCGATAGCGACGAGGCGGGGTTCGTTCGCGCTCTGGCTGGTCAGGACAAAAGCAACGTCCCACTCAAAGTCATCAGCGGCAACAAAATCAACGCCGTGTTTGGCGATGTTGCTCTGGCGCTTTGTTTCGTCCCAATCGTATCTCATGGATTATTGTATATACGATTAGATTGGAGTGTGCAAGGGAATTGTATATATAATTTGGTGGGGTTGGGGAGTCAGAAGGGTATGTTCGCATCGGCTGGATCGATAAGATAACGTTCATCATTCATTCTGCTCGGTGCCCATGATTTTTCGTCTAAGCCTGAATCCATGAGCATTCCACGCATCAGGTTTGCACAATATTTTCTATTTGTTCTTTTATTTTCTCTCCAGAAATCAATAAGGCTTTCTATTTTTGGCCATAATATATCCAAGTTGTCGCGCCTTAAGATCTCTAGTTTTGGATCGAACGAGAAATAATTCCAATGCAACTTAATAAAATCGAGCATTTCTTCCTCTTCAAATGAGGGGTGTGTATTGGGATCTGATGCAAGATTTATGGCTCGAACGCCATCATTTACATCCCAATATTTTGCCCAATTTCCAATGGCGTTATGATTTTCATCCATTACGTAGGTGCTATCGGCATCTTCCATAACTGCGCGCTCGATAACCTTTGTGATGGTCTGACCCTTCAGACGCGCTACAAATTCCAGTGCAAATCTCATTTTTGGATCAAGTCGGATGGTTAGGCTTTCCGACTTCTGCGGCCGTTTACGTTTGCGCTCAGTAGACATTCCGAATCTCCAATATCACTTGGAAATTACACGCACTGAAAAATCATTGCAAATTACGCTTGCACAAGCTGTGCGAATCGTGGGATAAAAGCACTGCACAATATGTGCGTAGACATTAAAGTAGGTGCAGTGATGTCAAAATATGCGCCCTCACAAGATAGGGCTACGGATATTTATAAGGAAGCGAGGCACAAAGAATCCAAGATGCGTCTTGTCGCTGTTCTTCCTACTGCAGAGGTGGAAGCGATTGATGCATGGGGTGTGCCAAATGGGATGGAAAGCCGGACGGCCACCATTCGTCACTTAATTAAGTTCGCACTCGAACAAAAGAAAGCACCGGGGCACGTCGCCAAACAATCCCCCGATGCCTCTCACGCAGAATAGGATATATTCGCTATGACGAATGATAGCACTAATTCTACTCAAAACTCAAACAACATCGTATTCTTCTCCTTCGATGGTGTTGACGTGCAAGCTGTAAGCCGCAACGGCGATGCTTGGTTTGTCGGGATGGAAGTCGCCAAAGCTCTTGGTTACTCTGATACCGATCAGGCTATACGAAAACACTGTAAGGCCGCAGAAAACCTTAAACCCGTTGAATTGACGGGTTTGGGAATTGTCGCAAAATCTCCCCGAGGACTGAAATTAATTCCTGAGCGCGATCTTTATCGGCTTGTGATGAATTCGGAAAAGCCAGATGCGCTTGCCTTTGAAGAAAAGGTCGTAGGAGAAGTCCTCCCCTCCATCCGCAAGACCGGCGGCTACATCGCGGTGGCGGCGGCGGACACGCCGGATCAGATCATGGCGCGCGCCATTTTGGTCGCTCAGGAAACAATCAGCCGTCAGAAGTCTGAGAATGACCTGATCGAAGCGGCCCGTGCAGCGGCGCAGGTGAAGGTTGAAGAACTGACACCCAAGGCCGCCGCGCTGGATCTGCTGGCCGCAAAGCCGGGAGAATTGGGTGTTCGTGATGCCGGGCGTGAACTGCATGTCGGGCAAAAGTGGGTCACGGACTATATTGATGGTCATGCTTGGTCCTGCATAGAAGGCGGCAGGCGCAAGCCAGCACATTACGGACTGAAGCACGGATACTGTCGATTGGTGCCGGAAAACTACAGGCACCCCCACACTGGAGAAGAGAGGGTTCGCGAAGAATTTCGCCTGACCCGCAGGGGAATAGTGCGCCTGGCTGAGATTATCGCCAAACTCCGAAAGGAGAATGGTCTCGTCCCTTTTGCCCCGGCGCCAGCGAAAACAGCCTGACACAGGCCAGCCACCCTTTCGGGGGTGGCAACGCTGGCGTGAGAATGAGTGCGCTCTCTGTCGCCGAGAATCTTGGATTTGCCGCCCGCGTCGCGATAGATCAGGCGGATCGGAAGGCTCTGCCACACGAAATGGCGCGTGAATACCTGCACATGGGCGCACGGGCCATCATGCAGATGTGGAATGATCTGGAGGATGAGGAACGGCGAAGGAAGGCGTTGGCTTGAGAGGGGGCGGCTGAAATTACTTATGGTACCGCCCGGTCGCCTGTATTAATATGGCCAAGCGAATGAAGGTGATGGATATGGCTGAGCAGACAAATCTCCTTGTGAGACTTGATAAGGTTTGGTTTGAGACGACCGGGCGCGGCTCCATACTGATGGCTATGACGAACTCACCGTTTGTCGGGGCAGAAGGCTTTCGTGCCCCGGTCCTGTTTGGTGAGCAGGAATTCATGGCCACCTTCACCTTCTCAGGAGCAATTTCTTTCGAAGGCGAAAACGTCAGCCGAGGGCTGTATAGAGCCACTGAATTAAATCCGATGCGTTCTCCACGCTCTTCGAAATCAGAGACGACGTTAAATCTTTCAGGGCCTCGCTTCCCAGCGCCTTCACCTGCCGCTTGAGCCCCGCCTTCGTGGCGTCTGGCTCAGACGTTTCATCAACCGCCCTGCACAATAGCGCTTTGATCGTATCACCATCCAGCTTGACGGTGATTGTTTTGTCTTCTGCTGTCAGGCCGCCATCTTCACTGAGGTAATCAAACCCCTTGGCGGTGAGTTCAACGCCGCCCCAACTCCATCGCCCATCTATGCTTTCTTGGCAGTAGGACATGATAAGACCGTGGGATGCCAGATAAGTGACGCTCTCTCTGAGAATGTCGCGACTGATACCGCTGAATACATCCAGATCCGAAACATAAGCCATCCCATAAGGCTGGAGCCTCGATAATACCTCCAGCCATTGTTCTCTTGTTAGCGCGACCATAAGAATCCTCCTTAGGGAGGAGCATGCCTGTACGGTGCAGCGCGGGGAACCGCCCCTGCCCCACCCCCCAAAACATGAGACTCTCCCCCCCATGCCCCTACCATCCATAGGTCTCCCCGCACTCTGGGATATCCCCGTCGCCGCTGGCGTCCCGGCGCTGCTGGGGCAGTCTGTCAAGGATGGCGTTCGGGCGTCTGCCTCAACCATTCTCGCCACTGCGCTGGATGAATACCTCATCACCAACGCCGCACGGCATTGGGGGATTTTCACCACGCAGAATCAGCCGGTGCTCACGTCCGGGCATGTGCGGGCACTTGACATCCAGAGCATGTATCAGGTGTCGGACGCGCCGCAGGAAGACGGTGCTTTTCTCAGCTACAACAAAACGCGCATTCCGGGCCGCTATGAGGTTGAAGTGATGTGCGATGGGTCTTCGTTTGAATACGGAAACGCCAGCATGTTTTCAGACCTGCTCTCTGCGGCGGGGCTATCCTCCACGTCCTCCTTCGCGGCGCGGACCAAAACGCTTTTCATGGCGGCGCTGGACAGCGTTGTATCCAGCCTCGATCTGTTTGTGGTGGCAACGCCGGAGATCACATACGCCAACGCCAATATTCTTGGCTATTCGCTGTATCGGGAGGCGCACAGGGGCGCATCCATGCTGTCTGCCCGGATTTCCTTGCAGGAAATTCGCATGACCGCAAAAGCGGGAACAACAACTGCACAATCGGCTTCAGGCCAATCCATGCAGACAGGCGGCAACGTGCAGGCGCAGGATCTTACGGCCGCACAGATCAGCGCCTTCGCGCAGGGTGGGATCTTCTGATGGACCCTGTAACCATTCCGCTTAGCGCGGTTGCTTATCAGCAGATCAAAGCGCCTCTTTCCGGCCAGTCCGTCGCGCTGACCATCCAGCAGCGGACCAATGGTCTTTATATGGATGTGATCCTGAACGGCGTGCAGATCCTTGCCGGCGTGTTGTGCCAGGACCGCACATGGCTGGCGCGGGAAGCCTACCTCGGCATGCCGGGCGATCTATGCTTTGTGGACACGCAGGGGCAGACAGATCCAGTCTATACAGGCCTTGGGGGTCGGTATGCGCTGATTTATGAGGCCGGAAAAAATGCCGGGTAGCTTCACGCAAAAGAAAATTGATATCGTTTTTGATATCAGGCAGGGCGGGTTTTCAGATTCCGCCGAGACCATGAGGTTGATGGACCACCGCGTGAGTTGTCAGGTTCTCAGCACGGGTCTGGAAACGGGCATGATGTGCTCTCTGCGCATAGAGGGCATGAAACTCAGCACCATGAACCGGCTTTCTGTCGCGCAGACCAGTGTTGTTGATCAGTCCTCAAACACGGTTACCGTCATGGCGGGTGATGCTGGCGCAAGCCGCCCCGTTATATTCTCCGGCGGCATTGTCGAGGCCTTTGTTGATTATGGCGGCGCACCCGATGTCGCCTTTCAGGTAACGGCGCTGTCTACAGCCCAGCCCGCAGCCATGCCGATAACCGCAACGTCATTCCCTGCCGGTGCGCGGGTAGCGGATATCATGAAGGCGATTGCCGATAAGGCCGGTCTGGATTTCGCAAATCACGGCGTTGATGCAGTCATGACCGGTGCCGTCAATTTTCCCGGACCTGCCACGCAGCAGATCGACGCCTGCGCCCGCGCGGTCGGAGTGGAATATCATATCGGCATGGACACCCTCTCCATCTGGCCGCCAACGGTGGCAACGGCAGATCAGGCGATACTGATATCCGCTGCCACCGGCATGGTTGGTTACCCGAATTACAGTCAGGGCGGTGTGCTGGTGCAGACATTGTTCAATCCGGGCATCAACTTTCGGGACACCATCAAACTGGTCAGTGACTACGCGCCTGCGGCATGGGTCAATAACAATGGGCAACTGAGGGAAGTGGCGGGCGCTGCCTCAACCTATCCGCCGTCCAATGGCCTCTGGGTCGTGCAGAAAATCGAACATGATCTGCAAACGGAAGTGCCGGGCGGCCAATGGCTGACCACGTTGGAGGCGCAGCGTCCCGAATTTGCAGGAAGGGTCGCAACCTTTGGCCGATAAATACACAGGAACGAAAAAGCCGTCTGATGGAGCGAGTGATTTCAATGCGCTCAACTCCGCCATCCGGCGCATTCTCAGTATGGGGGGCGGCCCTGCGCTGGTTGAGGTAAAGGCCGTTTCTGGAACCGGGCTGAACCCCGTGGGGTTTGTGGACATTCTGCCCATGGTGCATCAGCAGGACGGAGCACGGCGCCCAACCCCGCACGCGCTGATCCATGGCGCCCCCTATGGCAGATTTCAGGGCGGAAAGAGAGCATTCATTTGTGATCCCGCCGTAGGTGATATCGGAATTGCTATCATCTGCGCACGCGATATTTCGAATGTAAAAGCCAACAGAGCGCCATCCGCCCCAGCATCGTTCCGGCAGTTTGATCTGGCAGATGCCGTCTACATCGGCGGCTTCCTCAACGCAGCGCCCGAGGAATATTGCGGCTGGATTGATGGCGACTTCCACGTAAAAACCGCCGGAAAATTCGTCGTGGAGGCGGCTGAGTGCGACATTAACTGCAAGGTAAATGTCTCTGGCGATGTGACGGCTGGAAACATCAGCCTCACCCAGCACACGCACCCCGGCGTGCAACCCGGCAGCGGCACAACAGGCGCGCCAGAATAGGCTTACCCGCGCGCGCCCTATGCCATATTCCGGGTATTCTTCCGTAATTCTGTGCAAGCCATCCTTCGGGGTGGCTTTTTGTTTGGTGCCATGGCCTCAACGCTCCTCCTTGATCGGACAACGTGGGATCTGGTTCCGGATGCATCAGGCAACATCGCCATCGCGTCAGAACCCTATTCCACCGTGCAGGACGTTGCGTCCGCAATCCGGGTTTTTGCAGGCGAGTGCTGGTATGACATCAGTAAGGGGCTGCCCTATCTCCGGCTGATTCTCGGGCGCTCGCAGTCGGCTGGGGTATTCCGGGCACAGGCCGAGCAGGCCGCGCTCACAGTGCCCAACGTCTCCGCCGCGAATTGCGTTATCAGCGCCATTAGCCCGCAGCGGCAGCTTTCCGGATACATCCTTCTTTCTCTAAGCGACGGGACAACGCAGAATGTCGGGTTCTAATGCCGGGATCACGTCCGTTCCCGCACCATCCCTGACGGATGCCGGGTTCGTTGCGCCTGCGGAGAGTGACATCCTGCAGGGCACGCTGGCGGACCTCAACGCCGCGTTCGGGAATGCTCTGAACACGGATCTGTCCACACCGCAGGGGCAGCTTGCCACAACGCTCACCGCCATTCTGGGGGACACGTATGACCAGTTTCTTGCGCTGGCGAACGGCGTTGACCCGGCGCGGGCGTCTGGCCGGATGCAGGACGCCATAGGCCGGATCTATTTCATGACGCGGCGGGGCGCCACGGCAACCGTCGTCGCAGTGACCTGCATCGGTGCGCCCGGAACGGTGGTGCCGGAAGGCACGCTGATACAGGACGGAACCGGGAATCTGTATGCGGCAGACGGCCCGGTCACGCTGAATGCAACAGGCACGGGAACCGGGACGTTCTCCTGCACAACCCCCGGCGCGATTGATTGCCCGCCCAACAGCATCAGCATTTATCAGTCAGTCACGGGCCTTTCGTCCGTGGCAAATCCGTCCGCTGGCGTGACCGGCACGGATCAGGAGGGGCGGATAGCGTTTGAAGAGCGGCGGGAGGAAAGTGTCGCCGTGAATTCCGTTGGCCCTCTGGCGGCCATCTCTGGCGCCGTGCAGGCCGTCTCCGGCGTGACAGACGCCTATGTGACGGATAACAGCACGCCAGCCGCCACCACTGTCAATGGCGTGACACTCGCGCCCAACAGCCTGTTTGTCTGCGTCAACGGCGGCACGGATGAGGATATCGGGCTGGCGATTCTGAGCAAGAAGCCGCCCGGCTGCGGCTATACCGGCACCACATCCGTGACGGTGGCAGACCCGAACAGCGCCTACGGTACGGCCCCGACCTACACGGTGCAGTTCACCCGCGCCACACCAACGCCGGTCTATATCGCGGTCGTGCTGCAAAATTCCAGCGCCGTCCCATCCACGGCGGAGAGTGATGTTCAGGCCGCCATTCTGGCGGTATTCAACGGACAGACCGCCGCCAGCCGGGCGCGTATCGGGTCAAAGCTACTCGCCAGCCGGTATTATGCCGCGGTGGCGGGGGTGGGCCCGTGGGCCGAGATTATTGAAATCACGATCGGCACAGCCGCCAATCCCACAGGGTTTGCCGTGCAGATGCAGATTGACCAGATCCCCACGCTGGATGCGTCCGGGATAACCGTCACGGTGCAATGAGATGCAGGACTATCAGCAGACGGTCCTGTCTCAATACGCCAGTTCACCTCGCCTGCTGACCATTCTTGAGGGCTGGAATCAGGCGCTCGATCCATCCGGGCTGATAAATTTCTGGTATCAGCAGGTGTGGAACGTCGCCACAGCACAGGGCTACTGGCTGGATGTGTGGGGCCGGATTGTCGGCGTCAGCCGGGTTCTGAAAATCACGTCCGGGGAATATTTCGGATTTTCCGAGGCCAATGACCTGACGGAAGAGGGGTTTGACTGCGCTCCCTTTTACGCGGGCACGTCTGTCACCAGCAATTTCAGCCTGTCAGACGAGGGGTTCCGGCAACTCATTTACGCCAAGGCGCTGGCCAACATTACGGACGGCTCCGTGCTGTCCATCAACGCCATTCTGATGACGCTGTTTGCTGGGCAGGGCGATGCCTGGGTGACGGACAATGGCGACATGACCATGACCTACGTTTTCAATTTCATCCCGACAGATGTGCAGGTCTCCATCATCCAGAACAGCGGCGTTCTGCCGCGTCCGGCCGGTGTTGGCGTCAGCTACCAGATCAAGAGCGCACCATGAAAAGCACTGACGATCACAGCCTTTTCCCGACCCCAATCGGCGCGCAGGCTACAGGCGGCACTCTGGCGACCATTCCTGCCACGCAGACTGATCCGGGGGATGGAACGGCATCTCTTGCGCAGGGCTTCCCGCCAGAGACGTTTATAGACCGCGCTGCGGGTGGCCGACCGCCGCGCGGCGCAGACATGAACGGATTCCTCTGGCTGCTGTCCCATGCGGTGCAGGCGTTGCAGGCGGGCTATGTCGGGCCGTTCAATGCCACGTTTGCGCAGAGCATCGGTGGCTATCCGTCCGGCGCGATTGTCGCTGGATCGTCTGTTGGCACGTTCTGGGTCTCGACGGCGGATAACAACACGACCACGCCCGGCGCAAACGGGGCGGCATGGAAAAGCTTCTTCGACGGGCTGGCAACGCAGGCATGGGCCAACGGCCTGTTTGCCACGATCGCAGCTCTGAATGCGGAAACCCTGCGGGCTACCACCGTCGAAAGCAATCTCCAGAGTAACGTGAATAATCGCGTCTCGAAAACCGGGGATATGATGACAGGCGGCCTGACCATAGATGCCGCCTACGGGCTGAATGTTGTCTATGATCCCGGCGGTCAGGTGGTAGGGCAATATGTAAATTACGCCGGGATCACATCGACCGCTGGGGGGCGTGGTGGAAGTTTTGGGTATTGGGTTCAGGAGTTAGTCGGTAGCACCTTTATCGGCGTGATCGCACTGGGTCTGTCGGACGGCTCGTTCAGATATGTTAGAGTGCAGGGGAAAAATGCTCGGCTCAATGACAGTTCCTTTGGCGACATAGCCTATGTCAGCGATCTTGCTGGTTACCAGCCCAAGGGTGCCTATGCTCAGGCGTCTGACGTAGACAGCGGAACAATCACAGGCGGCTGGTATACGCGCATCAAAACCGTTCTCCGGCAGAGTTTTATCGTCCAGATCCCCGGAAACCGGCCTAATAACACCTATGTCATAAATTATCCGATCACGTTCAAAGAGGGCACCGTTCCCGTTCTCGAACTGACCGGCACCGATAGCGGCCAAAGCCGTACGATCTCTCTAGCGGGCGGAGGGTTTGTGAATGAAACGGGTTTCAGCGTTGCGACCTCCCTGCACGGGAACTCCACGGGCGGCGATAGCAGCGCCATGAGCGTGCATGTCACCGCGACAGGGACAGCAGCATGACCGCCCCGATCCCATCGCCAGTCTGGCAGCCGGCCGCATCGCGGATCATCCCGATCACGGTCCCGGCCAATCTGCGCCTGCGTGGGCTGGTGCCGGAAGTCGTGGCGCTTTCGTGGGTTCCGAAATCCAGTGCCGAGCAGTTTGATTTTAGCCTCTGCGCGGGAGACATGCTGTGCGATACGGGCGACTATATTGCCAAAGTCGAGCGTGTCGAAATCCCAACCGCAACCGGCCTTGATACAGATCTGACGGTTTTGTGGTCGAGCGTGGTCAATGGTATGGCCTGTGTATTCCTGGGAGGTGGACAGCCGGGCACGACGCAAACGGTCATTGTCTATATCAGGACGCAGCAGGGCAGGCATATTCCGCAGGAGGTGCTGCTGGCTATCAACGGCGCGACATCCGCAATGGTGCCGATCCCCGTCCCAGCCCTTACAGACGGCACTCCCGTTCCCCCGAATAGCATGCGCCTGCCGGATGGAAATATCCTGCTGGTTGAGGGCTATGCAACGCTGCAATTTAATAATTTGCTGCTTCCGGATGGGGAGTGGATGCTGACGCCTGATGGCGTGCCCATCGGGCAGAACGCATCTGTTACCACTGCAGATATCCTGCTGTTCGCCTGATCCACGCAGCCAATCCCCGTCATTCAACCGGCCATTGCGCTGGTTTTTTTTATGCCCAATCGAGGACAAAATGTCTGGAACAAACACAACTTCTTCCGGAACGCCGATTTCCGACCTTCCTCTTGCCAGTGCTGTAGCGTCAACAGACACGCTGCTTGCGGTTGTGGGTGGCGGCTCGGCATCTGCTGCCAGTGCACAGCAGGTTTCTGTGGGGGTGCTGGGCAGCGCGATTTCCATAGCCGCTGGAATCCCTGACGCGGTAACATCTGCCACACAGGCGGCCACACAGGCTGATGCGGCAGCAGGGAAAAGCCTACGCGGCTGGCACGAAGGCTGTGAGTGATGCCGCGGGCATGCCTGGCGGCGTTGCAGCGCTTGACGATCAGGCCCGGCTGCTCCTGCAGGGGCGGAGCGCCCTCATGGTCACGTCGGCAACGTCTGGTGGCGATGGCGTCCCGGGAATGCCCACCACCCTGTCTCCCATGCTGCCATTGAACCCGAATACTGCTGTCGGGATCAGTGATGTCACGCTTGGTGGCGCGATTGCTCTGGCCTCTGGCGCGATCCAGTCGTCCTGTCTTGGTTCCAGCGTCGCAGGGCTTTCACCGATTACGGTGTCCAGTGGCGGCACGGCGCAGCCAGTCCTGAATGGCAACAATGTCGCTGTTACCCGCACCAGCGTCAACAGCGCTGGCATTGTTTCATCCAGCGTGACAGTTCAGGAGATAGGCGGCACGCTTGACACGCTTTATTCTGGCGTAAACGCGAACAATTCGACAATTATTGGGTTGGTTCACGGGCAGTCTCATCTGTCGTCGGATGGAACAACATATTCAGGCAGTGTTGCTTCTGCAACATTGACCCCTGTCTCTGCGACGGAAACATCCAGCATTTCCACTCGCGCAGGCTATAAGCTTTATGCACAGGATTTTGGTGCAGATGGAACAGTCGAGGCCGATGTTCCAGCTATTAGAGCACAATCCGATCTAACGGGTGCATTTTAAGATTCCCATACTGGCCGAAATCTGATTCATACTGTGTGCCGGTATGGAGGCCGGTTCGTATGACCCGAGCGCTATCTGCTGATCTTCGCCGCCGCACGATTGCGGCTGTTGCCTCTGGCATGACCCGTCGTGCGGCTGCAGTCCGCTTTGGTGTGTCTTCGTCGAGCGTTATCCGCTGGGTCGCTGAATGGCAGACCAGCGGCCGTGACCACGCTCTGAAACAGGTCGGTGATCGCCGTTCTCACCGGATCGAGGCCTGGTCAGCCTTCCTGCTGGCAGCGATTGAAGCGAAGGCCGATATCTCCCTCGTCGAACTGGCGGAGAAACTGGCTGTGGAGTGCGGTGTCCACTTTGCGCCGAGCACGATCTGGCGCTGCCTCGACCGTCACGACATGACCGTCAAAAAAAACGGCGCACGCCAGCGAGCAGACACGGTCCGACGTCGCACAGCGGCGCGAGCTCTGGTTCGACAGTCAGCCTGACCTTGATCCGGCCCGGCTGGTCTTCATCGATGAAACCGCCGTCTCGACGAAGATGGCCCGCCTGCGGGGACGGTCACGCCGGGGCGCGCGGTGTCGGATGCCCGTGCCCCATGGGCATTGGAAAACCACGACGTTCATCGGCGGACTGCGCCTGTCCGGCATGACTGCGCCGATGATGCTGGATGGCCCCATGACCGGTGAGTGGTTTGCCGCCTATATCCGCAAGGTGCTCGTTCCTACCCTGTCACCGGGTGACGTCGTCATTCTGGATAATCTTCCAGCACATAAAGGGACCACAGCACGGGAGGCAGTAGAGGCCGTCGGTGCCCGATTGCTGTTTCTGCCACCCTACAGCCCCGACTTCAATCCGATCGAAAACATCTTCGCCAAAATGAAGGCATGGATCAGACGAGTGGCACCCCGAACCCTCGACGCTCTTCAGCATGCGGTCTGTGGAGCAATTGACGATATCTCTCATAGCAACGCCGCCGCATGCTTCACCGCCGCAGGATATGAACCAGAATGATAGGATTATGCTCTAGTGCCGCAACAGCGACTTTAGCGGCGCAAAATGCCGTTCGGTTGCCGGTTGCTTCCGGACAAAATTTGGTATTGGACGGCAGTCAGGCCAGTGCTGCATCGTTGGGATCGGTCATCACTATTGGTGACGGAGATATGGAGGGGGCGCCGTCCTCTCTCTGGGCGATCAACCCTGAGCATCTGCCGTATGCGAGCATGTTCCCGCCGACAGTTTTGCCTCAGAATCTGGTAGCGTTCCATCAGGCGATTGCAGATTTTCGTGCCGGGAAAATCCCCTATGTTTACGTCGGCGTTGCAGGCGACAGTATATTCGCAACAGCGTCCAATATGGTTTCGCACACGGAAAACGCAATGTTTTCGTGGATGCAGACCCTTCGGCAGGCATTCCCTGACGTTGTGTTCAGGTTCAAAAACTGCGCCATCGGGGGCACAACGTGGTACAATCTTGATAGTGACACCTATCCGCCTCCCGGTTGGATGAACCCCACCACTACAGTCTGGAAGACCTCTATCGCAGCTGAGGGATTTCATCTGCTTCTGCTGCACAGCGCAGGGAATGACGTTGATACGTTTGACCCTCTCTCTGCCGATGGCGTTATCAAGTATTTTCAGGGTTTGGCTAACGCGCCGTCCGTGGTGGTGGGCCTCTCCTATACTCCGTCAAAAGCCTCCACGACGTCTGGCGATTATCACGCATACTGGTCTCAGGGGTATCAGAACGGTCTGCATCTGATTGTTCACTGGTTGCGCGGGGCACTGCCTCAAAAACGGCATTGGGTTTCTGGATTTTTACCGCTGGAAATCAATGATTGTGGAGGGTGTTGATCCAGAGGAAATGGCGCTTGAACAGATTGTGCCTGACGCATCGACTTCTCTGCCCGCGTTTGGTGTAAATGTCCCGACTATTAAAGGGGAATATAATACCTCATGGGCGTTCCCGGCGGTCAAAAACAGCCGTGGGGATAGTGCGGATAATCTGACGGATTATTCAATCGCCTATTCTCTCAGTGAAAACCCCGTCTTGATCGGCATGAATCTCGGATCAAAATGCACCAATACCGTTGATGACAATAATTTTTACGTATTCTTCAATGATGCGTCAGGAAAAATTGGCTATTCATGGTCAGATGGTCTTGAGGCAAATGCCGCTAAATATACGGTAACAAACGTGCCAATCCCGACAACGTGGCCTGCCTATCTGAATGTCATGATAAAAAACAGTCAGGTTGTTGTCCAGATTTGGCAACCGCTCTCCAACACTCAGTGGACTCCGGGGGGCTTGGTTGCGTTAGGGACAGGATTTACGACAATTTTTGCCGGGCTGCTCCCTCGATTTGGTGGAACGTTTACGCCATCACTTTTTTGGGCAAATCCTAATACGGAGATGTCAATTTCCAATCTGTGCATCGGCAATCAGGTCTCAGTGACCGGGGGTGGCCGGCGCTATATGCCCTGGATGACTAACGACGATCCGGCGCGAGCGACCACTGCCGCTGGTGGGTCGGACGCGTACCACATGAACGCCTACGGTGTCCGGGATATTTTGGCGCATGTTTTCAGACAGCAGACGTGGGGCTATGACGACCACTTGTTTGCACAATTATCTAATCCTGTCGTTTCTGGGAATATGACATTAAAAACGGGTTCAATCATCACTCCGTCTGGAACAATAGGGCCAGACAATAATTTTTCTACTCAGGGCTTTAATCTAACAACGAATGGAGACTGGACGATTCTGACGACAACTCCGCAAGAGAATGGATCTCCGGCATTTGTTTTCAGACCCATCAATGCAGACGGGTCAAATAAAAATATTGGCTACAACGGAAGCGGTTTTTCGGGGAACGCATTATATTGTGACGAGGCCGGAAACTTTTTTGTTACCGGTGGATTGGGTATTTTTGGGAAAACAAATGTATCCCAGCCACAAATCACCGGGACGACGCCGACTGACCCCATTGTAAAGCAACTGCTGGATATGGCGGTAGCATATGGATTTGCTGCCGACGCCACTACGAGCGGCTAACCCCCGGAAAAACTGATGACAGAAACACAGAGCGGCGGAAACGCCGCGCCTGATGATGGCCTGCGCTCAATTGTCGCAGGCCACGCGAAGACGCTTGCCAATCATGATGGCCGCCTCAACAGCATTGAGCAGGATAGAGCCGCCACCCGGCAGGAGATTGCGTCTCTGCAACTCAAGCTGGTTGAGGTCCAGACCGAAGGGCGCATGCGCGGCGAACGGCAGGATAACGACACCCGTGATCTGAAAAACATGATCAGCACCATTCTGGGGGCCATCTCGTTTTTCAAATGGGCCGGTGGCATTGCCGTAACAATGTTGGGGTTTCTGGCGCTTTATGGGGAACGCCTGCTCCACTTCTGGCAGCTCATCCATCCATGAGCGGCCTTTATCTCCCCCACGTCCGGGATCTGTGGGTGAAACCCGCGCTGGCAGCGTTGCCCCCGGCACTGAATACGCTGTCCCGCCAGCAGGGGATTCTGGGTATCGGCAATAAGGAGAGTGGGTATCACTACCTTGTCCAACTGAACCCGACTGAGACGGCAAAGGGCTTCTGGCAGATGGAGGCCGCCACGCATGACGATATGTGGCGCAACTTCATCCGGTACCGATCAGACCTGCAAGGGGCTCTCCTGGGCATCCTGAGTGGCGCCAGCCCGGACGCGGCGCGGCTTGTGGACCGGCCTGTCTACGCGGCGGCCATGTGTGCGGTTCACACATACCGGTCACCCGAAGCCCTGCCTCCCGCCAATGACCCCGCTGCATGGGCCGGGTTCTGGAAGCATACCTACAACACCGAGAGCGGAGCGGGTGTCGCGGCTGAGGCCGTCCCGTACTTCCGCGAGGCCATGGAGGCCTGACCAATGAGAACGAATCTTCTCTCCTACCTGCGCCAGCCCACGACGCTGATCGGCCTGAGCCTGACTGTTGGCGCTCTGGTCGGCAATGTTTTCGGTGTGATCTCCGAAGCAGTCAGCGGCACAATCCTGACCGCCACTCTGCCACTGTGGGTCTCCGACCTCAGTGCGCAGGCAAAAATCGGGGCCATTGAAGACGTGATCGTCACGACAACGCATGACGCCGCCGCCCCGAAATCTTCCGCTCCCAAAAATTGACTGGAACCCAAAATGAATACTGTTGCCACAAACTCCCACGCCATCACCCCGCTGGTTACTGCTGGTGAGGCTCTGTTCTCCACGCTGACCGGCAAACCGCTGAGTGATAATGCTGTGAAAGTCAGCACAGGCGTGGCCTCCCTGCTGGATGGCCTGTTCCCGGCACTGGCAGAACGCGCTCCGTTTGATCTGGACGGCGTTCTGACCGGCTCCACGGAAGTGCTGACCGGCCTGAATACCGCCATCAGCGCGGCCAAGGCCAAGCAGGCTGCTGCTCAGACCGCAACCGTCCCCGGCGGCGCGTGACGCCCTATCTCCGGTGGGGGCTGGCAATCACCTCGATTGCCTTCCTCGTCTGGATTGTCACCTTCGCGTTCCGTGCGGGTGGCAATTCAAAGAGTGTGCGGACCAGCGAACACGCGGCGGCTGACGCGCAAGTCATGGCTGACGTGCAGGCCAATATGGCCAGAGCGCAGGCTGAGGGGCCGCAGGATAAGGATCAGCTTCTGGCGCGATTGGATGCGGGGAATGGCTGAACATTTTATTCCCGGCGTCGGGAAAATGATCCCGACCAATTTCCCGGCATCAGGAAAATGGTTGGGCTTGGCCTTCCTGCTCACCGCCTGCGCAAGCCCGGCCCTCAAGCCAATCTGCCCCCAGATCGTACCATGGTCCGCTGAGTTCCAGCATCAGGCGGCGGCAGAGATCCGGGCCAATCCTTCCCTCGTTGCACTGCCTGAGATTGCGCGGCAGGATGTGGTGCTACGGGATCAGGTAAGGGCGTGTCGAAAGGTGACGCAATAACTGAGTGCTACTGGTTATTGCGTCCGGCAGACGATAGCGCTGATTGAACCCTTGGGGAATGCCGAATGGTTGACGGGCTTCCACCGTCTGCTGCGGGATGTAAGACCCTAGGGCCACTCCGCATCTGCGACGGATTCATCCGACGACTACCAGAGAGACCGATGGGCATTTATAGCGCCCAGAGCGGTTCGGGTCTGGCTACCGCCAACCTGAAAGAAGTCCTTACAGGTTGAAAAATACCGAAGAGTATGAAGATTGGGCGGGAATTCCACCGTGCGGGAGAGGCGCGATCCTCTCGTTGTGTCGAGGCTGCCGTTCGTATAGCCGTAGCCAATTCGACGGTGCTGGGCTCATCACCCCTTTCTCCTTCATTCGCGGGCCGTTCGCGTCGCTGGCGCAAGGTCTATACCGCAAGCCAGTCAGTACGGAGCACACACTCCCTTAAGGGACACCCCATCTTCATTCCTTACTGAGGACCGGGCTTGATACCGGCTTTCTATGCGAACGGAGAGCTTTCCTAGGACGCTGAAAACAGACTGATCCGGTAAGTTCCGGCGTGTCCATCCACGCCGCCGCAGCCCCGTGAGCATAGTACGGGTTGGGGTGGGGGTACAACCCATTCCTTTGAATGCGGAAGACTCGTGCCAGATACGCGCCAAAGAAAGTTAAGTGTTGGAATTGCCAATATATATCAGATAGTTAGTTTGCAACTTAGTCTGCATTGACATGGTAGGGGTCACAGGTTCAATCCCTGTTGCGCCCACCATCTTTGACCGGCAGAAAACCAACGGTTTTCTGAGGCTTATGCAAATGGACTCCCATCCGTTGCAGTTGAGTCTAGCACGCTACTAGCACGCAAATTGAAATTTACCATTGGCCGGGCTGCTACCCGGTCAATGGCGCTTGCGACCTCTTCAATAGCCTGTCTGGCGTTGGCGAGGAAGTCCGGACGCACATGCACATAGCGGCCTGTGGTGCGAAGATTGGGCATGGCGTGTCCCATGAGAGAAGCGACTTCTATTTCAGGTACGCCACGCGTGATCAATTCTGTCGCCATAGTATGGCGAACGGTATAGGGCACAATTTCTGACGGCAACCCCGCCGCTTCGCGCGCGCCGCGCCAAGCTCCGTTGATCTTCAGAATCGGCTTGTCTTTGTAGGTCGCCAGATGACCCGAGGGAACGCTCTCAATCCACGATCTCAAAAACTCCGGCACCGGGATACGTGGTCTTCGCTTCTTCGTTCGAGCACGGCCGGGTGGATTAAGGTCAATCACCCCATGCTCCAAATCGCATTGCTCACGAGTGAGTTGCAGAAGCGCCTCAGGGCGTGACGCCGTCCCAATCAGAAGAGCGAGAAATATGCGAAGATGGAGCGGCATATCTGTCTCCCAAAGCCGAGCCATCTCCTGAATTGTCATAATGCGTTCGCGCCCCTCACCTTCGGGGGGAAGCGCAATTGGGATTTGACGATCGATCTCACCATTCTTCCAAGCCCAATTCACACTTGCAGCGGCGATACCCATAATGCGACGGGTGTAACCCGCAGAGTAACCTTTGCTACGTAAGCGCCTGGCTCTATGCTATCCATCATCAACTCAAGCGCCCTTCTATTTGGACCGGCGCTTCGTGTTTTCTCACTATGATGCTTGAAGTATCGCATAAAAACAGAAGCCAGGCTTGTCTCGGGCGTCGGCTCGTTTTTTCTTCTTTTCGAGTATTCTGTTACATATTCCGCGAGCTTTATTTTTGCTTTTTGAAAAACATTTGTGCCAAGAGATGCTCGCTTTGTTTGTCTCGTTTTGGGATCATACCAACACGCGCACCATGAAGCAGAGTTGGGGCGTTTTCCAAGGAAATGCTGCCCAATTCGGAACACCGGTTCAGTTTCGGACATCTTTCATTCCTTGCGAGGTAGTTTACCAGATGAAAGAGGTGGCCCCATCCGTTCGGACAGTTTTTGGGGTTAAATAAGCTATACCCGGTTGTTGTTATGCCGCCATTCTGACGGCGCTGCTGTTGTCTATCTGGTCCGGGGTTAACCCCGGACCAGATGGCGTCGGCCCGTCATGATACGCCTCATCGGGCGTACGTCCAGCCTGCGCCGTATGCGGACGCCTTTCGTTATAATGGGCTATCCATTTGCCAAGCCCGGCCCTCAGCTCTGATCCGGTCTCGAACGCGTGCAGGTAGACGCATTCGTATTTCAGCGACCGCCACAGACGCTCGATGAACACGTTGTCCAGCCAGCGCCCACGTCCGTCCATGCTGATGCGGATCTGACGTTCTTCCAGGATCCCGGTAAAACGGGGCGTCGTAAATTGTGACCCCTGGTCAGTATTGAAAATTTCCGGGGCGCCATAGCGCGTGAGGGCATCCTGTAGCGCCTCGATACAGAACTCCGTGTCCATCGTGTTCGACAGGCGCCAGGACAGGACCTTGCGCGTAAACCAGTCCATGATCGCCACGAGATAGAGAAATCCCCGTTTCATGGGGATATACGTGATATCGGAACACCAGACCTGATTGGGCCGATTGATGACCATATCCCGCAGCAGATACGGGTATTTCCGATGCTCCGGATGGGGCTCACTCGTGCGTGGCTTCTGATAGATCGCCCGCAGCCCCATGATCGCCATGAGTCGCCGGACACGCTTGCGACCGACTTCATGTCCCAGGCGGCGCAGATGCCATGTCATCTGCCGTGAGCCATAATATGGCGTTTCCAGGAACTGGGCGTCGATCAGCCGCATCAACTCCAGATTGGCCTCGCTCTGTGGCACAGGCCGATAGTAAACGCCCGACCGGTTAAGCTGCAGCAGCCTGCATTGCCGGATGATCGGCAGGCGCGCTCGCTTCGGGTCAATCATCTGCCGCCTCTGATCACGCCCAACCGAGCAGAGGCATCGCGTAAAAAATCCCGTTCCACGAGAAGTTCGCCTATCTTCGCGTGCAGTTTCTCCACATCGGCAGGGCTGACCGGGGGTTCAGCCACCGTCTTCCCGGAGAAGGTCGCCGCCATCCCCTCAATCGCCTGCCGTTTCCACTGGGCGATCATCGTCTGATGCACACCATGTTTCGACGCCAGCTCCGCCAGCGTCAGTTCCCCGCGGATCGCCTCCAGGGCAACCCGTGACTTGAACTCCGCCCCATACCTCTTGCGAGTAACCTTACCCATAAAACCCGTCCTCTCTCAGGTCGGATTATAGCTTACACCCCTGTCCGAAAAACGGGGTCCAGCTCTCTCCCGCCCGGTTCGGCATCCTGTGAATCACAGGTCCCTCCAGAACGATACAGCCAGGCAATCACATATGAGTCAGGGCGGCCCGGAGTTGGTATTATGCTGGATGGGCTGAACAAGGTCTCCTGAACGTAATTCCCGGTCCTGTTATAGACTTTCCCTACATCAAGGATTTCATTGAAAAACTCTGTGATGACTTTCAGATTCAAAGCATCAACATCGACCAATGGTGTGCAAAGGACATTGCAGAAGGGTTGGAAGTTAATGGCTGGCCGGTTCAATATTCTCCACAAGGTTTTAAACTCACCAATGCAGCGAAGAAGCTACAGGAGTTAATCCTCAGAGAGAAAGTTCACTACAACAATCCAATCTTCACTTGGAATGTTTCAAACTGTCATTCAACAGTGGATTGGAATGACAATGTGAAGATTCATAAAGAATCCCCAAAATCACCAAACAAGATTGATGGTGTTGCTGCCACTCTAAACTGTCTCGATCCTATGGTTCATGACTCTGTTTTCGGTACAGCATCATCTGAATGGTATTACTAAATAAACGTGTGAACTCATGTTTGTCGCAGAAAAGCCGGTAGGAATATTCCTACCGGCTTTTTGTTATGATTGCAGGAGCCTGTTCAATTCTGCTGATACATCGGACAAATACGGCTGAGATGCTGCCCATTTTAAATATTGTTTAGAAAAACCATATACCTCTTCACCATTTTTTTCTTTAATGGTGTCAAGACCTCTTCCTATTTCATTTATGACGATTTGTTTGTATGTAATCAAAGTTCTTTGCCTAGCGGCTGGTTCCGCTGCTAAAGCCTGTCTTGCCGCAGAGGCAACAGCTTTATAAACGAGACCTTCTGAGAGAGCCGTAACGAGGTCTTTCTTCATTTCTGCGTTTGCAGCCTGTTGTATTTCAAGCTGCCTCTTATATTCTGAACCTTTTGTGTAATTATTCTCTGCTGCGCTTTTATATTTCTCTGCTGCACTTCTATAGCTATTTGTGCTTTGATTTAGCAGATCATTATTTTTCTTTAGAACCGCAATTCTAGCATCGTAAGCCTCTTTCATCTGGATAACAGCTTCTTCTAACTGTCGATCGGCTTTTACGTTTGCAAGCCTTCCGCGCAAATTGGAAATCATGTTTGCAATGGCTTGGCCTTCTAGCGCAGATGCAAGTACGTCGTCACTCATGAATGATCCTCCTTAAATTTCACCAGAAAATCTTAGTGGGTAATTGTGTGCCTTCCAAGACAAGATATGGAATAACAGACTGAAATATAATGCTTAAAGAAAAGCCGGTAGGAATATTCCTACCGGCTTTCTTGTTATGATTGCAGGAATCTGTTCAATTCTGCTGATACATCGGACAAATACGGCTGAGATGCTGCCCATTGCATATACCTCTTTGCTTGGTCATATGCTTCATCGCCATTATTCTTTTTGATCTCGTCCAGACCTTGGCTGATTATCTTAATGAAATTTGCCTTGGAAACGAGAGCCTTATAAACGAGACCTTCTGAGAGAGCCGTAACGAGGTCTTTCTTCAAAGAAGAGTTTTCTGACTCCTTTACTTCCAAGAGAGTCTTAAGCTCCAATGCTCTTGTATAATTTTTTTCTGCAGCGGATTTATGCCTTTCGTATGCATTTTTATATTTCTCTGCTGCACTTTTATATTCCGAAGATGCACTTTTATAGCTATTTGTGCTTTGCTGTAGCAGAACATTATTTTTCTTTAGAACAGCAATTCTAGCATCATAAGCCTCTTTCATCTGGATGACGAGGACTTCAAGTTGCTGGTCGTTTCTGGCGTCAGCAAGTCTTCCGCGCAGATTGGAAATCATGTTTGCAATGGCTTGGCCTTCTAGCGCGGATGCAAATACGTCACTCATGAATGATACCCCTAAATTTCACCAGATTGTTTTGCCCATTTAACGGCTCATAGGGAAGGTTTATCTCCCTTCCTGACGTGCCCCCCCGGAAATGTAACCATTTAAAAGTAGAGTCCGATCGAGAAGGATATCTGTCTAAACGCTACGCCATGACCGGCAGTTCATCCGACCCTGCCGGGTTCCAGCCCCATATTGGCAAGAAGTCCAAAGCAAGACGAGAACTTCTGGCAAAGCGCATGAAGGACAATAATGACCCGCTCCGGCTGGTCATTGTGCGCGACATGTGGCTGACGGGTTTTGACGTGCCTTCCATGCACACCATGTATGTAGACAAGCCCATGCGCTGATGCAGGCCATTGCCCGCGTCAACCGCGTGTTCAAGGGTAAACCCGGCGGTCTGGTGGTGGACTATATCGGTCTTGCCCAGAACCTGAAGACAGCTCTGGGCGAATACTCCGCCGGAGACCGCGAACAGGTCGGCATCGACGAAGGCGAGGCCATCCGCGCCTTGCAGGAACGCTACGAAGTCGTGCGAGCCATGTTCAATCCCGGTCAGGCAGGTGGCTTTGACTACCGTCCAGCCTTGCAGAATGGCGCAACACCCAAGGCCAAGCTGTCCATCATGGCAGGAGCGCTTGACCATATTCTGGGCCAGCAGCAACGCGCCATGGCATCTGCTAAAAATGATGAAGAGCGCAAGGCCGCCCAGAAGCGCTACCCGGATGCCGTCAAAGCGCTCTCAGTCGCCTTTGCGCTGGCGTCCGCCAGTGATGAAGCCGCCAGATTGCGCGATGAAATCGCGTTTTTCGAGGCTGTCAGGGCAGCACTGGTCAAGAGTGTGAGCAATGGCAGCGATGGGCGGAGTGCGCAGGAGCGCGAACTGGCCATCAAGCAACTCGTCAGCAAAGCGGTCATTTCCACTGACATTATCGACATCATGGAAGCCGCAGGCATTGGAAAGCCTGATATTTCCATCCTCTCGGACGCGTTCTTGCAGGAAGTGCGGGAAATGCCCCAGCGCAATCTGGCTATTGAGGCGCTCAGGAAGCTGCTGGAAGGCCAGATCCGCAGCCGAACCCGCTCCAACATTACGGAAGCCGAAGCCTTCTCACAGAGGCTGGAACAGGCTGTCGCCCGTTACCATGCCAACGCCCTGACATCCGCTCAAATTCTGGATGAACTCATCCGCATGGCCCGAGACATGGCCTCCGCCCGCGACAGAGCTGGACCCCGTTTTTCGGACAGGGGTGTAAGCTATAATCCGACCTGAGAGAGGACGGGTTTTATGGGTAAGGTTACTCGCAAGAGGTATGGGGCGGAGTTCAAGTCACGGGTTGCCCTGGAGGCGATCCGCGGGGAACTGACGCTGGCGGAGCTGGCGTCGAAACATGGTGTGCATCAGACGATGATCGCCCAGTGGAAACGGCAGGCGATTGAGGGGATGGCGGCGACCTTCTCCGGGAAGACGGTGGCTGAACCCCCGGTCAGCCCTGCCGATGTGGAGAAACTGCACGCGAAGATAGGCGAACTTCTCGTGGAACGGGATTTTTTACGCGATGCCTCTGCTCGGTTGGGCGTGATCAGAGGCGGCAGATGATTGACCCGAAGCGAGCGCGCCTGCCGATCATCCGGCAATGCAGGCTGCTGCAGCTTAACCGGTCGGGCGTTTACTATCGGCCTGTGCCACAGAGCGAGGCCAATCTGGAGTTGATGCGGCTGATCGACGCCCAGTTCCTGGAAACGCCATATTATGGCTCACGGCAGATGACATGGCATCTGCGCCGCCTGGGACATGAAGTCGGTCGCAAGCGTGTCCGGCGACTCATGGCGATCATGGGGCTGCGGGCGATCTATCAGAAGCCACGCACGAGTGAGCCCCATCCGGAGCATCGGAAATACCCGTATCTGCTGCGGGATATGGTCATCAATCGGCCCAATCAGGTCTGGTGTTCCGATATCACGTATATCCCCATGAAACGGGGATTTCTCTATCTCGTGGCGATCATGGACTGGTTTACGCGCAAGGTCCTGTCCTGGCGCCTGTCGAACACGATGGACACGGAGTTCTGTATCGAGGCGCTACGGGATGCCCTCACGCGCTATGGCGCCCCGGAAATTTTCAATACTGACAGTCAGAAGATGATAGCCAGCTCCCGGACGGTTTGTCTCAAACACTGATCGACCACGGTAGACTGGCGCTGCGAGGTGCCCGGTGCGGTCTGACCCGCACTCTGATCGACTGTTGTGTCTTTCCCTGGACCTGTCGACCGCCCGGGAGCACCGCGCAGAGAGGATTTGCCTCGGCCATTGCCTGTGACCCGAGAAGGGCCTGACCTGACTGGTCTCGTGACTGTCCTGTCCATGCAGCGGGCTGCGGCTGAGCCATTGACGACGATCAGCCGGAGGCACGGTCATGGATGGAAACGAAAAAACGACGCGCGTAATCGTTGGTGGCGTCGATACCCACAAGGACCTGCACGTCGCGGCCATCGTCGATGAGCAGGATCATGTTCTGGGCACACAGACTTTTCCCGCGACGCGACAGGGCTACCGACAGATGCTGACATGGATGCGCGCAGCGGGCGATTTTCTGCGTGTCGGGGTTGAATCGACCGGTAGCTATGGCGCGGGGTTGCTGCGCTATTTGCAAGCTGCCGGGGTCGAGGTGCTGGAGGTCACGGCGCCTGATCGGCATGACCGTCGCCGGCGTGGCAAGAGTGACGATCTGGATGCTCAGAGCGCTGCCCATGCTGCTTTTGCTGGTCAGCGGACTGTTACCCCGCGCCGTAGAGACGGCATGGTGGAATCTCTCCGAGTTCTGCGGGCATGTCGGAAAACAGCTGTAAACGCTAGAAAAGTCGCATTACAGTTGATCCAGAATACGATCGTCGCGGCGCCGGATGCGCTGCGGGAGCAGCTACGCTCCATGACCCGGATGCAGTTGATCCGTACGCTAGTGGCGTCCCGGCCAGACCTCACCGCTTACCGCAATCTCGAAGCCGCTTATCGGATCAGCCTCAAATCCCTCGCACGCCGTTATCTCGAACTGCACGACGAGATCTCCGAGTTGGATCTGATGATCAAGGCGATTGTCGAAGAACTGGCGCCGGAACTCGTCGCCCGCAATTCCATTGGCCACAATGGAGCCGCCCAGCTTCTCCTGACGGCTGGCGACAATCCCGACAGGTTGAAATCCGAAGCAAGCTTCGCTGCCCTTTGCGGTGTCACCCCGGTACCCAGCCTCGTCGGGAAAAACGATCCGCCATCGACTGAACCGAGGCGGTGATCGGGCAGCCAACAGCGCTCTGCATCTTATCGCCATCGGCCGCCTGCGAACCGACGAAAGGGCACGTGCTTATGTCGCCAGGCGCATCGCAGAAGGTCACTCCAAACTCGAAGTCATCCGCATCCTGAAACGCTATATCGCCCGCGAGGTCTATGGCGTCATCATACGCCGGCATCGCGAGATCAACGCATCTCGTTTAGCCGCTTGACATACAGAAGGGCGTCCAGGGATCGCAGTTCACGACGCCCCGTTTCACTGGGATACTGGAAGAGCGTCAGATCCGCATCAGCATGGATGGGCGCGGACGATGGCTGGACAACGTGTTCATCGGGCGTCTGTGGCGGTCGCTGAAATACGAATGCGTCTACCTGCACGCGTTCGAAACCGGATCAGAGCTGAGGGCAGGGCTTGCCGGATGGATCGCCTATTATAACGAAAGGCGCTCGCATACGGCGCTGGCTGGACGTGCGCCTATGACGGGCCAACGCCATCTGGTCCGGGGTTAACCCCGGACCAGATGGACAACAGCAGCGCCGTCAGAATGGCGGCATGACAACAACCGGGTATAGCTTATTTAACCCCAAAAACTGTCCGAACGGATGGGGCTACCTCTCATCATTCATCTCTCATCGTAAGATGAACTATGGAAACACGGACAGGAACTCATAACCAGAGGGTTTTTAGAACCCTCCAGATTCTTCAGTAAACTCAGAATAGTTCCGTGCCATTGCAACCCGCTACGACAAGCTGAAATCAATTTTTCTCGCTGCCGTTCAGTTCGCTTCAATTATTATCCTTCTTAGCTGAGGACACACCGTAGTTTTATTTTTTTAGATTGCAGTTTTAAAACTATATACAGCTCGATCTTCTCTTTCCACGACATATGGACCTGCCGCCATGACCTGGATAGTCAGCATCTGGAAGCCATGCTTCGACGTAGCCGGAAGAGGCAGTGTCGCATTCCCATTTGTCCAGCGGTATGCCAATTTTTCCTGCACATCCCAACCTGTCAGATCTGCCTGGTCCAGATGGGCTGTGACGGCATGCTGGGTTTTCCCATCAAACTGTGTTACCAGCCCGACTAGAACTCCAAGATGGCGGCGATCATCCACAAACGGACCAATTGTGTCACTTGGTCGACTGGTGCGGGTAACAATCTGTACCGTTTCCAAAACCGCTGGAATCATGAACACTACTGTATCATTCAGATGACGAACCGGGCGAATAATTTGCCCACGTTCCGTCATCAAATGAATGCCAGAATCTTCTGTTACCTCTAACGTATCTACCTGAGAAACGAAGCCCATGGCAACAGCACGCTCTGCCATGATATTGAAGAGTGGCTCAACAACCGCACGTTCAACAGTAAGAGCGGCGGCCCCATCATCTTCCCAGTTTTTACTAATAATCGGAGCAAAACGCACCAGAGCTCCGTCCTGAGCAAAAGTGGAACGGTTGCCTGTGTCCAGATAGCTTTCTGTCAGGGTATCATTAGCCCAGATGACCGCATGCCCTTCCGTTTCTATGTGGAAGTAGTCATACGATGTAATGGAATGATCGTAGAAAATGCTGCGACCGTTCACCAGCATACGCACCGGAATAAACTTGTCCTCAAAGAACAGGCAATGTTCAGGTGTGACCAGAAGGTCCTGACTTGGGACATTATCAGCGAGAGCATCTTTGAGAATGCGAACAGGGTAACCTGCTTCATCGTCAGCTAAACCAACTCTGACAGCCATGCTCTTGCGACCAGTCCAGATCACAGAACGCTCGACTGCACGCTTCTCTTTCCAGTCCCACGTCTGCACACTATCGCCAATGCGGAGTGTCTCCACCGCCACACTCCCGGATGCCGTCCGGATCATGGAACCTGCGAGGAAACAAACCTCAAACAGCATACCATCTTGAGTAAACTCAATGTATTGCCGCGTGCCAATTCCTGAAATATTCAGAACAATTGGGCTGCCATTCACAAGATCAATCGTGACTGAGTTTCCATCAGCAGAATTGACGACAGCCTTCACATTCTCTTTTTTTAGGCCAGCGATCATGATTCCATCGGAACTTCCTTCAGATGTACCATCAAAGCCGCTGATAACGGTCGACAGAGTACCACCAGATGCCAGGCCGCTGACAACAAGACCTGTGTTGTCGCTTCCATCCATAACGACGGTACCACCCGCACCAGCAAAGAGTGATGCCTTTGCCCCCTTTTCTAATGTCAGGCTACCTTCCAGTTTACTGTTTTCATCCAGCGAGATCACAGTCCCATTAGAAGCAATGGTCTGACCTGACAGTGTTCCTGAAATTGCAGTAATATATGCGCCATTTCCTACTACTGTCGTGTCGACAACCGTGCCACCTCGGACAACTAGCACGCCAGCAGAGACCCCCTGCAAAACAGTTCCGGAAGCCACGCCAGCATCAGTCACATAGACAAAGCCACTGCCTGTCACTGTCGTGGAGGTAACAACCCCGCCATCATAAGCCTGAACGAAGCCTGCCGAAATGGTCGTATTGTCTGCGTGACCGTTGGCGCCGACCTGAATAGAACCGGAGTCAACTGTCGTAGAGGACAACTGCCCTCCTGTGACAAAAACACAGCCTGCGTTAACAACGGTGTTCGTCGCACTGGCCGTGCTGGACACCGTCAGGCTCGCATCATAATTAGTCAGCGTCACTTGGTCGGCAGAGGCGCCATTGAGCAGGTCAATGTTACCACCAAAATTGACTGTCGCCGTCTGGATACTGCCTCCGGACGCGATGAGAGTGCCAACAGTGTCGCCATCGACTTCTACAACAGCAGAAACAGCACTCCCACCCTGATAGAGCGTTTCTGTACCACCAGACACAACAACATTGCTGGTCACACCACCGCTGGTGACAGTCAGTGTTGCAGAGGACACCAATGTACCGTTGGAGATGGTCCCGGCGTTGCTCACAGCACCTGAAAGGGTCAGATCAGAATAACCGCTAACAAAACCACCTTGCTCAATCGTTGTGGTGCCTGCCAGCGTGCCTGAGGCAGCCAGGACGATCGTACCACTTTCAACAGTCGTGTCGACAGCTCTACCACCATAAGCGACCCCCAGACAGGCAGAAACACCCTGCAGAACAGTCCCGGAAGCCACGCCTGTGCTAATCACATAGACAGAGCCACTGCCAGTCACTGTCGTGGAGGTGACAATCCCGCCATCCCAGGCCTGAACGCGGCCTGTCGAAACGGTCGTATTGTCTGCGTGACCGTTGGCCTCGACAAAAACAGCACCGTAGTCGACTGTCGTAGAGGACAACTGCCCCCCTGAGACAAAAACAGAGCCTGAGCTAACAACGGTGTTCGTCGCACTGGCCGTGCTGAACACCGTCAGGCCCGCATCAGAATCAGTCAGCGTTACTTGGTCAGCAGAGGCACCGCTGAGCAGGTCAATGTTACCACCAAAATTGACTGTCGCCGTCTGGATACTGCCTCCGGACGCGATGAGAGTGCCAACAGTGTCGCCATCGACTTCTACAACAGCAGAAACAGCACTCCCACCCTGATAAAGCGTTTCTGTACCACCAGACACAACAACATTGCTGGTCACACCACCGCTGGTGACAGCCAGCGTTGCAGAGGACACCAATGTCCGTTGGAGATGGTCCCGGCGTTGCTCAACGTGCCCGAAAGGGTCAGATCTAAATAACCGCCAACAAAACCACCTTGCTCAACCGTTGTGGTGCCTGCCAGTGTGCCGGAGCTAGCCACGACGATCGCACCACTTTCAACAGTCGTGTCGACAGCGCTGCCACCACCAGCGATCTCCAGAACAGCAGAAACACTCTGCAGAACAGTCCCGGAAGCCACGCCTGTACCAGTCACATAGACAATGCCACTGCCAGTCACTGTCGTGGAGGTGACAACCCCGCCATCCTGAACCTCAACGACGCCTCTTGAAATGGTCGTATTGTCTGCGTGACCGTTGGCCTCGACAAAAACAAAACCGAAGTCGACTGTCGTAGAGGACAACTCCCCACCTGAGACAGAAACAGAGCCTGAGCTAACAACGGTGTTCGTCGCACTGGCCGTGCTGAACACCGTCAGGCCCGCATCAAGATCAGTCAGCGTGACATGGTCGGCAGAGGCGTCATTGAGCAGGTCAATGGTGCCACCGGAATTGACTGTCGCCGTCTGAATGGGCACCCCCAGAAGCAATCAGATACCCAAAGGAGCTGACACTTCCTGCAACAATACTAGAAACAGCGCTCCCACCCTGATAGACAGTTTCCGTACCACCAGACACCACCACATTACTGGTTACGCCGCCGCTGATGACGGAAGCATTCTCACCCTCATTCACGTTTTGTGAAAAGGGAGAGTTGCTGGAATCGATAGTATAAGTCAACAGACGCTCCATATTTGAAGAAGAATTATACGATATATGCATAAAAAAGGTGGTTAGTCCTTCTTCTAATTATTTTATAACACTTTCGCATCAATTAATCACCTATTCTGCCATGCTATTTTACATATTCTGCTATGCTTATATTACGGCGTGTCGTCAGTTAATACCAATTCTGTCTTGTTAGAACCTATGAGCCCAGTCTCGCAAACCGAGCGACATGATGCGCCATGGCTGGTCGACGAGTTGGTTCCATGCATGGCAGCAGATATTGACGATGTCGTCATAGGTGCGGAAGATCCGGTTCGACAGCCAAGTATTGCGCATGAACTGCCAGACGTTCTCGACCGGGTTCAGTTCGGGTGAGCGTGGCGGAAGCGGCAGGATAGTGATGTTGGAGGGAACGACGAGTTTCGGGCTGGTATGCCATGCGGCTTGGTCGACGATGAGGACGGCATGGGCGTCTGACGCGACAACCTGGGAAATCTCATCCAGGTGACGGTTCATGGCATGGACGTTGCACCAAGGTAGGACGAGGGCGGCTCCCTTACCCAGGGCCGGGCAGATCGCGCCGAAGATCCACGCCGAGCGCGTGCGTTGATCGGCGGTCGCCCGTGGCCGGGTGCCGCGCTTTGCCCAGCGTCGCGTCAGCTTCGTTTTCTGGCCGACCCGCGCTTCGTCCCCCCACCAGAGTTCGATGGCTTTGCCGGGATATCGGGCCTGGATCGCCGCGATGGCGTCAGGGAAGCTTTTTTAAAAAGGTCCTGTGCCCAAGGATCCTGAGCATAATGCCGGGGTCGGCATGTCAGAAGACGGAAGCCGTGTTCGCGCACGATCTCGCTCATGCGGGCAACGGAGAGACTCACGCCGTATTCCTCTTGGAGCCACGCACAGAGATCGCACAGTCGCCACCGCGTCACGCCATGCACTGCCGCAATCGGTCCTTCCTCGACCCGGCGTGCCAGCGCCGCCAGCATCTCGGGCGTCACGCGCGAGGTAATACCGCCACCATGGTGATCCCGCAGTCCGTCCGGCCCTTCCGTATTGAACTTTACCACCCAGTCGCGAACGATCTGACAATCCGTCCCCGCCAGGCGCGCGGCATCCCCGCGCGAGGCGCCATCATAGATCGCTGCCAGAGCCAGCAGCCGACGCGCCTGTGCCGCGTGCTTCGTCGCTCGCGCCAGAATACGAACGGACGCAGCGTCATAGTCCTCACGAAGAGCCAGCGCCTTGCCCATCCCTTGCCTCCCCAACAGGTCGGCATTCCATGAATCACATTTCGCCCTGCCTGTGTACCCCCAAACCCACATCATGAGTCACAGCAAAGAAGAAGTGGTATAAGCAGGATGATAATTGAAGCGAACTGAACGGCAGCGAGAAAGGTCGATTTCAATTTGTCATAGCGGGTTGCAATAGCACGGAACTGTTTGAGTTTATTGAAAAACCTCTCGATCAGATTTCGCTCTCTGTAGAGAGCGAAATCTGTGTTCCGTTGTGTCGTTCTGTTGCGTCTGGGTGGAATGACCGGGGTAATCCCGCGTTCTGCCAGCCGATCGATCAGCCTGTCTGCGTCATAGGCCCTGTCGGCGAGGAAGGCATCCGGGTCGATGTTTTCCAGCAGCGGTTCCGCCCTGGTGATATCGGCATTCTGACCCGGTGTGATATCAAGTTCCACCGGATTGCCCAGAGCATCGCAGATGGCATGGATTTTTGTAGTCAGTCCGCCTCGTGATCGTCCGATGGCCTGATCCGTGCCCCCTTTTTCAGGGCTCCGGCACTGTGCTGATGTGCCCGGACAATCGTGCTGTCGATCATCATATATTCGTTGTCGTGATCTGCTGCCAGATAACGAAAGATCCTTTCAATCACACCACTTTCGCACCAGCGGCGCAGACGGCGATGCACGTTTTTCCAGTCTCCAAAACGGGCAGGAAGGTCACGCCACGGAATACCCGCGCGGTAACGATACAACACGGATTCCACAAACAGACGGTTGTCCGCAGCCGTACCACCGACATGACCTTCACGACCGGGAAGAAGATCCTTTATCCGCTCCCACTGATCATCGCGTAAACCGTAGCGTCGCATCCGTCTGTCTCCCAAAAAGAAGGGAAAACAATCAGCACAGAGAGACAGAAAGTACAACCCTCAACCGTCAGGACCAGCGGTTAACTGACGACACGCCGTAGGGCCTGTTATGGCTTGATCCAGTCTGCTGCGGCAGCGATGTGGATGACCGCGAGAAACGACGTTGCTGTTTTTTCATATCTGGTTGCGACTGCGCGCCACTCCTTGAGGCGAGCCCAGAGGTTCTCAACGAGATGCCGGCACCGATAGGCCCATTTTGGGCAGGCAACCGGGTCATCGCGTCGTTTCGCGGGAATGGCCGGCCGGGCTCCCATGTCCCATATCCGTTCACGAAAGGCGTTCGACGCATAGCCCTTGTCCGCCACGACCCACAGGGGAATGGCGGGGAGGCTGTCGAGCATGGCTGGTGCCAGAGGCAGTTCATGAGCCTGTCCGGGAGCCAGCGCAAAACCGAAGGCTTTTCCATGTCCATCAGCGATCACGCAGACTTTCGTGCCATAGCCGCCGCGAGAGCGGCCAAGTGCTTCACGATGGTCTCGCTCTTCGAAAGAGGCCCCTTTTTTTGGGCTCCCGCCGCCTTGTGGTGAGCCCTGATGTTCGTACCATCCAGAAAAGTCATTCCGAACGCCACTCCCTGTTGGTCCTGAACCAGTTCGAGCAGCCGTTCCCATACGCCGAGCTTCGCCCAGCGGATGAAAAGCTGCGCAGCCCGCCACCACGGACCCAGTTCAGCGGGAATGCTCCGCCATTTCGCACCATTCTCATGACGCCAGAAAATCGCTGCTATCGTGCGCCGCAGATCATGGGGCGGCGTCTTGCCTCGTGGGCGAACCGCCTCAATCAGAGGTTCCCAGATCGCCCATGTCTCGTCCGTAAAAGTGCCTGTTCCGTCTCCTTCTTCCATCCCTATAATATAGGAAGAGTTTCAAGATCTAACAGACCCTAGATATAGAATAATATGATGTGTATAAATCACAACTAAATAAATAATGAAGAAATTTCCAAAAATTATTGCTTGTTGATGAAAAAACAAAATAAGCAGGACTTACTATGCCTTCGAAATCGGATACGGCACAAGAACCTTGCCATGCCTTCATCTTGTTAATCACGAGATCATTTTTTTTCAACAAGTTGGTATGCAGCAAGGTCATCGGACGGCTTATTGAAATTATCATCACGGCTACTTTTTGGTATCACCCCATAGTCTCTATAAACAGAAAGAAGCTCTTTTTCTGCATGACCGTTGCGTTTTACGCGTCGAAATAAAGTCCAAAATGGTTTAATGCTCCACCCAACCGGAATTTCCCCAATCCACTCAACTCCACTGTCCTTATAAGCAGGATACTTCGGGAAACTCATGCCGAAATCTCCCCAAGCATCGCCATGATTTTCGCGGTCACCTCTTTCAAATCCTCATCAATCTCCGCAAGAGGTCGCGGTGGCTCGAACACATAGAAATACCTGTTAAATGGAATTTCGTAGCCGATCTTTGTCTTGTCCTCATCAATCCACGCATCCGGGGCATGGGGCAGGACTTCGCGTTTGAAATAGGCGTGAATGTCATCATTCAGCGGCACATTTTCCGTATCGCGCAGGCTGCTGTCAGGCACAGGCTTGCCCTTCGCCTTGCCGCGCTGGCCGAGGACGATAGTGCCATCCTCGTCGCGTTGCGGACGCTCCACGGTGATGGTCAGAGGTGGACCCGTCTGTTCGGACAGTTTTTGGGTTTGAATAAGCTATACCCGGTTACTGTTATGCCGCCATTCTGACGGCGTTGCTGTTGGCCCTCTGGTCCGGGGTTAACCCCGGACCAGAGGGCGTCGGCGCGCCATGATACGCCTCATCTGGCGTGCCTCCAGCCAGGGCTGTATGGGGACGTTGGCCGTTATAATGGGTGAGCCATTTCGTGAGCCCCACTCGAAGTTCTGATCCGGTCTCGAATGCGTGCAGGTAGACGCATTCGTATTTCAGCGACCGCCACAGACGCTCAATGAACACGTTGTCCAGCCAGCGCCCACGTCCATCCATGCTGATGCGGATCTGACGCTCTTCCAGGAGCCCGGTAAAACGGGGCGTCGTGAATTGTGAGCCCTGGTCCGTATTGAAAATGTCCGGGGCGCCATAGCGCGTAAAGGCATCCTGTAGCGCCTCGATACAGAACTCCGCGTCCATCGTGTTCGACAGACGCCAGGACAGGACCTTGCGCGTGAACCAGTCCATGATCGCCACGAGATAGAGAAATCCCCGTTTCATGGGGATATACGTGATATCGGCACACCAGACCTGGTTGGGCCTGTCGATGACCAGATCCCGCAGCAGATACGGATATTTCCGATGCTCCGGATGGGGCACACTCGTGCGCGGCTTCTGGTAGATCGCCCGCAGCCCCATGATCGCCATGAGCCGCCGAACCCGCTTGCGACCGACTTCATGTCCCAGGCGGCGCAGATGCCATGCCATCTGCCGGGAGCCATAATACGGCGTTTCCAGGAACTGGGCGTCGATCAGCCGCATCAACGCCAGATTGGCCTCGCTCTGTGGCACAGGCCGATAGTACACGCCCGACCGGTTGAGGTGCAGTAGTGTGCATTGCCGGATGATCGGCAGGCGCGCTCGCTTCGGGTCAATCATCTGCCGCCTCTGATCACGCCCAACCGAGCAGAGGCATCGCGTAAAAAATCCCGTTCCACGAGAAGTTCGCCTATCTTCGCGTGCAGTTTCTCCACATCAGCAGGGCTGACCGGGGGCTCAGACACCGTCTTCCCGGAAAAGGTCGCTGCCATCCCCTCAATCGCCTGCCGTTTCCACTGGGCGATCATCGTCTGGTGCACACCATGTTTCGATGCCAGTTCCGCCAGCGTCAGCTCCCCACGGATCGCCTCCAGGGCAACCCGTGATTTGAACTCCGCCCCATACCTCCTACGCGTAACCTTACCCATAAAACCCGTCCTCTTTCAGGTCGGATTATAGCTTAGACACCTGTCCGAAAAATGGGATCCACCTCTGTCTGATAACCGAAATCTTCGTTATTGAAGATGCGGCTGAGGGGCGCGAGCCGGACCTTACCACCTTCGGGGGCTTCCGGTGGTGGCTCGCCCTGCATCATAACCTTACGCGTCTGCGTGCCATCTGTGGCGGTGATGGTGGCAAGCTGCGCCTCCTGCGCGTCGCGGAACAGGCGGGTGACGAGGGTGATGTCGTCCTCCCCCATTTCCTTGCGTTTGGAGCCAAGGCTTTTCCGTATTTTCTGCCAGAAGGAGGATGCGTCTATCAGTTGCACCTTCCCCTTGCGGTTTTTCGGCTTGCGGTTGGTCAGCACCCAGACATAGGTGGCGATGCCAGTATTGAAGAACATATCGGTCGGCAGCGCGATGATGGCTTCAACCAGATCTTCTTCCAGCACAAAACGGCGGATTTCGGACTCGCCGGAACCGGCAGCGCCAGTGAACAGGGGCGAACCATTCAGGACAATGCCGAAGCGTGAGCCGCCGTCCTTCGCCGGACGCATCTTGTGGACAAGGTGGAGTAGGACCAGCATGGAGCCGTCCGAGATACGCGGCAGACCGGGGCCGAAGCGTCCGTCATAACCCAGCTTTTCATGCTCGGCGCGGACGGTTTTCTCGACCTTCTTCCACTCCACGCCGAAAGGCGGATTGGAGAGCATGTAATCGAATTTGTGGTCCGCCAGTTCATCATCGGAGAGCGTGTTGCCGAGGCGGATATTGCTGACATCCTGATTACGGATCAGCATGTCAGCCTTACAGATGGCATAGGATACCGGATTCAGTTCCTGCCCGAACATGGTCAGGCGCGCATCCGGGTTGTGGTCGAGCAGGAACTCTTCCGCGACGGAGAGCATACCGCCGGTGCCAGCGGTGGGGTCATAGATGGTGCGGACGACGGCATTGCCGGGGTCAGCAGGCTATCATCTTCGGCAAAGATGAGGTTCACCATCAGTTTGATGACTTCGCGCGGGGTGAAGTGCTCACCGGCGGTCTCGTTGGAGGCTTCCGAGAACTTGCGGATCAGTTCCTCGAACACCTGCCCCATCTGGTGGTTATCAACGGCTTTATCACTGAGATCAAAGCTGATGAATTTTTCGAGCACCAGATAGAGGAGATTGGCTTTGCCCAGCCGGTCTGTCTGTTCGGTGAAGCGGAAGTGGTCGAAGATGTCACGGGCGGAGGGAGAGAAAGCGTTGATGTAGGCGGAGAGGTTCTGGGTCAGGTTATCCGGGTCGCCCAGCACGCCTTTCAGCGTGAAGTCAGACGTGTTTACGAACCGCAGACCTGCGACTTTCTCCATGAAAGGCATTGGGTCGATCCCTTTGCTTTCCCACTTTTCCTTTTCCTTCAGCACCTTGTCACGGGTCGGAGCCAGAACGGCATCAAGGCGGCGCAGAACGGTAAAGGGCAGGATGACTCGACCGTATTCGGCGGGCTTGAAATCGCCTCGCAGGAGATCGGCGACCTGCCAGATCATGGAGGACAGGGAGGCAGTGCGGGGTGTCGTGCTCATAAGAAAATCTGGTCCGATGTCGAGAATATATGAATCACTGATTTTGAAAATGCTGCCGAAGCCACGCCACGAACGCGTCTTCGTCTATTGCGCCAGCCGCAAGAGCCACCATGGCCTCGACGGCGTCCGGGGCGCTGACCTGCACACGAGTTCCATTCAGTCGAAGGAAAAGGACACAGCAGCTCCAGGCTGTCCGCTTGTTGGCGTCATTGAAGGGATGATTACGCGCAATGCCATAAGCGTAGGCAGCCGCCAGAGTCGCGGTGTCCGGTCGAGGCGCTTCAGCATAGTGCCATCGGTTTTCGGCACGCGCTAATGCGCTGTGCAGCAGGTTCTCGCTTTTGAGACCATGTGTCCCACCATATTCCTTCAGAGCCTGATCGTGCATGAACAGCACCGCATCAGGTTCCAGAAACTCAGGCAGATCCGGCATCAACGCTTGGCCAGTTCCTGAAGAACGTCAGCTTGCTCACGCAGCGTCTCGCGCGCCATTTGCATCTGGCGTTCAAGCTTGAGATTGCGCTTCACAAGCTTGATTCCGTCGGCCATTTCTACCAGTGTGAGTTCCTGCCCGACTTCCAGACCAAGACGGATACGTGTTTCCGCCGGAAGGGTAACACCGACAGAATTACCCTGTTTGCGAACGACGACGGTTTCCATGGGCTTTGCTCCGTATTACGTGTCGTAATACATAACGGGATCGCATCCGGCGCGACAAGCCCAAATATCCCCTTAGCAGTGCTGCTCAGACAGAATTGCAGGTCAGGTGGTTTGCCAGCCTTTGATGATTTCCACCCACTCGCCGGGTGAAAACTGGCTTGGACCGTGCGGTTCCGGATATCGACGCCCTGAAAGCAGTCGTCTCTCTTGAATATGTATATCTATAGACGCCTTCTGCGCCATCCTGTCACTTAGAACCCGCACACCACGGAAAATGGCGCGGGCCATATGTTTTCCAGCCGTGCGAACCTGATCAGCGGCCTTGATAAGCAGTCTGTAGGTATTGCTGGTTCTTACCCATCGCCCCTCAACACGCTTGCGCCGGTGGGTTCGCTCGATCAGTCCGAGCTCATAGCCCCTTTCAAGCGCCCGGATGACCGTCCGCACGGAATACTGGCAAGCCCGAGCGATTGCATCGTGGCTCGGATAGAGCCCATCTGCCCCCAAGAAGGTGGCGAGCGTCATGATTACGGATTTTTCGGATGGCTTCAGCTTGTGGTCAAAGTAGAGCCCCAGAACCTGCTTGCGGAAAGCTGCCTTGATGGAAGCATGGCGGCTCATCGCTTTGCACTCCCGGTCGAAACCAGAACGCGATGAAAAAAACTTGCCTGAAAGGTCCGGAGATCCGTGACAAGAGAGTCAGTTTCTAGTACGCTGCTCGCACGCATTGCACGATTTTTCCGTGATCGTGCGTGCCGTTTTTGAACGTGTTTGACTCTGTAAGTCTCTGATTTCGTTGGGGTCAGCCGGTTTTGACATGGTAGGGGTCACAGGTTCAACCCCTGTTGCGCCCACCATCTTTGACCGTTGATTTCGTTGGGTTTTCCAATCCAATCCCCCTACAAAAAGCGCTCACTAAAATAGCGATAAAAGCTATTCAAGAGAACTATTTGGCAACAGAATCTGCGCCAGATCCGTAACGCCAGAAAATTTCCACCATTCGCGAATCTCTTCCAGGCAGGCATCTTCGGTGCATCCTGCCGACCAGACATCGACAGTCAGATGAAGACCGCTGCTGATGCTCTGAATGGTGTCGCATGGAAGGGGGGCCCCAAGATAGGGGATGCCCGCCTGTTGTGCCGTTATTATGGGCCGGAGAGCATGGTCGTTGAGGCGTAGGTCCGCTATGGCCAGCAAGTGGAGGAGAAGAAACGTGCAGTATGGTGCGGGGCCAAGTTTAGTCCTGCATAGCGGGCGGCAAGCGCAAACCAGCACATTACAGGCTGAGGCATGGGTAATATCGTTTGGTGTTGGAAAACTACGGGCATCCTCATACTGACGAGGAAAGAGTCCAAGAAGAATTTCGCCAGACCTGCAAAGGAATAGTGCGTCTGGCTGGCATTATTGCCAAACTCCGAAAGAAGAGAGACCTTGTCCTTTTCGCCAAAATGCCAGCGTGGCAACCAGCCACTCATTCGAGGGGCTGTGCTGGTGTGAGAATGGGTGATTATGCTCATCCTGCGACGTGGGGCTTGCCGTTCGCGTTGCGGTCGATCAGAACAACAAGAGGGCTTTACTGTGAGAGAGGTGCGCGAATATCTCCACGTGGGCGTGCGTGCCATCATGCCTATGTGGAATGATCTGGAAAAGCAGAAGCAGGCTTGGCAGAAGGCGCTGGCTTGATGGGAAAGGGCAGCTACTGGGAGGTTGCCCGGAAAATTGCTGAATTTGGGAGTGGCTGGAGCCAGAGCCGGGGTTATGAGAGCGGGTCGGGAATGTAGTTTTAGGTTTGATCAGGTGCTGTTAAGTCTGAAAATATACCATCCGCCCCGATGGGCTGCCTCGTAGTGGTCGAGGTAATAACCGTGAACATGCGCCCAGAAAAATGTCAGTGGTGTTGAGAAAAAAACCAAAAAAACAAACCAAACAACGCCAAATAAAAAAATCAAGGATTCAACAGGTTGAGATTTTGTATTATTTCTTATTGCAGATAGTGAAAAAGAAATTGTCATAAAAACAAAAGAAATACAGGCAATACCTTTTATTTCTGAAGAATCAAGCTTAATCTTGACATTGACTCCGTCAAAAGAAAGCAGATCAGGTAATATAAAATAATACTCCATTAGTAAAGCAAGCGTAGAAATAAACCAAAAAACTCCTAGAACCAAAAAAGGCTTGTTTCGCGGCGTTTTTGCTATGACCCATTTATTAATATTAACCATGGCATCAATATGCTATATATGGCATTGCGTAAGAATTGACGTATGATTTTTCAATATCTTCGGCATATTTAATAAAACAGTGCATGGGGTGCGATGCCTCTATTTTTTTTGCGAGAGCGACGGCTTTGTTGGTTAGTCCAAAGTGGCTATCAAGCCATAAAAAACCATAACCAACTAAAAAAGAAGCCGCAGCCATACAACAAAAAGATATGATTATGGTTCCACCAAAAAATGCCGCAAGTAAACCGACCCCTACCCCGATATAGGTTGCTGCGACTGCCTGGAAGATATCGCTGACGATTGTGACGCCGAGACGTGTCATGTCTGGTTTGTTCTGCAGGAGTTCGTGCACGATATCCCATGCGACGAAGCAGACCACAGCGATTTTTGTGGCTTTCCCGGCTTCTTCGAGCATTTCCTTGTAGCCGATGACAAATCCGGCTTCCCGGACGATCGGATGTTCCCGCAGATAGCGGGTTCCGGGCAGTCTGGCCCGGAGTCCCGGTCGGCCCTTGAAGACGACGGCCTCTTTCCCGGCTCGTGTTCTGGCGAGATAGGCATCGCCCATGATGCCATTTTTCCAGCCGAACATGTCGACGTATGTTTTGTCCTTCAGCTATTCGTTGGTCTGGTCAATAGACCTGAATGGGTTGAGCGCGGGTCTGATCGGGTCCGGGCGAATAGGCGGGAGTGAGGACGGACGTGTCGGGAAGGGTGCCGCCTTGTCCCACGGTAGGGTGGTGCTCAACAAAGGTGTGGGAACGAGACAGGTTTCTTTCCTGTCCTCGTCCATCAGAGCGTTGAACTGTTCGGGCGACATGACGAAGATTTCACTGTCATCCAAGGGGCCGTAGCTCATGATGCATCTCCATAAAGAAATTCAGGCCGTGTGGATTGTCGGATTTCCGCAGCCTGTGTCTTACGGACGTCCAGCGACCCGTTCCATGCCATATGGGGGGTGATGAAATATACGGCCATTACTCTCTGACCTTGGCGCCGAGATCACCGCCGCACTTGGGGTGTTTCGGCGTGAATTGCAGGTTTCCTGACTGAGGCATGTGACACTCCTTTTTCAGAAAAGCCTGCCCGTACTTTCATATGTCTGAAAGATGAACAAAACATGAAAATTATGTCATGTATTCTGGCGGGGCGGAGTTGTGGGGTCAGTAAGGACTATTCATAGATAAAGTGTATCCATCAGCCTTTTCTGCTCTATCGCCTGAACATCCAGCGATCGTTTTAAGAGGCGGAAGAAGAGAGAGAAGAGTTTTAAAAACTCATAACATATTATTTTAATTGGGATTTATTTTGGTGCTTGGCGGAGGGGATGTCCGCCTAACTATTGTCCCACCACGTTCCACAGCATTCCAAAATCCTTTTGTATCCTAGGGATTTTCCCGCTCTTCCGTCCACGGTTGTTTCTGGACGTACCTCCAAAGCCCATGTTTTAAGGGGGGTAACAAGAGGGGTAAACATCATGAGCCGACTCCCACCCAACCAGTTAACCGCCCTGCAAGTGTCTCGCCATAAGAGCGGAGACCTATGCGACGGAGGGGGGCTCTGGCTTGCAGTGTCGGGTGGCTCTCGTTTGTGGGAATTGCGCTTCAAATCCCCTGTGACGGGTAAGCGGCGGCAGATGGGCCTCGGGAGTGCGGCTGATCTTTCTCTTGCTGACGCCCGCTCTCATGCTTCCGAGTGCCGACGCCAAATAAAAAGCGGCCTTGATCCAATAATGGAAAGGGAGAAGGAAAAAGCGGCCCGGAAGCTGGAGGTGGGCGTCTCTTTCGAAGAGGTAGCCATCCTTTACATCCAAGAACAGGTCCCCGGGTGGAAAGGCCCGAAAGGCCCAGCAGCATGGACAGGCACTCTCAATCATCATGTTTTTCCCGTGTTTGGCAGGAAAGCCGTTCGTGACATCGACACTCAGGATGTGCTGACCGCCCTACGTCCAATATGGACAGAGAAAACCGAAACAGCAGGACGCATCCGTGGTCGTATTGAGCGCATTCTTGACTATGCCCGCGCTCAGGGCTGGCGTGACGGTGAGAACCCGGCGCGTTGGCGGGGGCACCTTTCGGCAACCCTGCCCCCTCCGTCAAAACTGATGAAGGTTCAGCACCACAAAGCTGTGGGATGGAAAGACATAGCGCCAGCCATGGGGGCCCTTCGATCATCTGAGGGCATTGCCGCCAGGGCGGTGCGGTTCTGCTGCCTGACGGCTGGCCGGTCTGGGGGAAGTGAGAAACGCTGTCTGGTCTGAAATTGATATGACGGCCCAAATCTGGACCATCCCTGACCACAAGATGAAAGCTGGCCGGGAGCATCGCGTACCATTGTCGGCTGACGCTCTGGCCATCCTTCAGGAAATGCTACCCCTCCGAGACTCAGCTGCCGGGAATCTTGTCTTTCCCGGACAGAAGAGAGGCAAGCCTTTATCGGATGTGGCCCTGATCAAAGCCCTCCACCTTGCCGCCAAAGCCAAGGACGTAACGGTCCATGGCCTGCGGTCCACTTTCCGGGACTGGACATCCGACACAAATGCTTGCCCGCGTGAGGTGGCGGAAATGGCCCTTGCTCATGCCATTGAGAACAAGGTTGAAGCCGCTTACCGGAGGAGTGACCTGCTGGAACAACGTCGCCCGCTGATGGAGGCATGGGCTTCGCATTGCCGGGGCTGAGGCAAAACGCCATCCGATCCTACTTTTTTTCGGTCGTGCCGGTCGCGACGGTCGTGCCACCCTCTAAATTCGGCTGAAATCTGCCATTTCTCAGAGAACACACATGGCACGACCTATGAAAACGCCGGTCGCGACGGTCGTGCCACTCAGAAAATACCCCCCTAGCCGCCTGACTGGGAGGTGCTGAAGTGGCAGTTTGAATTTCAGTTTTTTCAGTCGGTTGAACGGGGCTGTTCTCTCTTTTGGATTTCAACATTCTTCAACAATTTCCAGCGGCTCCAAGCTCCGGAATCGCGTTCTGGATTTCAACTTTTTTAAATAGGTTGAAGACGGCCTGCCCTGCTGTTTTTTCACTGTATCCAGCCCAGACAGCAGCCTGAGCAACCTCAACATTTACTCACAAACTGACGCTTTCGATTTCATGTTTTTTCAAGAGGGCCACCCGCTCAGAGGCGCGGTTATCAGCAAACCCGGTCACACTGCTTCGACACTGTAAGAGCAATGTAAAAGGCTTCCAGCCTCGCGCGCGCGTATTGTGCAACTTGAGCCAGTAGGGAAATTCCCCGACCGCTGGGCAACTGCCTCGCGCGTGCGTGCGCGTATTGTGTAACTCGCCGCCTTCAGCCCCCTTGTTCTCAAGGCCTCTTGCGCCCCAATGGTTTGATTTCTGTGCGTTTGATTGTTTTTTCATATGAGCCGCAGTTTTCCGCCGGAAAAATCAAACTGACTGACCATACTGAATAAGGCATTGTATTGGCTCGGTTTGGGGGCGGTTTCCGATGGGTTAAAAACCTCACCGGAGGGCTATTTTCGGGCCTGTGCAGAATTGCATAAGCCGCCTCGCGCGCGCGTTTGAGGATGGCACCAATTGGAACCATGATAAATAGGCAACCTCACGCGCGCGCGTATTGTGTCACTAGGGGCCTCGGGAAATTCCCCGACCCCGCGCTTTTCCCGCGTCTGAAACCACTGTCAATCCCGCTGCGTCCTTGAACTCGCGTAGGGTTTGAGCGTTCCCAAATCGGAAAGCTCAAAATCCGCGTCCTCGCGTGCGTGCGCGTACTGGTCACAAAAGTCCGTATGCAGAGGAAATTCGTACTCACGAAAACCCACAGAAAACTGCCATTTCCTTGTACTTTCAGCCTACTCCGTACTATGCTTTCAAACATGGAAACTCCTGCCCATACCTCCCCTGTTTACCGCATCACCATCCCCGGCCTGCTCAGAGCCAAAGGCCGCCCCCGTTTCGGGAATGGCCGGACCTTCACGGATGCAAAGACGGTGCAGGCCGAGAAGCATATCCAGCACCACGCCATAGAGCAGATCGGCAAGCCGTGCCTGACCGGGCCGCTGCATCTTGCCCTGACGATCAGCATTGCCCCTCCGCCCTCATGGAGCAGGAAGAAAACGGCTGATGCGCTAGCAGGCCGCATCCTGCCGACCAGCAGGCCCGACATCGACAACCAGATGAAGACTGCTGCTGATGCTCTGAACGGTATCGCCTGGAAGGATGATGCCCAGATCGTGGATGCCCGGCTGTCGCGCCGCTATGGGCCGGAGAGCGTGACTGTGATTGAGGTGCGCCTGCTATGACAGGCAAGCATTGTCGAACTATGCAGAGCTGCACAGTTTCAGAAACTACCGGGATGCCGGGAGTAAGCCCCCACAATGGGGGAATTAAAGAGCGAAGCAGGAATTCCTGCTTCCCGCACAAGAGACGCATCCCCCGCAAGCCAAGCCCCGCCCAGATCGAGCGGTTCGAAGCCCTCCGTGCTCGGGTGATGGGGATACCGGAAAGTCGGTAGTTAGCGGGTCCTCTGGGAATTTCCCGACGCTCCACAAGTTTGAATTACCCATTACAGAATAAGCAATCTCGCCAATGACGATTTTGCTCACCACAAGGCGACTCTCATGGCCTTCTGGTGACATTTACATCCCTCCGCACATGAAAGCTATCGCCTGCCAATTCTGGCCCACGGCAGGGGGCTGACCATCACCCTACGAGTGGTTTCATAAATTCAAGATTTCATGAAATCATGAGTTCATGAAATATAGAAACCTATTTTCTTGTACTTCCTGCTCGCTCCGTACTATAGTTCCCACAATGTTCTCATGCTGCTGGAGGGGCGCTTTTGATCCGCGAAATGGACTACACAATAACCACGGAAGGGCCAGACAAAGGGAAGGCCTTTGTCATCACCCGGATGCCTGCTTTTCAGGCTGAGCGCTGGGGACGAGCCTTTTTGTATGGCGCCACTGTGGGCACGCCTTTGGAGGCAAGGGCTGTGTATGCTGGAGCAATAGCGGAGGTTGCCAGGTCAGGGATTGGCCTAAACGTGCTTCGATCCATGGATCCAGCCCATTCAGACCCGCTGGAAAAAGAGCTGCGAGACTGCATCAAGATCAAGCCGGACCCATCGCACCCGAGCATAACGCGCTTCATCATTGCTGACGATTTTGAAGAGATCGGTTCCTTTATTGAACTTCAGCAAGCGGCATTCGAGTTTAACACCGGTTTTTTTCAGGCCGTCTCCCGCTCCCTACCATCATTGGGCACAGACCTGCCCAGCCCGGAGCAGGAGACTTCCTCAATTACCCCAACATCAGCACCCTCATTGGAGCCGTAATCCATGCCCGGATGGCAACGCTTGGAGAACTCCAGACCACTTATGACGCGGAGGATCTCTATGACATGGCGGAGCTTCTGGTCATCGATCAACACAACCAATATGTGGCGCAGAAAGCGGCTGATCTGGCTGCGAAGTCTCGCCGGTAAGGTTGCGGTCTGATGCCCCTGCCATCCATAGGTCTCCCCGCCGTCTGGGATATCCCCCGTTGCCGCTGGCGTCCCGGCGCTGCTGGGGCAGTCTGTCACAGACGGCGTCCGGGCGTCCGCCTCCACCATTCTCGGCACCGCGCTGGATGAATGGACCATCACCAATGCAGACAAGCATTGGGGCATTTTTACCAGCGATAATCAACCATTCGCCACATCTTCCCATGTTATTTCCCTCGGTGCCATTCAGGAAAGTCGGATAACCAGCGCTCCAATGGAACAAGGGGCTTTTGCTTCCGTAAATAAAGTCGCTATGCCCAGCATAGTGCGCGTGATGCTAATTTGTGACGGAGACCTCACCACACGCGAAAGCTTCCACAAGGCTGTGCAGGCTGCTGCTGCGTCCACGGACCTCTTCAGCATAGCGACCCCGGAAGCCACTTACCTGAATATGAACATCACGCATGTAGAGCGGGATCTACGCCAAGGAGGATCGCCTTCAATGCTGCGGCTCATGATTGGCGCTGAAGAAGTGCGAGAAGGTGCCAGAGCAACACTTGCCCGCACAGGAGCCAGTGCCCTGACGACAAAAGATCCCTCCGGTGCGGGTCTCCTCAATATCGGACAGGTGAATCCTGTTCTCACGACAGGAAACGGCTGAACAATGCAGATCATTCCTTTATCCACCAATCCTGCACAATCTCTTAACGTTCTGCTAGAGCATAATCCTATCATTCTGGTTCATATCCTGCGGCGGTGAAGCATGCGGCGGCGTTGCTATGAGAGATATCGTCAATTGCTCCACAGACCGCATGCTGAAGAGCGTCGAGGGTTCGGGGTGCCACTCGTCTGATCCATGCCTTCATTTTGGCGAAGATGTTTTCGATCGGATTGAAGTCGGGGCTGTAGGGTGGCAGAAACAGCAATCGGGCACCGACGGCCTCTACTGCCTCCCGTGCTGTGGTCCCTTTATGTGCTGGAAGATTATCCAGAATGACGACGTCACCCGGTGACAGGGTAGGAACGAGCACCTTGCGGATATAGGCGGCAAACCACTCACCGGTCATGGGGCCATCCAGCATCATCGGCGCAGTCATGCCGGACAGGCGCAGTCCGCCGATGAACGTCGTGGTTTTCCAATGCCCATGGGGCACGGGCATCCGACACCGCGCGCCCCGGCGTGACCGTCCCCGCAGGCGGGCCATCTTCGTCGAGACGGCGGTTTCATCGATGAAGACCAGCCGGGCCGGATCAAGGTCAGGCTGACTGTCGAACCAGAGCTCGCGCCGCTGTGCGACGTCGGACCGTGTCTGCTCGCTGGCGTGCGCCGTTTTTTTTGACGGTCATGTCGTGACGGTCGAGGCAGCGCCAGATCGTGCTCGGCGCAAAGTGGACACCGCACTCCACAGCCAGTTTCTCCGCCAGTTCGACGAGGGAGATATCGGCCTTCGCTTCAATCGCTGCCAGCAGGAAGGCTGACCAGGCCTCGATCCGGTGAGAACGGCGATCACCGCCCTGTTTCAGAGCGTGGTCACGGCCGCTGGTCTGCCATTCAGCGACCCAGCGGATAACGCTCGACGAAGACACACCAAAGCGGACTGCAGCCGCACGACGGGTCATGCCAGAGGCAACAGCCGCAATCGTGCGGCGGCGAAGATCAGCAGATAGCGCTCGGGTCATACGAACCGGCCTCCATACCGGCACACAGTATGAATCAGATTTCGGCCAGTATGGGAATCTTAAAATGCACCCGTTAGATCGGATTGTGCTCTAGGTGGTCAGAATGTTGGCATTACGCTCCGCCAGCGTAGCACCGGCCTGTATGCGGACATCTCATTGAATGGCTCGGTTATCGGATCTGGCCTTTTGTGTCAGGACCGTACTCTGATCAACAATGCCCCTTATAAGGGGTTTTCTGGCGACCTCGCCTTCGTTGATACGATGGGCACCAATGACCCTACATATGATGGCTTTGGGGGCCGGTACGTCCTGTATTGGATTGAACCGGGAGACTCTATTCCGTGAGTGGAACCGTCATTGATTCCCTTGTTGTAAGGCTTACCCTTGATTCCAAAGGGGTGGTCAAAAGCTCTCAGCAAACGGAGAGGGCTATCAAGCGCCTGCGAGACCGCTTTGCTGACAACGCCAAAGGGATTGAGCAGGCTCACACTAGGGTCGCAGAATCCGTCAGGAACGTTCGGGAGCAGGTGCTTGGCCTGCTCACCGTTGTCACGGCAGGTCGGGGTCTCAGCACCTTCTTTCAGGAGACCAGCGCCAATGTGGTGGCGACACGGAATTTCTCACAAACCATCGACACCTCCACCGCATCACTCGGCAAATGGGAGGCTGCGGCCCGCATGGCCGGAGGGAGCGCGGAGGGTATCCGGCAGACCTTCGCCTCTATCAGCTCCTCCATCGCAGAGTGGGATCTGAACAAGACCTTCTCCTCTCAGCTCCAGCAGATGCAGCGCTCCGGCATCGCTGTTCTGGACGGGAAGACCGGCCACGCCCTCAGCACGGAACAGATTTTCAAGAACGCCCTCCGCTATCTGTCATCTATCAAGGATATGCGCAGGCGTACCCAGCAGGCCAGAAGCTTCGGTTTTGGGGATAGTGTTCTTCCTCTGGTCAATTCAGGCTCTGGCGCCATTCAGCGGATGCTGAATGAAGCACAGGAAGACGGAGCTGAGGTTACGGAGAAACAGACCAAAGCCAACGCAGCACTTGTTCATTCTCAGGAGCGCCTAAGGACCTCAACCTCTGCGCTGGGCCGTCAGATTGAAAGCGATTTTGCTCCCCAGATGGCCGGGGTGAATGACCTGATCCGGGCGACTACCGATACCATCAGGCAGCACCAGACCATTGCGGACGCTGCATTTGCCGGGGTCTCTGCTACAGCCCTCGCTCTTGGTGTGGCCATGGCCGGTCCTTTTGTGGCGGGGTTTGTGGCTGCAAACGCGGGCGTTTTGGCACTGGCTGCCGGGTTTGGTGCTGTGGTGACAGCCGGAAGTTATTTCTACAAAGACTGGTCATCATGGATGAGCGGGGGAGCGTCTGAATTCGGTGCGTTCTACAAGTCTGTTTCAAACGGATGGGTTCAGATCGAGCAGATAGGCGTGCATACTTTAGCGGCTCTCCGGCCTGCATGGGAAAGCTTTGAGCGTGGTGCAGAAGAAGGCTGGAAAGCGTTCACTTCTCTTTTCACGGAAGATTCCGATACGATACGGGCACGCTGGCTGGTTTTGACTGGGGATGCCTCTGATGCATGGGGCAAGGCTATGGCCTCTCTGCAGGCAGACTGGGACCAATTCAAAAAGGCGATCCAGACTGACGCCCCAGCGGTCAGACAGTGGCTGGAAGGCATGTTACATCGTGGCGAGAGCGCCGCGAAGTCTGCCTGGCATTACATTGAGGAGGGATCAGTCGCAGTCGAGCACTATATCGGCGGCCGGGCGGAAGCCATACATGGCCTACTTGCCCCGCGCGGCATCCGCAACAACAACCCCGGTAACCTGCGTTCTTGGGCTGGCGCCGGATCTGATGGGCAGTTCGCCCAGTTTGCCACCCCTGAAGCCGGGCTCAATGCCATGGCCCAGAACCTGCAAACCTATATGCGCAAGCGCGGCCTTCAGTCTGTGCGCGGCATCATCTCCCGCTGGGCTCCGGCATCGGATGGCAACCTGACAAATGACTATATCGCTCAGGTCTCAAAGGACATGGGGGTCAGCCCAGATGCCCGCCTGAATGCGTCAGATGTGAATACCGTTGCTAGCCTGATGCACGCAATCACCCGGCGCGAAAATGGCTATGACCCCTATGCTGGGTTGAACCAGGCGGCTGCACAGCAGGTCATCGCCCGGAACCTGCCCGCGGGCCCTCCGCAGGAGGTTCACCACCACGCCCACAACACCTTTCATGTGACGGTGAACACCCGTGCCACCGATGCGCGGGGCACCGCGCACGCGGTAGGGCGAGAACTGGCCACTGTTACGAATACGGGGTTGAATTGAACATGACTGGGCAAATGGGCGCGGTCCCTGTGCAGGGGACGTTTTATAAACGCAAAATCAGCCTGACATTCCGATTGGGGCGCGGACAGTTTGGCACCAGCGGTTCACAGGAGCTCCATGTGAGCGGCCATCGTATTCAGGCCTCAGTGAACATGGTTGGCGGCGTGGCTGGATCCTCCGCTGAACTGCGCGTGTATGGACTTACGCAATCTCTGATGAATGATCTGAACCAACCGGTGCTGACACCCAATGCGGACGGCGGCCGGAATAATACGATCATCATCACCGCAGGCAATGAAGGAGGCGCTCTCACCCAGATTTTTCAAGGCAATATTGTCTCCGCGTGGCAGGACAATTCCGGCGCCCCGGACACGTGTCTGAACGTCTATTCAACGGCCATGGCGTTCAGCTCTTTGGCTGATTATCCTTCATCCAGTTACAAGGGTACGATCAGCATTGCTGAGGCTGTCGGCACAATCGTTCGCAGCCTCGGATTTATCTTTGAAAATGATGGTGTGACAGCACGTGCTGCCGATGTTGTTCTGACAGGCAGTAGCGCCCAGCAACTGGATGAGCTGGCACGCATGGGGCGTTTTCAGAGGATTTTTGACAACGGCACATACGTCATCTGGCCGGAGGGCAAGGGGCGCTCAAACCTTATCTCAGACGTGTCACCGGCAACCGGTATGTTCGGATATCCGTCATTCACTGGAAACGGCCTGAATTTCAAGACGGTGTTCCGTCCGGAGATTCGTTTTGGTCAGTCTCTAAAGGTCACAAGCGATCTCATGCCTGCGTGCGGGGCATGGAATATCAAAACAGTGACGCATGACATTGAGAGCGAAAACCCCGGAGGCGAGTGGCTGAGCAGTATTGAGACCACACGACCACTCTACGGGGATGATAACACCCCTCCGGGAGCATCAGCATGAGCGGGACAGACCAGAACGCCTATCTTGGACAGGCTCAGGCAGCAGACACAGCAGGATCTGTAAACCCCATTCTGTTTGCTATCCGCCAGCAGATGGCCCGCATGGCCGGCGCCACTCTGGGTACAGGTGAAGGCCGTCTCTGCCACGGGTTTGGAGCCTGTCGGCTTTGTGGACGCCCTCCCCATGGTTCAGCAAACGAATGGGCGCGGGATGCTCTCTCCCATGCCGATGATCCATAACCTTCCTTATTTCAGGCTACAGGGTGGCAAGAGCGCCGTTATTGTTGATCCGGCCATAGGTGATATCGGCCTGGCCGTGTTTGCAAGCCGCGATATTTCCAATGTTAAGCAGGCCCGCGCGCCCAGCGGCCCCGGCAGTCATCGCATTCATAGCTGGAGCGATGGGCTCTATATCGGCGGCTTCCTCAATGGCATTCCAGAAGAATACATCTGGCTGACAGGCAATGGTGTAAAGGTGCAGACAAAGGGAGAATTTTCTGTCTCTGCCAGCAAGGCCTCATTCGATTGCGACATCACCACTTCCGGTGACGTGAAGGCTGGAAACATCAGCCTCACACAGCACAGGCACCCGGGTGTGCAGCCCGGCAGCGGCGAAACAGGCACGCCGGAATGATCGAGGCAAGCCATGACTAGACCTCTACCCTCCAGAGAACCCCAAGAACACGGCGCTTGCAGCTCCCAAACAAGCACTATTGGGCTTGTCTTCTGCGCATAGCATCCTGAAAGCCTCGCGAGGCTCAGAACATGCCAGAAAGGCCTGCTTCATATCGTCTGGTGATATCGGCCTCGGCAAATGCGCGGTGCTGGTACGCGCGCAAGAAGCTATTTCTTCCACCGCAGCCGGGTGAGCTCTTTTCATGAACGTGAGGGCCTGCATGTCGGCAGCCAGTTCATCCCCGCCTGGGCGGTTGGAGGTAAAGGGTGGGGGTAGCACGAGGTTATTATTGGCTGCATAAGCATTCAATGCATCTACGGCAGAGGACGTCCCAGCCAAGCTTATCTGGGCCTCTGCCCCTCCGTCTGTCGTGAGCGTTCCCTCCTGAGCGGAGGTCAGCCCATGAACAAACGCCCTGAGATCTTTGTTGCTTATCTCAGCAGAGAATAGCGTCCCTTGTGGCAGGCTCTGAATGTTAAACAGATGCAGAGCATAACTGCCAAAGCGCAAGTCAGCCACCGTGACGCGAGGATCCTTGACGAGGACTGTCATGACAAACGCGCCGGCCGGATCAAGCTGAATCAGAAGGTCTGCTGGCCTTTGATGACTATCAAGGGAAAAACCCTGAGGTTTGCTGGTTGTATGAAATTGCCATCCCCCGACGCCTTCAGCGGCATGCGCTGCTGATGAAAGCAAGACAATTACAGAGAGAGATTTCAAAAAGCGCATTCTTGGTCTCTTATCACTCTCTCAGCGTAAGCGTAGCACAATATTTCTCATTGCCTTCTATGCGCTGTTAGCGTATAGAAGGACTATGACAGATGGGCCAAAATCGTTCGAGTGGGATGATGCGAAAAGCGATGCCTGCTTTGAAGAGCGCGGCTTCAGTTTTGCGGATGTCCTGATGATCTTTACTGGCCCGGTCATTGAGCGCCCAGATGACCGGAAGGACTATGGAGAACCGCGCATAAGGGCCGCTGGCCTGATTGAAGGCGTGCCCTTCATGGTTGTTTATACGCCCAGAGGTGACGGCATCCGCATTATCTCAGCCCGCAAGATGCACCGGAAGGAGTGGTTAAAATGGCAAGAATGACCCTAGCCGAAATCAAAGCGCGGACTTCCAGTATCGACTGGAAGCGCGTGAACGCCACCACGGATGAAGACATTGACCGGCACGCCAAGGAAGACGGCACGGATAACGAATTGCCGGGGCTGCCTTACCCGACACCGGCAACAGTGCGCCGCCATTTGAAGCTGACCCAGAAGGAGATTGCTGCTCTGGCTGGCGTGCCGGTCGCAACGTGGCGGAACTGGGAACAGGGCCGGGTTGGTCTGGACCCCGCTGTGAGGACGCTCTTGCGGGTTCTCTGGCGTGAGCCTGATGCCGTGCGCCGGGCGATGGTCGCCTGATACGATAGGCCATAAGCCAGAAGACGAAGCCGCAAAAGGAATGTAGCAGGCTCTTCCCTCCGATAAAGTGCGCTGTCCAAATTGGACAATCTCCTTATGCTAACCCCGGCCAACGGTACTGTTCATAATGAACAGCAGAGCAGAACAGATGGCCGGACAGCATAAGAACAAACTCAATCTCGACCGTCTGGCGAAAATATGGGCGCTGGCTGAGCGGGGCGACGCTGGAGAGCAGGCCGCGGCACGCAACCGGGCTGAGGCACTGGTAAAGCCGCACGGCTACACGCTGGCAGATGTGCCTGACCTGCTGCTCACGGAGGGGTATCTGGACGACGAGCCCCGGCCCTCCGCAGGTGGCTTCACCTTCTATGACATGAGCAATCCGGCACACCAGCGCGCATATGCCCGCGCTGAGGAGAAGAAACGTGCGGCATGGCGCATGGCCAACCGCGCCAAGATGGATGAAGTGCTGGCCCGGTATGGCTCAGAAGAGGCCGTGTTCGCGCCCACCGCCGAAGAGCAGGCCTATGATGAGGTGATTGAGCCTTTCCGCAAGGCAGGCGGCCCCGGCGAGTGTGACACATGGGACGGCGAGCATTTCAGCCCAAGCGTGCGCGTTCGTGCAGCCCTCGCCTCGGTCAAGCCATGGCCTGACACCATTCCCGATGCCATCGCGGAATACGAGTACTGGGAGAAGCTGTATGATGACCGGAACATAGCGGACAGCAACGGCCAGCATAATTACCTCAGCCAAGGTGCTGACTTCCGGCACTGGGCCTTAGGCGATCTGATCAACAAAGAGATTGAGGCCCGCAACATCTCGGACGTGATCATCCGCCTCCGCTTTCAGGAGGCCAGTCAGGGCGTTTACAATGATAGTGCCATCATCCTGCGCGATCTGGAGCGGCTGCATGCGGTGGAAAACTCCCAAAGGCCAGATCTGGCCTTTGGGGATATTCCCTCTGACCGGGAATCTCCCGCCACCTTTACCGAGAGCCACAGTGGCCCTGAAAACCGCGTCACCCCTCCGTCCATTCTGAACACTGCCAGCAAGCGCCGGGCGGAGGTGGAGCGGATACTCAACACACCGGAGGGGGCGCGTATGTCTTTGCGTCAGGTGGCCGGGATGGCTGGGGTTTCGCCGACCACGGTTATGAAGATACGAAATCAACATTCCTTATAGATTGGCAAAAATATCTGCTAAAAATTTTCAAAACTGACCCTGTCGCCATTTTCCAAAATTAGAAGGCTCATTTCGATGGGAGGGCCAGATGGCACGGCGGAAGGTTCTGGCTTGATGGGGAGGGGCGGCTGAGGGGCCAACTTTTCACTAATTTGAGTCGGGAAATAGATTAACCTCTATATAATCTCATAATTAATCCAGCAGCTTTCTTGAGGTAAAAGGCGGCATTAGGGTCGCGTAGAACGCGTGCTGCCCATTCAATAACTTCTTTTGGGATGTTATGGGGATTTTTGGCGATTCCCTTAATAACTGATTCTGTGGCATTTTTTTTCAGAAATGAAGTAATAAACTGCGGAAGCTTTCCAAACATGTCACAATCCTAATTATTGGAGACGCCTGATTTTCAGAGCAAAAGATTCTCCCTAAAATTTAATGATATAGACTTAGAAGTAGATCTTGGGGAACCCGCCTTCTTGTACTACGTGGACACTGGTACTAGGCTGTCCAAATTGGACAGAGAGCAGGAACCACTGTCATGGTTGAGCAAACAAATCTCCTCGTGCAGCTTGATAGGGTTTGGTTTGAGACAACCGGGCGCGGCTCGATACTTATGGCCATGACAAACTCACCCTTTGTCGGAGCAGAAGGCTTTCGTGCCCCGATCCTGTTTGGTGAGCAGGAATTCATGGCCACCTTCACCTTCTCAGGAGCGATTTCCTTCGAAGGCGAAAACGTCAGCCGAGGGCTGTACCGAGCCACTGAATTAAATCCGGTGCGCTCTCCACCCCCTTCGAAATCAGAGACGACGTTAAATCTTTCAGGGCCTCGCTTCCCAGCGCCTTCACCTGCCGCTTGAGCCCCGCCTTCGTGGCGTCTGGCTCAGACGTTTCATCGACTGCCTTGCACAACAAGGCTTTGATCGTATCGCCATCCAGCTTGACGGTGATTGTTTTGTCTTCTGCTGTCAGGCCACCATCTTCACTGAGGTAATCTAGCCCCTTGGCCGTGAGCTGAACGCCGCCCCAGCTCCAGTGGTCACCTATACAGCTTTCTTGGCAGTAGGAAATAATAAGGCCGTGGGATGCCAGATAAGTGACGCTCTCTCTGAGAATGTCGCGACTGATACCGCTGAATACATCCAGATCCGAAACATAAGCCATCCCATAAGGCTGGAGCCTCGATAATACATCCAGCCATTGTTTTTTTGTTAGCGCGACCATGCGAATCCTCCATGTGGAGGAGCATGCCCGTACCGGGACGGTGTTGGGGAGTCAGTAAAGATTATCCCCTACTGACCCTTCCTCAGCCTAATACCAACTCCTGTTTGTTAAAACCCATGAGCCCATTGTCGTAGCCCGAGGGACATGATGCGCCAAGGCTGGTCGACGAGTTGGTTCCAGGCGTGGCAGCAGATATCGACGATGTCGTCGTAGGTGCGGAAGATCCGGTTCGACAGCCAGGTATTGCGCATGAACTGCCAGACGTTTTCCACCGGATTGAGTTCGGGCGAGCGTGGCGGGAGCGGCAGGATGGTGATGTTGGCGGGGATATCGAGTTTCGGGCTGGTGTGCCACGCTGCCTGATCGACGATGAGGATGGCGTGAGCGCCCGGCGCTACGGCCTGCGAGATCTCGTCGAGATGCCCCTTCATGGCGTGAAGGTTGCACCAGGGCAGGACGAGGGCCGCTCCCTTGCCCAGCGCCGGACAGATCGCTCCGAAGATCCAGGCCGAACGTGTGCGCTGATCGGCAGGCGCGCGTGGACGGGTGCCGCGTCTGGCCCGGCGGCGCGTCAGCTTCGTTTTCTGGCCGACCCTCGCCTCGTCGCCCCACCAGAGTTCGATGGCCTTGCCGGGATGCCGGGCCCGGATCCCAGCCATGACGTCGGGGAAGCTTTTTTAAAAACGTCCTGGGCCTCGGGATCCTGGGCATGGTGCCGGGGGCGTCCCGTCAGAAGGCGGAAGTCGAGGCCCCGGATAACGGCGCTCAGCCGGCTGCGCGAAAGAGAGACGCCGAATTCCTCATAAAGCCATTGCCCCAGATCAGCCTGCCGCCAGCGCACCACCCCATGCACGGCAGCGATCGGGCCGTCCTCGATCCGGCGCATCAGGGCTTCCAACATGGCTGGTGTCAGGCGGGGAACGACACCGCCGCCATGATGATCCCGCACGCCATCCGGGCCCTCGGCGTTGAAACGCACCACCCAGTCCCGCACAATCTGCCGATCCGTCCCGGCCAGTCGTGCCGCGTCTCCGCGTGAAGCACCATCGTAGATCGCCGCCAGCGCCAGAAGCCGACGCGCCTGGCCCGCATGCCTCGTTGTCCGCGCCAACGCACGCAGTCCCGCCGCATCATAATCCTCACGCAACGCCAACGCCCCGCCCATTCGGATGCCTCCCGCCCGGTTCGGCATCCTGTGAATCACAGGTCCCTCCAGAACGATACAGCCAGGCAATCACATATGAGTCAGGGCGGCCCGGAGTTGGTATAACCCCAACCCCACCACCGTTCTCAGGGATGAACTCGACTCCCGCCGCCTCCAAGGCTGTTCGGAGGGCTGTAAGTATGGAGTGACGTGGCGTTCCTATACTCGCCTCAAAGCGCACGATTGTGCTCTTTAGGATACCACTGAATGCAACCAACTCACCACACCCCCATGCCGGGAACAAGTGCCTCTGTGGTGCTGGCTGAAGCTGAACGAGCCATCCCCGCATTTTGCGGTTGCGCCTGCGGGGGGCTTGGTTGCTTCTGGTGTGTGCTGGGGAGTGGGTGCTGTTGCCGTCCGTATTCCGGTAGTGACGGTGCTCCAGCAGGGAGTTTTCGTCCGGCTGCTGGATATGCGGGCGGGTAGGGGGCGGCTGGTAGGTTGAGGGGGCAAGGGCGTGGGCAGCACGCGCTGATAAAGCGAAGGCAAGCAGTCCGAACGAGAGGACTTTACGCAGCGACTTGAGCATCCGGCCTCTCCCAGTCGCGCACTGAGCCACGATAAAGAAAATCCCGGTCAGTTATCGAGCCTGTATCTGACCGTAAGGGTCTTGCCGTATTCGACAACCGGGACGCCGTTTTTGGTGGCGGGGGAGTATCTCGCTTTGCGGCAGTAATCCAGCGCGCTGGCGTTGAAGTCTGTATTGGTACTGGAGACGACATGGCAGTCCGTGGTCCGGCCTTCGGTATTGACGTCTGTTTTGACCATAACCACGGCCTCGAGATTCTTTTTGACCATCTCATGCGGGTAAACCGGGCCATGGGGGATTGGAGTTCCGAGGCTTGATTGCTCAGCGTGTGCGGGAGAAAGGAAAAATGACACGGCCAAGAGTGCCGAGGTGAGCGCTTTCAGCGGTAATATTTTTGTCAAATCTTCCTCCCGTTAAATTTCGGGGAGGATAGCTGTACCGGGTGGCGGGGGGAAACTTCTTCTTGTACGCACCAGTCAGGAGCGCTATGCATTGAAAATAATGGAGTTCAAATAATATGCGATTCTGCGACCGCTTTTCTGTTTATCAGCGTGCAAATACGCAGCCGATAACGTGGATTGTCGAGGCTTTAAACACCGACCGCGATGGTGGCATCGACCAAACGATATTCTCCGGCCCAGATTCCGAAGCCCGCGCCAGAGAATATGCAGAATTAATCTATCAGGCCTGACGCCACTCCGCATCGACTAATTTTACACAGGTTTGCGGTCGAGTATGGCTGTCACCTGTCTTCCACTCTCCATCATTGGTAAGCTGCAAATCTGTAATCGCTTCGATGTCGAAGCAGCGCCACTGGCCGTTCTGCGGAAGGCCTTTAGAGCTTGCGCCTCCATATTGATAAGCTAGGAGCCGCTCTTTTCCATCGGTGTGGCCAATAGTGTGCGGGCTGCACACTCTGGGTAATTTTTGGTAATTGAAGCTGATAGATTTCCCTTCAAGAACGGCGTCTTTTAGGATTTGATATTTTGTCATATTTTTAGCCTTTGATTGTCAGACGGGAAATAGCTCCCACAAAAAACAATCAGGCCGCCTGATACTAAAGGTAAGATGAACAAACCATGAATCGGCTGTCATGTGCGCATGGCAGGGAGGCGGGTAAATTCAGGCTCGCCCCGCCATCGCATATTTCATGTAGATTTCAGCATACAGCGCGCCGAACTCCTTCTCATCAAAGGGATAGGTGAGTTCAAACCCGGGGAACTGGAGTGAGCGGAAGAAGACGCTTTTCCCGGTTATGGCTGCTCTAAGATGAGGCTCCCGCTCGAATTCTGTGGCGGCCAGCTCAAGCAGTTCCTTTGGGTCGAAAGGAGCAATGGCGCAGTAGATCGCCGCGCGTGCCACTCAGTGGCTTTGGCGGCGGCTTTTTATCTTTATCACTCACGCGAATCTCCTTCTCAGAGGAAGGATGCCTGTACGCAATGGAGTTGAGAAGTCTGAAGGAGATGCAGGCCTATACCGCGTCTTTCATTTAATCCCCTGCTTTTCTCTTGCTTGGCGTTCTTTCTCCAGCTCTATGATGGCCGCCCGCTCTTTTGCGCGCTTAAGATCGTGTTCACGTCTTTTATCAAGCTCTTTTTGCACAACACCATGCTCCTCATCACCCAGGCATCGACTGGATAGCTTGACCACTACCGCTCCATTACTATCGATTGCACAAACAACCCCTAACTCTTCAAGGGTCCATTCAAGATTATTTAGTGTGGAGGCGTTCGCAGGATAGCCTCCTTCAATTCGAGTAATGGTTGCTGGGGATATTTTTGCTTTTTCCGCCAGTTCGCGCACTCCCAATTTGAGTGCTGCACGAGCCATTCTTAGTTGTGTCCCTGTTATCATATTAGCCCCTTGACAAAACATTGGCGCATGCTTTTACATTAGCACCACGTTATCATCTGATGGCGAGACATACAAAATAAAGTGGCCAAGTTTGTGACTGGTACTCACGAACTTGGCCTAACCACAAACCGAGAGGATTCCTCGGCCATGGCTAACCGTACTATAGCACGCCCATACACACATGGGCATTCCGTATCGTCTGTACAAGCCTCCCTGCCCTCCTAGCGCCTATCTTCATCGCGCTGGCCGTGCTGTGGCTGGCCACGCCTGACCCGGTCACAACTGGTCACGCGGCCTTCGCGCTGGAGGCCGTGCGATGAGCGCCCCGACAGCACATGAAGTCTCCTTCGCCCTTGAGTGGCAGGCCAAATACATTCGCCGGGCTACAGCCATAGCTGATGCGATTGCTCAATTCTCAGGCGGAGAAGGAAGCTCTGACCGGATCGGAGACGCCGACATCGCCGCCGGAGCGGCTCTCTTCCTGTCATCATATCTCGAAAGGATTGCGGACGAAGCAGAGAGCAACGCCACATCCTTCAAGGGGGATGCACAATGAGCGCTCCCTTCACGCCTCTCTCTTCCAAGCTTTCAGCGCAGACAGCGGCACTGGATGAGATCCAAGCCGCGATGCGCCTAATGATGGAGCAGATCTATGGCCATATCGACGAAAAATATGATCCAGCCCCCACGCATAATGACTGCAACGCGTGGGCAGATGGCCTGTCCTGGCTGACCAAGTCCGTAGGCAATGTCCGCGATTCTCTCAGAGAGGTGCGGTCATGAAAGGCCTCTCCTCCGCTTCTGACTTTGAAGAAGAAGTCCTCGCCTGCCTGAGAACCCCCAAAATGGTTCTGAACGATGCTCAGCAAATGGCTGCGCTCCTCTGCGACATGACCAACAGCCGTGGTGAACCGCTTTACGAAACGAAGGCTCTCCATTGGTTCGCCCATCGACTTTTGGACCGGCTGGACCTGCTCAGTGCCCTGATTGACGGATACCACCCAGACGCCAAATTCTTGCCGCGCAAGGAGGGGCCTACGACATGACCACTCCCATTCAGGCTGCAACAATCGCGGCACTCAGTTCCGACCGCTGCTGCTGGAAGGAACCGACCCTCGGCGCCGGGCTGCCCCACAGCCGGAGGTATATGTGGGCATGGCGCAAGGTCATCAGGACCAAAGCGCGGAGCATTCAGGATCAGCGCTGCAAAGCCCGGCTGGTCCTGCTGAACGCGGAAGACCCGAACAGCATGGAAGCCAGCCTCGCGCGCGACGTGCTGGCCATGAACGGAGGGAAGCATGGTTAAGCGGACTTCCGCGGCACAGCGCCGCAAAACCCCTCTGGCCACACCTGACCGGCTGGACACTGTTCAGAACGCAAGCTGGGAACTGAGCGCCATTGGCGAGTGCCTTGCCGCCATCGGGCGCGATCTGGAACTTGCGCCCTATGCCCAGAAGCTACCAACGGGCGGGACAGGGAACGCTTTGAACTGGCTGGCCGCTGAGATTGACCGGCGCTGTGCGCTGATTGATGAGGCGTTGTCATGATCAGAGCACGCAAAGAAAGCAGAAGGTGGATGTCAACAGCCTTCCGAATTGCTCAGTGCATTTCCCGTCCTGTAACATTTTGTGATGATGTCAAAAATGCCCGAAGGTGACCGCCCCTTTCAGATCACAAAGAGCCCGAAAGTGATATTGCTTTTGATATCAAGCAGCTATCACCATTTTGGTGTGTTTTTACACCATTTTTGGCAACCCGCTTATGGGCGGTCGCAGTATTCCGCCTGTTCGGTGCCTATGTGTGAATCCCGAAAAGGGCACACTTTGGGACATATATGGCTCTAAAATGTCCTCAGTAGCCCGCAGAGTTACTTTAACCAGTTTAAGGTAGTGGTCCAGCGGTTACGTGACCCAATGTCACACAGCGCGATTTATGTGGATTCAGAACCAACAGTGAACTTGGCAGACGGGCTGGGGACTGTCATTAGAGAGAGGGAGAACATTGTGAATACGGCGCGTTCTGATTCCCTTCTCAGGAATTAGAACCACCCAAAGAAAAACCGCCCAAGGTGCTGGTAACACCCGAAGCGGCTTTTCAGGAGTGGTAGCGCCATTGCTGAACGGAACGGCGTTAACCGTGCGTGTTAAGCAAAGACACAAAGCCTTTTGCATCCGGCTTGTAGTCTCTGTCATACGCATAAGACTCGCTTTCTGAAAAGGTACTTGAGCGGGAAAGTCCCCGTTTTGATGCCTGAGCAGATCTTGCGCCGCTCCGTCCAGTCCCATTCAATCGACTGAACAGAGGCCACATGACTTCAAAAAACCAAGAACTCCTTACTCTTGCAGACGCCCTAGCCGAGTTGAACCGAGCCCGCCTGGCAAAGGACGAAAATGCAAGCCTGCATGCACCTTCAACCGGGTATGGTTACGCCTCTACGGGCCGAATCCCTGCTGAACGGAAGGGCCGGCACTATTACGTGCGGCGCTCGGATCTCCCGCTCATTGCATCCCGACTGCCCGCAGGCCGTCGCCCCTCCGCAGCATAAAGGAGCAGGGATTGATGAGCATGCCCCCCCCACTCCGCAAGACGCGCCGCACTATGTTTCAATCGAGGCATGGTCTCAGCGCACCGGCATGTCCCGGACTGACACCTATCGCAAGCTGGCCGAAGGGGCCTTGAGGGCCAAGAAAATAGGGCGAAAAACCGTTATAGATTTCCGGGCGGGCATGGCGTGGATTGAATCCCTGCCTGACGCTGAGGTCATCACAAAATAAAACAGCCACCCGCCTTTTCTGGGGGTGGCTGCCTTTGTTCTGCATCAAGAAGAACCGCTGTCTTTTTATACAGAACATGCAAGGCAACGTCCAACAAAAAGGCGGCTGGTTCCTGATGCAGGACAAGCACGCATGGCATATTCAAGCCGCTTACACCCGGAGTCTGCCCGCACCGGGGCAATAGACTTCCCGACCGTAAACCGCGCCGCCCTCGGGGCACTCCCCGCCCTTCTGGGACGGTGGTTGCCTGACGGCAAAAGACAAGGCCACGAATGGGTGGCGCGCAACCCAAAACGGGGCGACCGCAAGCCCGGCTCTTTTAGCGTCAATCTGAACACTGGCCGCTGGGCTGACTTTGCAGAAGCTGAGGCGCGCGGAGGGGATGTCATTTCCCTTGCCGCCTATCTGGCCGACGTTACCCAATACGAGGCAGCCTGTGAACTGGCGAAGATGCTTGGCCTGCAAGGGGGTGCCGAATGAGCACATCCTTGAACATTCCAGCTATGGCCTGCATGGATGAGAGCAGCCTTTTCAGCCCCCCTGACAGATGCTGAGAAAAAAACTGCTCTTGCCCTGAACGCTCAGGGCAACAAGCCGGGTGATGTCTGGGAGCCAATAACCCCGGCTCCTTCCGACCCGGAAATGCCCCGCAGCGCAACAGCCTTGTGGGTTTACCGTGACGCAGAGGGGCGGCCTCTTTACGCGCGCTTCCGCAAGGAAGATGAGGGCGGCCACAAAGTTGTGCTGCCTCTCACCTACGGGCACCGCGTCTGGACCGATAAAAACGGCAAACAGCGGGACGCCACCGGCTGGCATTGGAAGCAGCCCGCCAAGCCCCTCCCCCTGTATGGACTGGACCAGCTGGCCGCCAGCCCTGATGCCCCCGTTCTTCTGGTGGAGGGCGAGAAAGCAGCGGATGCAGCCCATGACCTGTTTCCTGATCTGGTAGTGCTCACCAGCGGCGGCAGCACGTCCGTCAGCTCTGCCGACTGGTCGCCTCTTGCTGGTCGCCGCGTCACGATCTGGCCTGACAATGATGCGCCGGGAGAGAAATATGCTCAGGCCGCGGTTGATGCCCTCCGCAATGCGGGAGCGCAGTCTGTCCATATGGTGAAAGTGCCCGATGGCCTACCGGGTGGTTGGGATTTGGCGGATGACCTGCCGCTTGAAATGACTAACAGTGCCGGATTTCCCGGCAATGACGAAATCCTGCGCCCGCTGATCGAACAGGCACCACAGGCAGAATCAAATGTGAAAATGCCTCCCGGCTACAGCATGACGTCTCGGGGACTCTACTTCACGCCTGAACCCGCTGGGGAACTTCCTCCTGTGCCGATCTGGGTCTCCGCCCCGTTCGAGGTGATTGCCGAGACCCGGGATGAAGGCGGCATGGGATGGGGACTGCTGATTAACTGGCTTGATCGTGACAGGCGCCATCATCAATGGGCCATCCCCAAAAAGATGGTTCACGCTGAAGGGAAAGACATTGCGGGAGAACTGGAAGACGCCGGTCTCAACTGCAATATTTCAGCCACCCGCCACCTCCGGCAGTTCATTGCCTCTGTTTATACAAAAGCGCGCTTACGGTGCGTGACCAGTTCGGGCTGGCACAAAACTGAACAGGGGCCTGTCTTTGTTCTACCCAATGGCATTACGCTCGGCGCAGGCCGGAGGGCCGTCGCATTTCAGACCACCCGCGCCGCGTCTGGATCGGAATACACCACAGCCGGGACGCTGGAGGAGTGGCAAAAGCAAATCGCCGCTTACGCCAATGGAAACAGCCGCCTGTTATTTGCGCTCTCAATCGCATTCTGTGGCCCGCTTCTGGATATTCTGGGAGAGCAGTCCGGCGGCTTTCACATCGTCGGCAAAAGCCAGTCCGGCAAATCAACGGCGCTTTATGCTGCCGGTTCCGTCTGGGGCAAAGGGGACCGGGACGGCATGGTTCGCTCATGGCGAGGCACCAGCAACGGCACGGAAGGCATCGCATGCGAGACCTCCGACACCTTGCTCATTCTGGATGAAATGGGACAAGCAGACAGCCGTGAAGTGGGCGACATTACTTATATGCTCGCCAACAATACCGGCAAGCAGAGGGCTGGTCGTAATGGGGAGGTCCGCGCCCGCAAGACATGGCGCTCTCTGTTCCTCTCCACTGGCGAAGTGACGCTTGCGACCAAAATGGGAGAAATCGGGCGCCGGGCTATGGCGGGTCAGGAAGTGAGGCTGGTCAGCATACAGGCTGACGCCGGAGCTGGCATGGGTTTGTTCGAAGCCCTGCACGGCCAGCCTTCCGCTGGTGAGATGGCCGACCATATCAGGAGGGCGGCCCGCACCTGCTACGGGACAGCCAGCCGCGCCTATCTGGCCGCACTGGTAAAAGAGCGGGACGACGATGAAGCCGGTCTGACCGAAAGCATCAAAGGTCTGGTGGACAAGTTTGAAGCTGACTGTCTGCCCGCTGGCCCGGCGGATGGGCAAGTGCGCTCCGTCGTGCGGCGCTTCGGGCTGGTTTCCGCCGCGGGAGAACTGGCTGTGGCCTATGACGTTTTGCCATGGGGCCAGGGCGAGGCCACGCGGGCAGCAAAAGCCTGCTTCCAGTCGTGGCTGGAAGAGCGTGGGGGAACTGACGCCGCAGAAGACCGGGAGGCGATAGAGCAGATCCGGGCTTTCATAGAGCAGCATGGGGAAAGCCGCTTTGCTCTTTTGGGCGGTCCAGATGGTGAGGTTGAAAACTTCCACAGCCGCACCGTCTCCCGTGTTGGCTTCCGGCGACTGACAGACACGCCTGATGGCAGCCAGTGGGAATATCTGGTCCTCCCTGAGATGTGGCGCAAGGAAGTCTGCAAGGGCATCGACCCCAGCCGCGCGGCCAAGGTGTTGCGTGATGCCAATTATCTTTTGCCCGGCAATGGCAAGAACCTGACGCGCACTCAGAGGATTCCGGGAGAAGGGCGCCTGCGTGTGTATGTGGTGTCCGGCTCTATCATGGAGGGAGAGGCAGCATGATGCGCTCCACCCCAACCCGGAAAGCTCCACCCTGTCGCGACTGGCACGACCTGCCAAACACGCAGTCGTGCCAGAACGACATGCTGAAAAATAGCGGAAAACCAGTCTTTTTCGTGCGTGTCACGACCGGCACGACCGTTTTTTACAACACCCGGAGGGCTTCGGCATGGTGAGTAAAGCACTATCCGGCTTGATTGACTGGGCTGACGGACTGCCAGCGCCCCATGACAGTTCTTCAGCCCCGCATGGAACCTCTCCCGCGCTGCACGCAGACGCCACAGCACTGATTAAAGAGGTGGAGTGCCTTGGCTGTGAGATTGCGCTTGCAGATGGCAGGCCGGTCATACGGGGCGACAAAGCTGCAATCACCCCCGATCTTCTGGACCGGCTGAAGGCTACTCGCACTGAGATCGTGCAACACCTGACAGAACAGGCCGCGGCAACCAGCAGTGACGCCACCATGAGCGTGGATCCTGCACCCCCAGCCAGCCTTGCAGGTGAACTGGAACAATCAGGCATCCGCCGGGACCCTGACACTGGCAAACTCCATCTGTTCGGAGACCCGGACCCGCGCTGGCTGAAAGAACAGGGCTGGGAATGGAATGAACAACGCCGCCGCTTCATGGCTCCCTTCCCTCAGGACCGGGATGACCCTCCGCCCAGCTTCATCATCACCGCCAACCGTGTGAAGGCAGATCATCGTCTCCATGCAGATGGTCCCTGCTCCCTGTGCGGCTTCACGTGCTGGTGGCGAAAAGCCGGTGACACATCAGAGGGCTGGACCTGCTCCGTCTGCCACCCGGCACCGGAGGGCATCGTCACCATTACCCCCCAAACTCTCATCACTCAGAACAGTCTGGACGCCACAGCATGAACACTTCCTACACAACCGCCTCCGCCGTCCCCGGTATCATCGCTGACCCCGCCACTCTGGATCCGCAGGCCGTTCGCTGTCTGTGGATGCGCCCGGTTCTGGACAAGGACAGTAAAGCCGCCTTTCTCCCCTCCGTCGTCTTCAAGGACGGCACGGATTGTCCACTGGCCTGTGAAATGAATGACCTCCACGCCCGCCAGTTCTGCCAGCGCCTCTCTGCCATCCATGACTGGCCGGTAAAGGATGGTCGCGCTCTGGAAGGCAATGCAGAAGTCGCGGCGGAACGGGCTTATGCCTCTCTGGATGAAGGGGACCGCATAGAGAAAGACGGGCAAGGCTGGGTGAATGTGCCGGGTATGGGTCGCATGGCCGCCATACTTGCCCACGAAGCGGGCTTGCCTCTTGGCGTCGCCCTTGAGGGTGTGACGGGTAAACTGGCTCTGCTGTTTGTCAAGATGGAAGATCAGGGAGCAATGCAGCCGCATGACGTGAAGAAGAACCTGCGCGCCGCAACAGAAGCAGCCTGCGCCAAACTGACTGAGCTTTATGCAACTGAAAAGCGTGGCCCCGGAGCCTCTGAGGTAACGCCTGAGCGTCTGGGTGTGATGGTGGCGGATTACCACCATGCAAAAGGCAGCACGGACGAAATCTTCCAGAAGGGGCTCACCGCTGCTCTGGAGGCTGGAACGGACGCATGGGCGAGACAGAAGAACAGCCCTACAGAAATAGAGCATAAGACTATGGCAGTTCTGGATGCAGGCATCCTGCACTGGTTCAGGCTGACGGGCCGAAAGGTCGTGGGAGACTGAACAGAAACCACAGCTAAATATGTATGGGGTCTTCTCACAAGGAAGGCCCTTTTTTTATGTGGCTATGAATAGGGTGTCCCTACCTAAAAAGGCGATTGGATAGGCGACCGCATTTATTCGTTTTTTCTATATCAATATAGATAAATTGCATCCAATCCCCTTCCTCTCACTCTGCTTCCTGAAAGCCTAGCGGTCGTTTTAAGAGGGGGAATAAGAGGGGTGAAATTTCCCTATTGTCGCCTAACACATTATTTTTATTGGGAAATTTATCATCTGATGGCGGAGGGGATGGGATTCGAACCCACGATACGGTTACCCGTATAACGATTTAGCAAACCGTCGCCTTCAGCCTCTCGGCCACCCCTCCGCAAGAAGAGTATTGAAGTTCACACGACGTTTGCAGGGATGCTTTTAGGGGGTTCTAAGCGTTCCGTCAAACCCCCTGAAAGACTTATTTGCAGGTTATTTTACCGCCCCGCAAAAATTTTGCGCCGGACCCAGCCGTCAGGCATCCAGTTTGGACTTGAGCGCATCGTTCACCAAGGCGGGGTTTGCTTTCCCCTTGGTTTCCTTCATCACCTGCCCCACAAAGAATCCGAACAGCTTGTCCTTGCCGGAGCGATATTCAGCCACTTTGTCGGCATGTGCGGTCATGACGGACTGGATTGCCGCATCAATCACGCCAGTATCTGTCACCTGACGCAGGCCCTTTTTTTCCACGATGGCATCCGGGCCTTCACTCGTTTCCACCATGTCTTCAAACACCTCTTTGGCAATCTTGCCGTTGATGGTGCCATCCGCAATCAGGTCCAGCATCTTACCCAGAGCTTCCGCGCTGACAGGGCTGGTTTCAATGGTCTTGCCAGTGCGGTTGAGCGCCGCAAACAGGTCCCCCGTCACCCAGGAAACAGCCAGCTTGCCGTCACGCCCTTTGGCAACTGTTTCATAGAAATCCGCCACGGACTGCTCGGCGACCAGCACCCCGGCATCATAGAACGGAATACCATACTCGGACTGGAAGCGGGCGCGCTTGGCATCCGGCAGTTCCGGCAAGGCCGCCTTCAGCGCATCCACCCATTCCTGCTTGATCACCAGCGGCAGCAGATCCGGGTCCGGGAAATAGCGGTAGTCATGCGCGTCTTCTTTGGACCGCATTGTGCGTGTTTCGCCGCGTGCTGCGTCGAACAGGCGTGTTTCCTGATCAACCTCGCCGCCGTTTTCCCAGATTTCAACCTGACGGGCCGCTTCCACCTCAATCGCCTGCATGACGAAGCGGATGGAGTTGACGTTCTTGATCTCGCAACGTGTGCGAAACGGCTCACCGGCCTTGCGGACGGACACGTTCACGTCCGCACGCATGGAGCCTTCTTCCATATTCCCGTCACAGGTTCCCAGATAGCGCAGAATCTGGCGCAGTTTGCGCAGATAGGCGCCGGCTTCTTCCGGTGCGCGGATATCTGGCTCGCTCACAATTTCCATCAACGCCACGCCGGCCCGGTTCAGGTCCACCATGGATTTGGTGGGGTCCTGATCATGGATCAGCTTCCCGGCATCCTGTTCCATATGCAGACGTGTAATGCCGATTTTCCGGGTTTCACCGTTGGACAGTTCAATCTCGATCGTGCCTTCACCCACAATCGGATGTGCGAACTGGCTGATCTGATAGCCCTGCGGCAGATCGGCGTAGAAATAGTTCTTCCGGTCAAACCGGCTTTCCAGATTGATGCGGGCGTTCAGCCCCAGTCCGGTCCGCACAGCCTGCGCTACGCATTCCTTATTGATGACCGGCAGCATGCCGGGAAATGCCGCATCAATCAGACTGACCTGAGAGTTCGGCTCCGCCCCGAATGTGGTGGATGCGCCTGAGAACAGCTTGGATTTGCTGACGACCTGAGCGTGGACTTCCAGCCCAACCACAATTTCCCAGTTGCCGGTCTTGCCTTCAATCACGTAGCTCATACGCCTGCCTCCGCATGCAGGGCGGGCCTGTGGGCAAAGCCCGCAGCCGCTTCCAGCGCGCTGCCCACGGACAGCACGGTTTCTTCATCAAAATGTCGACCAATAATCTGCAACCCAAGCGGCAGACCTTTGGAATCCAGCCCGACCGGCACGGCAAGAGCCGGAACCCCGGCCATGCTGGCCGGAACGGTGAAGATGTCGTTCAGATACATCTGCACCGGGTCATCCATATTTTCACCCTGTGCAAAGGCGGCACTCGGAGCCGTGGGGGTCAGCAGAACGTCCACCTTCTCGAAAGCCTGTACAAAGTCCCGCTTGATCAGCGTGCGGACTTTCTGGGCTTTCAGGTAATAGGCATCATAATACCCGGCAGACAGCACGTAAGTCCCCATCAGGATACGATTACGCACTTCCTGACCAAAACCTTCCGCACGGGTGCGTTCATAAACACCGTCCAGCGTGGGCGCATCCTGACGCTCACCGAACCGAATGCCATCATAACGCGCAAGGTTGGAGGAACATTCTGCCGGGGCGATGATATAGTACGTCGCCAGACCATATTTGGTGTGCGGCAAGGAGACATCGACCACCTCACACCCGGCTTCACGCAGCCAGGCAATGCCCTGCTCCCACATTTTCGCAATTTCTTCCGGCATGCCGGGTGCGCGATATTCGGCGGGAATGCCAACCCGCAGGCCCTTTACACTTTTACCCACAGCCTTTGAAAATTCCGGCACGGGGCGGTTGGAACTGGTGCTGTCTTTTTCATCAAAGCCAGCCATGGCTTCCAGCATCAGCCCGGCATCCGCCACGCTGCGCGTCATCGGGCCTGCCTGATCCAGAGAGCTTGCAAAGGCAATGGTGCCCCAGCGGCTGCACCGGCCATAGGTCGGCTTCAGTCCAACAATACCGCAGAACGCAGCGGGCTGGCGGATGGAGCCGCCTGTATCCGTGCCGGTTGCGGCCAGAGCCAGACCGGCCGCCACAGCAGCGGCGGACCCGCCGGAAGAGCCACCGGGCACCAGAGCGGCGTCATCGCCCTGCCGCTTCCAAGGGTTCAGCACCGGGCCAAACGCCGAAGTGATGTTGGCGGACCCCATGGCAAATTCATCAAGGTTGGTTTTGCCCAGAAAGACCGAGCCTGCATCCAGCAGGCGCGCTGTCACGCTGCTCTCATACGGCGGCACGAAATTGGCCAGAATCTTGCTTGCCGCGGTGGTTTTAACCCCCTTCGTGCAGAACAGATCTTTCACACCAATAGGCAGACCGTCCATCAGGCGGGCTTCACCGCTGGCATAGCGGGCATCCGCAGCATCGGCTGCTGTCAGAACATCCTGCTCCGGCAGCACGGTAATATAGGCGTTCAGTTGCGTATTCAGGCGGGCAATAGCGTCCAGATGCGCCTGAGCAAGCTCACGGGCGGAGAATTTGCGGGCTGCAAGCCCTGCGCGTGCTTCGGTAAGCGTCAGTCCGGTCAGCATTATTCAACAACCTTGGGTACTGTGTAGAAGGGGCCGGATTTTTCCGGCGCGCAGGAGAGGATGGCGTCCCGGCAATTCCCGTCGGTCACCTCATCATCACGTTGGCGCAGCGCCTCCGTCTCGGTGCCCACCATGGGGGGCACGCCCTCAACATCCACCTCGGAGAGCTGATCAACCCAGCCCAGGATGCCATCCAGCTTCTGGCGGACGGTTTCAAGCTCGGCATCTTCAAGTCCGATGCGGGCCAGTTTTGCAATACGTCGGGTGGTCGCGAGGTCGAGCGACATGAAAACAGACTCTCTTCAGCTATGGAGGAAAAAGCCCTAGCATAATCGGGCGCAAGGCAACATACCGTGCAGACATGACTCTGTTCAACCTTACCGACCTCGCCGCCACTCTGGCCCGTGATGACCGCCTGCTGGGCATTGACCCCGGCCGCAAACAGGTGGGGCTGGCGCTTTCCGATGTCTCCCGTATGGTGGCGACCCCGCTGGAAACCGTAAAACGTGGCAAGCTGGGCGCCATGGCGGAGCATATCCGCGCTCTGGCGGCAAAGCACGGTATTGGTGGCATGGTGGTGGGGATTCCCCTTTCGCTCGACGGATCCTTTGGTCCCGCCGCGCAGGCCAGCAGGGACTGGGCCCTGGCATTGTCCGGGCAGACGGGCCTGCCCGTCTGTCTGTGGGATGAGCGGCTCTCTTCTTCCGCCGTCAACCGCATGCTGATTCAGGAAGCCGATCTTTCACGCAGCAAACGCAACGAGGTCGTGGACCAACTGGCTGCCGCCTATATTCTGCAGGCAGCTCTGGATTGCATTCCACGCGACTGAAAAAATTTTCTGACTGTTCAAGGTATTACGGCCCGAGCGTTATAACCGGAGCGTGTCCTGCGTCCGATATGAACCATCGCATATTTGCCATAAAGCTGCGGCAACACCATTTGACACGTATCTAAAACGTATGGAGGCCATTTTAATGACGTTTGCGACATTCCGGATCGCGCTGACCACAATGCTGGGAGCCACGGCCTTCGCTTTCAGCCTGCCCGCAGCACATGCAGAGGAACAGGGCGCCTTAAGTCGTGCGTGGAACGACACACGGCAGGCTACGGACAAAGCTTGGGATAAAACCAAGAGTGGCTCTGAAAAGGCTTGGGACAAGACCAAGGACGGCACCACAAACGCCTGGGATAAAACCAGAAGTGGTTCCGAAAAGGTCTGGGACAAGACCAAGGATGGCACCGCAAACGCTTGGGATAAAACCAGAAGCGGTTCCGAAAAGGTCTGGGACAAGACCAAGGACGGCACCGCACACGCTTGGGATAAAACCAAAAGCGGTTCCGAGAAGGCCTGGGACAAGACCAGGGAAGGTGCGGCTGACGCGGCCCAGTCTACGAAGAACTGGGGCAAGCATACAGGCAAAGCCATTGGCAACTGGGGTGATAAGGCTGGAAAAGATATCAGCAACACCTTCTCTGGCTCTGGCGGCGGCAAATAAAAATTCGTTCGATTGCGCTGGAGAGCATTCGCTCCTGACGCATTGGAAAAGCCTTGCTCTCGTCCCGAGGCGGGCTTTTTGCGGTCTGCTTATGGGGCCTTACGGTCTTATGGGCAGACGCGACGCATCCCCCGACGTCGCCGGATTGAAGCGCGCGCCTTGCTGATACTCTCTTTTAAGGCGAGCCAGTACGCCCAGAATGCTGTCATGATAGCCTCCCTATACTGTGATCGTATAAAATAATTTACAATAATGGCTTCGGAATGACGATATTCCCGCATAAATGTTAACAAAATCTTCCACTGAATATTCATCGAAACGTCACACGCCATACAGGTTTGATGGTGCTAGAACGCCGTCAGTTCCGCTCACTTACGGCAGAAAATATTTGCTATGAAACTCTTTCTTACACATGCTCGCACCACGCCTGTTAATGAAAAATGGCGTGAAGCAATTCATGAAACACTCCGGAAAAACCTTCTTTATATATGGGAATATCCCGAATATACTCCACTTCAGGCCCGTCGGGATGCACGGAATGGTACAAAATCACGCAGCACCCGCGCTAAGTGCGTTGACCAATTCCATCGACCAATAACACATCGGGCGCACCACAGTTGGCACCAGACAGTTAAAAAACTCCCACATTCACGAAATCTGACCGATAGACAGGTGCAGAAAAGTGGGATTACATGCGGAATCGTCAATAATGAGCTGTCCGTACTTGTAATCTGACAGTCCTGATCGGCTAGGGGCGACATTAGGGCGCTTTGATTCTGTGTCTGATTCCACACAGCGATTGTAGCAGAAGATACACACCTGTCCTGATGTTGGGACATGATCGCCAGCATTTCAGGATTTGGTCTGGTTGCCGTGCATGCACTGCTGGCCAACATGCTCGAATTCGGCACAATGTCTGAAGGTCAGGCCGTATTTCTAGCTTGCCGTGTCTCCATGATGACCCGCGAATCTGGTGCCTGATGCGGGCGAAATTTCATATAGGGGAACACCGCTCTGCGGCAGGCGCTGTATAGGCTCGCTACAGCGGCCATGCGGTTCAGGCAGCGATATTCAGAAAACAACACTGCTTATAGAGAGGGCAGTCAGATATTGACTGGAGTTGTATTTTTAAAAAATTTGGAAAACATTGATCCTGAAAGATATCTCATGACGTGATTTCGGATTGTTGTGGTCAGGAGTCTCATTTTTCAGTTCTATATGGTTTGAAACCATAGCGTTCGAAAATGCTCAGGCCCTGAGGCGACTGTACAAATGCGAGCCAACGTTGTGCGGCCTGAGGATGAGGCGCACCTTTGACCATTGCGCCAGCGTAAATTGCTGTTGCATTCTGATCTTCGGGGATCGTTATGCCTGCAACAGGATGCCCTGCTTTTTGCTGGAACATGACTTCCGATTGCCACGTTACGCCAGCCTGAACCTTGCCCTGCATGATCCACAGAGGTGTCTGCCGATGATGGATGCGTGTCAGCAGCGTGGTGTTCTGTGCGACTTTTTCCGTATAGACGTCACGCACCAGTTTTTCACCCCCAGCATGAGAGAGAGCTGTTTTTATCTGGTGTGCAATGCCCTCATATGCTGGATCAGGCATGGCAATTTTGATATCTGGTCTGCCAAGGTCGGCCAGACTGGTTATATGAGCGGGATTATCGGCGGGAATCATGATGGCAAGCGTATTGGTAACGTAAGGTACGGCTGGGGCTTCCAGCAACCCTGTTCCGATATGCTGCGTGACGGCAGACAGGCCGGCCAGATAGACATCGGGCTGGACAGTCCATGTCATGTTCCCGACAGTGATCGTGCCGCCTGCTTCAATCTGCTGGATCAGGCGCCCGGGGGGTAATGTTTCCCAATAGATATGTCCTTTATAGTCGGGATAGTCTTTTTCAAAGGCTTCGATCAGTGGTGCCATGGCGAAAAAATAATTTCCTCCAACATAGAGCACCAGGGCCGGATGAAGGGGGTCTCCGTGAAAGTCGGGGAGATTGTCGACTTCTGGAACGGTGAAGTTCAGGCCCCTTTTGACAGCATCATTATTGGAGCCATTTTGCCATGGTGGAAAAATATCCTCATCCACGGGATTATGCGTAGCCGCAGGGTGTTGTTCCATCTCAGCGGCCATGCCCGCAAAGGATGTGGTGGCTGTCAGAAAAGCTGTTGCAACTGAAAGGAACAGGAGTGATATTTTCATGGAATAGCTCCGTACTGATCAGAATTGCAGAAGGGCGTATCCCTGATTTTCAAGGGTTGTGACTGTTGTGAGAGCCGAGAGGGACAGCGTCACGTCTGGAAGAATGTCATTATAGTCATAATGATGTTCCGGTATGGCCTGTCCGCATACGGTAACATCAACGCCCGCCCTGTGCAGTGCGGCAATAAGCTGGAGATTGGGGTTATCTTGTCCAGTGAGCTTACGATAGGCTTCATTGTTCAGTGTGACCATTGTCGCTTCACCTGAAATTACCGCGACAATTTTCAGGTTTTCTTTTCGGACCCCGGAATTTCCGTAAAGATTAACAGTGCGGGCGACATGATCCAGACCTGAATTGACAGTGTCCGGTGTTTTGGATGCCTTTGTAATCAGAAAGATGATCTTATAGGTCTTGTTCGCATCTGGCCTGTAGGCGGCATGCGGAAGCGGATGAATTTTTCCGTAACCCTGAATGACCGGATAGATCCAGAAATCTTGTGGTGGCTGCTGGGCGAAGGCGTTCTGCCCACCTGATGCGGCGCCCAGCATGGAAAGAAGAAAAAGAGCCTTCCTGTTCATTGTTCTGGTCCTTGTGAAAATGGTTCAGGGTTTGTCTGATGAGGGTGCTTTTGTTATCGGCGCTTCAAAATGCTGTCCGTCCACATCAGTAAGATTTACAGTTGCGGCCTCCGCACACATGTCCTTTGTCGGGCATGCAAGCGTAATGGTTGCTTTAGCACCCATCGGCGCACGGAGTCCAAATGGACCGGTAGCAAAAATATTATAGGCGTAATCATTTTGGAATGCAGAGTGCGGCAGTGTGGAAAGGGCCTGAGCATTCCAGAGGAACAAGGGGTGATGCTGTGCGTCCAGAATGCTTGCCTGTACAATATGGACCGGTGCTTCTGGTGTTCCTGCGTCAAGATAGACATGGAATTGTATAGCGCCATCATCTGTCTGTAGCGCGTGATCAAGGCTCAGATGATGGACTGTGGGGCTGACAGGCCCCTTGTGAAAAGGCGTTATGACAGAACCGCGGTAATGGCTGTAAGTCGCGACATCAAAACAGATCACGAAAGCGAAAATTCCGAACGCCAGACGGCGCACGGTTTTTGCCGTAAAGGGGAACGGCAGGACACCTGCTGTGAGACGAAACCAGATGGACTGTGCAAGCTGGGGCTTTTTGCGGAGCCAGTAACCATCGACGGCATAAGCGCGTGATCCGACAACGAGAAGTGTGCCGCCCATGGCCAGATTGCAGGCTGCCATAGTCCATTCATCAATGCATGTTGCGCCCTGCCATCCGAACAGCAGCATCAGCAGGACGGAAAAAATCATGGAAATCAGTGAGGCCAGACGGGTCAGGAACCCCGCCATGAGCATCAACCCTACGATCAGTTCCGCGGCACTGAAAAGAATGACGCCGGGATACAGAAGCCAGAAATGTTGCAGCATGAAACTGACGACATGATCCATCCCCAGCAGAGCGCCTGGCATGGCGGTCTGAAACTTGTTGGCCATCCATGTATGAGACGATGGGTCAAGTTTATTGGGTGCGTAAATAAACCGGCGGGAGCCGCCACCCCAATAAATGAATCCCTGTATGAAACGGATGGGAAGCAGACCGATGGCATACGGCGTTTCAGGAAAAATGGAAGAGAGAATATGTAAGGACTTATCTAACTTTTTAGTGTCAGACATCTTGATCTCGGGCAGCTGCAAGGGAGTATCATGCGCTCTGTTGGGTGTGTCTGGATACCTTAAAATGCGTCAAAATATAAATCCAACGGATTGTTTTTCTTGATATGATAAAAAATTCTTATGGAACGGTCGTGTGAAACGAGGTGCTGCGCTGTATATGGCCGCGCAGACGTTGAGTCTGGCAGATGTCAGAAAAGAAGATCACCTGCCGGGTCCACTATAGGCATGGTCTTCTCAGCCTTGGAATGCGGACGGGATGCACGCTGCTTTTTCATCATGATTGCCTGTGTCACCACGACAACGCCCGGCTGTTTTCAACATTGAATTTTTGAAACAGTTCTTACAGAATCTGGCGTAATCCAGCCATTGGTGGTCGTTTTGCGGCACGCCAGGCCTGACTGAAAATGGCGAGTGTGGCGATAGCAAGAGCCAGAAACGTTATAAGGACAAACGGCAGGGGAGTAAGAGCAATTCTTTGATCGAATTGCGAAAGCCATCTCTGCATCAGCATCCATGCCATGGGCCAGGCGATGAGAGTGGCGAGCAGAACAGGCTGAATGAACTGCTTTATAAGGAGGATGGTCACATCCCTTGTGCTCGCGCCAAGAACTTTACGGATACTGATTTCCTGAATCCGGCGTGTGACGTTAAACGCGGAGAGTCCATAAAGACCAAGACAGGCAATGGATACAGCAACGAGAGACCCGATGCTGAAAAGCGCGCTATGGTTGGCATCAGCGCGGTAATCTTCCGAAAGAATATCAGAAATGTCGCGGGCAGAAAAAGGTACATCGGGTGCGACTTCGCTCCATGCCTTGCGTAACTGCTCCATTTCAACCTGTGTTGTGATCCCTTTATACCGTACAAGGGCGGCCACATAATCAATCGGCATTTTTGTGCCGAACCAGAGAACGGGCTCGAGAGAGGTCCTGACGTCTCCAAGACGCATGTTTTCAACAACGCCTGCAATACGATATCGGACTGGTCCATGCGTTGGCTGCACCTCCTGACCAATCGCCATGTCGGGCGAGGAAAAGCCGAAGCGTTGTGAGGTCAGACGTGAAATCACGACATTCATCGTCGTCTCTGGTTTTGATCCTTCCAGAGCATAATCCTGCCCATGTGCGTCATCAAACAGACGTCCTGCAAGCAGTCTGGCACCAAGGGCTTCAAAATAACCCGGTGTGGCGTAGCCCCATTGTACGCTGAAGTCTGTCGTGCTGCCCGGCCGCTTCCAGTTCTCTCTGTCCACAATATGGTGGGGATACAGATCAGAGCGCGTGGCGACTATTGTGCCGGGTAGCTCGGAAAGTCGGGGAGACAATCGCGGCCTGCCGACTTTTTAGCGTGTCGTCACTGAGTGAATCAATCACAATCAGTCCGCCGGTGGCCATGCCCCGATCCAGCCCCTGCACGAATCTGGCCTGCTGCGCCATGACCAGTGTGCAGATGGCCAGAAGACTTGCAAAGGTGAACTGTAATGTCACCAGCGCGTTGCGCACGGTCCGGTCGATACGTCCGCCGCCGGGCATCCGGCTTGCGGACAGGACTTCGACAGGCCGAAAGGAGGACAGGACAAAGGAGGGATAAAGCCCGGCAACGCCCCCCGCCAGAAAGGCGATCAGCACTGTCTGCGGGAGGATAAAAGCCCAGTCATAAGAGATCTGCCAGCCACCAAAGGTATTGATCCAGCGCAAAGCCAGTTCCGTAAGGGTTAAAGCCAGCAGCGCGGCACCCAGTGTCAGGCAGAGAGCTTCCATCATAAACCGGATAACAAGAGACAGGCGTGATGCTCCAAGAACCTTGCGCATGGCAACGTCTTTCGCGCGTAGTCCGGCGCGGGCGGTGGCCATATTCACGTAATTGACCAGTGCTGTCGCCAGAGCCGCCAGGCCCACCATCTGGAGGATGTCGACAAGCTGCCGGCTCGTGCCGCCTTCCCCAATGGCGGCGTTGTGAAAATGCACGTCGCGTAGAGGCACCAGAGTTAACCCCCATTGCCAAAGGTCTGTTTTATTTCAGCAGGAGAGTAATTTTCCGGGTGTCTGGCGGGAAAGCCCAGAAGGCCAGCGCGAACGCGCGGGAGGGTCCGCGGGTTGTCAATGCGGAGATAGATACGTCCCCAGGAGCTACCCCAGTTTTTAAAGGGTAGCGTGTAGGGGAAAGTGGTGAAAAATTTACTGGGGAATTGCGTAAGAATACTGAAATCCTCAGTGGAGTTTGTGGGTGGATCTGCCAGCACGGCGGAAACAATGGCATCGTCATGGTTGTCCAGTCTGATCTTGCGGCCCATGGCATCTGTCGTGCCAAAATATTTTCGGGCAAGGCTTGCGGAAATCACGATTTTCCCCGGTGCATCCAGAGCGGTTGCTTTATCACCGGAGAGCAGGGGCAGGTTGAAGACGGCAAAGAAATCCGGGTCCGTCATGGTAACGCTTTCTCGACCAAGTATGATCCCGGCGCGTACAGCCTCAGGCATGCTCAGAACGCGTGTGGCGTGATTGATTTCCGGAAAATCCTGTTTCAGGTAGGGGAACGTAACAAAGCTGACTGAACTGCTTTCAGACGGTACGCGGCCCGGCGGACTGTACAGTGCGTCAAGCTGATAGAGGCGGGAGGCGTCTGGTATGGAGGAATCATAGTTTTTTTCATAACGCACGATGAGTGTCATCGTAAGAAAGACGGCAAGACCCAGAGCAAGGCCGATGAGGTTGAGCGCCGTATAAAGCCTGTGCCGGGAGAGTGTGCGGATTGTGGCTGTGAAAAGTCCTGTCAGCATCATGAATCTCCTGTCTTACCAGCCACCGCGGTCGAGAGCAGCCAGAGGGGCCTGCAGGGGTTCCCAGTCACGGGTGCGCGCGCGGCGCAGATGGGCGTCGGCTTCATAAATCTGGGTGTGAGGTAATAGAACCTGCGCTTGCAACTTGCCCATGGTTGCCAGAAGCTGGGCTTCCGCAACAATCGTATCATGCTGGCTGGAGGCCAGTTCCACCTGGGCTGCGCGTAAATTCTGGTCCGCGTACAGCACGTCTGTCGTGCTGCGCAGGCCGTAACCATATTCAAGCTGGTAGCCTTTCAGGGTTGTCTCGCCAGAGCGTATTTCCGCCATGCCCGCCTTGATGGCTTCCAGCCCGTTTTCGACCGCCTGCCAGTTTGAAACAACGTCCTGCCGGGCTGCGCGCTGTGCAAATTCCACATTCTGGTGGGCCTGTTCATCCTTATCGCGGGCCTGTCTGATCTGGGAATTGTAAAGACCACCATTGTAAATGGGCTGGACGAGTGAGACCGTTCCGGTCACCTGCTCACCATATTCCCGTCCACGGAACGGGGAGGCAGGGCCGATGGTGCCGAACGTGCCCCTGCACCTGAATCTGTGGTCCCCATTGAGAGCGGGCCGTATCAACATCCGCCTGCGTGGCCTTTTTTTGTCTCGCGCATCCGGGCAAGCTGCGGGTTGGCCATAATGGCGGCCTTCAGTGCCTGATCCATGCTGGCGGGCAGGCCGGGCAGGCTGGTGGGCATGGTCAGTCTGTCCGGGTTTTCGCCAATAACGGCGCGGAACTGTGCTTCGGACGCGGCAAGGGTGGCGCGCGCCTGTGTCAGGGCGACTTCCGCGGAGTGGCGGCGGGTTTCAGCCTGCTCGACATCCGTTCTGGTCACCTGCCCGGCGGGTGTTCCGCCAAGCGTATAGCGTGACGTTGTAAGCTGCACCTGCCGTTGCAGCATGGCGAGGTCAGCCTGCCGGATATCCCGTATCGCGCGGTCGCGCAGGACGTTCATGTAAGCGGTGATCGCGTTGGTGAAAACCTGTGCTTCTGTCAGGCGAAGAGCATGTTCTTCCGCGTGGGAGCGCGCATCCGCCGCGCGCACCTGATTGGCGGTGTGGCCAAAGGAATAGAGTGTCTGCTTTGCACTGACATAGCCCTCTGCGGAATTGGACGTGTAGCTGCCCAGAGCAAAGGCGCTGGTATAGGGGCCCTGCTGGTAATCGGCGTCCATATTGACCGAGACAGTTGGCCGCCAGCCGGAGCGGGCCTGTGCGGAATTTTCCGTAACGGCGCGCTGGTTGGCCTGCTCACCCAGCAGGGTGGGGTTGCTCCGGTAGGCGTGGGCAAGGGCGTCCTGAAGCGTCTGGGCCTGTGCGGTGTGTAGGGAAGCGGTGTGTAGGGAAATTGCGGCTGTCAGGGAGAAGCAGGCGATAAAGCGGTATATTGGACCTCACTCCGCTCGGAGGGCGCGTGCAGGTTCGGCACGGGCAAGGTGGAGGGTCTGCCCCAGAACCGTGCCGGTTGCGATCAGGGTCGCGCCGGTCACCGCGATCAGGAAAAGGGCTGGAGAAAGCGCAATCCGTTCATCAAACCCGCTCAGCCACTGGCGCATGAGGAACCATGCGACCGGGCAGGCAAGAAGACAGGCGAGGAGAACGGGCTTGAGAAAATCCCGCAGTAGAAGAGCAAGTGTCTGCTCCTTTGTCGCCCCCAGAGTTTTGCGGATACCAATTTCATGCATCCGTCGGGCCGCAGCGAAGGCTGCCAGACCATACAGACCAAGGCAGGCAATCAGCAGCGCGGCGACCGCACCGAGCGTAAACAGGTGCCCCCGCTGTTCATCGCCGGAATAGAAATTCTCCATCAGGGCATTGGGTGACATGAAATGGCTGGGCACATCGGGCCGGATTGTGCGCCAGGCGCGGTCAAGCCGTTCCGCCATCAGGCTGGAGGGAACACCGGAGAAGCGGACAGCCGGAATTGGGTCATTAAACGCGACATTTTGCAGGGAGGAGAAGAACAGAATTTCAGGCGCTATGGTCTCGCGCGGGGAACTGAAGCGGATATCGTCAATCACGCCAATGACGGTGAAATGTCGTGAACCATCAACAAGAACCTGTCCGATAGCGTCATCAGCCGATCTGAACCCGAAGGCGTGGGCGGCCTTGCTGTTGAGAATGACGTTCCAACTGCTATTGCCTGCTTTCAGGTCGGTGCTGGAGGGGCTGTCATCCTGCCCGTGTGCGGTATCAAACCAGCGCCCGGCCAGCAGGCGGGGCTGATAGGTGTCTCTGTAGCCTGAGGAGACGCGATCCCGGAGCATCTGCACTTCTACCCGTCCTGTGGACCCTTCATGGAAAAATGTCGTGCGGGTGAGCGAATTCGGGTCGGGTTGCAATTCGCCAAAAGTAACGGAGGTCACTCCGGGTACTGTCCGCAGGGTGTCCAGCATACGGCGTTGCAGTCCGATTTCTTCGGAGTGGATCTGCTGGCCGATCAGCAGGCCGGACTGGGTGTAACCGCGATATGCGTGCTGCATGAAGCTGGTCTGGCGATCAATGACCAGCGTACAGATGACAATACAGATGGCGACCGAAAACTGTGCCACCACCAGCGTATTGCGTAGAACTGCGGCCCGCCGCCCCCTGCTGGCATGCGGGCCGCTGCCAGAACGGCGGCAGGCTGATAGCCGGACAGGATCAGCGCGGGATAAAGGCCTGATGCCAGACCAGTGGCAAGAATAACAGGCGGGAGCAGGAGCGCAATAAACTGATAATCAACCTTAATGGCCTCGCCTGTCATGCTGGCAATGACGGGTGTGCCGGCCTCGCACAGGGCGAGACCAGTCAGACCCGCGATCAGGGCGATCATCATGGTTTCCCCCATGAAGTGTCCGAAAAGAGCGATCCGGGAGGCTCCAAGTGTTTTGCGTAGGGCGACTTCCTTTGCGCGTAATCCGGCGCGGGCGGTTGCGAGGTTCACGGTGTTCGCGCAACCAAGGATAAGAGCGAGCAGGCCGATCAGTCCGATGCCGTCAATAACATAGAGTTCAGCCGAGTTCTCCGTGTCCTCTACAGTAGCATCGTAAAAATGCATGGCCCGAAGCGGGACGAGTGACAGGGAATAGGCTTTGTTATCAAGGGTTCTGGGGGAGATCTGCTCTTCCGCCGTTCCGACGGCCCGACGTAGAACAAAGTCCGACAGGCGGGCATTGACCGCCGCAATATCGTCATGCCTGTGGAATTTGACCAGAATGGACCCGCAACTGCTGCCCCAGAAGAGAAAACAGGTGCGCGCCAGCCTGTCCTGTGGAGGAACCGGCAGAAACATATCCGCTCCATCCAGAAATCCCGGCGTGGGAATGCTGGCTAAAACACCCGTCACAATATAGGTATTTTTATGCCCGATACGGGTTATATCTACGGTTTTTCCCAGTATGTCATCTTTGCCAAACAGGGTCATGGCCGTTTTTCGGGACAGAACCAGACCATCTGGCCGGGCGAGAGCCGTTGCGGGATCACCGTGCAGAAAGCGGAGAGAAAACATTCTGAAAAATGCGGGATCTGTTATCTCACCTGAAAAATGCGTGAGCTGCCCGTTTTTCTGAACATGCAGACCTGTCGGGATAAATGCGACGGCGTCTTCAATTTCCGGGAAGTCCTCCTTCAGGAAAGGAAGGGCCTTGAAGGACACGTCCGCGCTCTCATAGGGCGTGGTACCGGGCATGGACCAGTGTTCATCAAGACGGGCCAGCCTGTCCGTATCCTTAAAGCCGGTGTTAAAGCTGTATTCAAACCGGACAAGCAGGGAGAGTGTCAGAAAGACGCCAATGCCAAGAGCCAGACTGAAAATATTCAGGCCAATATAAAGCGGATGGCGTCGCGCCTGCCGGAGAAGGCTCCGGAGAATGGAAGGAAGCATCGGCTTTGTTCCTTAGATGGCATTCCGAACGGAAATGACGATCTGGCCGTCCAGCATATCAACCCGCCGCCTTGCGAGGTCGGCATGGCTGGGAGAATGCGTCACCATGATAATGGTCGCTCCCTCATCATTCAGATTCTGGAGAATATCCATAACCTGCGTGCCATTTTCCGTATCAAGATTCCCCGTTGGTTCGTCCGCCAGAATCAGGCGTGGTTCCCCCCACAATGGCGCGGGCAATGGCGGCGCGCTGCTGCTGGCCGCCCGAGAGTTGTGACGGATAATGGCGGGCGCGATGGGCAATGCCCACCCGATCCATGGCATGCGCCACCCGGCTGCGGCGTTCCGGCTTTGGAATTTTTCTATAGATAAGGGCAAGCTCTATATTTTCTTCAATTGTCAGCTCGTCAATCAGGTTGAAGCTCTGGAAAATATAGCCCAGATTTTCCCGACGGAACCGCGCAAGAGCGGCTTCATTCAGTTCTGTCAGCTCTTCCCCGCCAAAGAGGTAGGAGCCTGCTGTCGGGCGGTCTATGGTGCCAAGAATATTGAGCAGGGTTGATTTTCCACACCCGGACGGCCCCATGATGGCTAGAAATTCTCCGGGAGCAATCCCGAGTTCAATATCCTGCAAAGCGGTGGTTTCCACCTCGTCCGAGCGGTAGAGACGCTGGATGTGAGAAAGCTGAATCAGCATAATGTAAGCTCCTGTCGCCTAGCGGATCGCGAGATGGTTGAAATTTTTGTAGGAATTGTAAGACGAGATGATGACCTGATCCCCGGTATGCAGGCCGCCCGTGATTTCCGCCTGCTCGGGGTTGCGTCGGCCTGATGTGATGGTGACACGGTCCGCGTTCCGTCCGTTTGCGGCTATGACAAAGGCAGATGCGCCGCCGCTGGCCTCAAGCCATGCGCCATTGGGCAGGACGAGAGCCCTGTGTGTCTCCCCCAGTGTGATGCGCAGGTCCACGCTTTCTCCGCGTCTCAGGCCCGTCGGGGGAGGTGTGTCAAACGTGAGTTCCGCACGGAACTGTCCGTTGGTGACCTGCGGGTGGACCCGCGTTACGGTGAGCGGGATTTTGATATCCCCAATATCGGCCTGTGCCCGTTCTCCAATGGCAACGCGGCCGAGATAGAATTCATCAATATCCGCATCAAGGCGATATTGCCCCTCACTGTCGATCTGCCCGATTTTATCGCCCGCCTTGAGGGACTGGCCGGGCTGGAGGTCAAAATTGGTCAGGCGTCCATCAAGGGGCGCATGCAGGATCAGGGCCTGAAGGCTGTTCTCCACCACTTCCAGATTGGAGCGCAGACGCTGGCCTTCCTGATCAATTTCTACTTCCTGCCGGTCCGCTACCTGAAGATCCTGCGTGCGGGCGGCATCCAGACGTTTGAAGCGCTGGTCGTAATAGCTGGCTTCATCTCGATAGGCCTGCACGTTGGCGTCGGATTCAAATCCCTGTGCGCGGAGCTGCTCACGGATGGAGAGTTCGTGCTGCGCCTTGATGAGATTATAGCGGGCCTCGGCCAGTTGTGTTTCTTCCGTGGTGCGCGTCTGTTGCAGCGTGAGCCGCTGCGCGCTGACAGCGCCAAGCTGGCTGGCGATTGCAGCCTCGCGCGAGGTGACATCCAACTGAAGCTGCGGGTTTGTCAGGCGGGCCAGAACATCGCCTTTTTTGACCAGTGCGCCATCCCGCGCCACAACATCCGCGACTTCCCCGCCCTGTACGGCGTTAATGAAGGTGACATTCAGCGGGGCGACGGTGGCCCGCAGAGGCAGGTAGTCCAGAAAAGGGGCGGACTGCACGGTAGCAATGGAAATCTGGTCACGCTGGACGGACAGCGTGCCGGAGGAAGGCACAAGCCGCCAGCCCGCCCAGGCCAGCAGGATTACCACCACCGGGCCGCCATAACGCACGGCGCGGCGTAGAAGTATTTTTTCTGGCGGACGGGGCGACTGCGCGGTCCATGCCGGCACCGGGGAGCGGGCGGGATGGGCTGGTGTCTGTCGCGCTGCCTGAAACCGGATGGTCCATACACTGTTTCTCCTCTTGCAAAACAGTGTATCGTAGAAGAAAAATTTTTTTTATCCCATTGAAAAACAAGGGATATTTCTGGAGTTGTCCGGATGTCTGTTCGGAACCGGACGGACTGTCCGGAAACGGACATGCTGGAGGAGGCTGTCAACAGGGTGATGAACATATTTTCCGACACTGCTGGGGGGGCAGGGCGACGCGCCCACCGCGCCAATGCCCTGCCTGCTGTTTGTTGATGATGATCGCGATATCCAGACTGCGGCGCGTCTGCTGTTCCGTCGGCGTGGGATAGACATGCTGTCCGCGTATGATGCGACGGAGGCGTTAACCCTGTTGGCGTCTCATCCGGTTGATCTGGTTCTGCTGGACCTTAATTATACCAGAGGCGCACGTGCCGGGGCGGAGGGATTGGCGCTCCTGAAAGATATGCTGGTGCTGCGCCGGGATCTCCCGGTGGTGGTTGTGACAGGTCATAGTGGCGTTGCCATTGCCGTGGAGGCGATGCGGGCCGGGGCTGCGGATTTTGTCATGAAGCCGTGGAATAATGACCGGCTTGTCAGTCTGGTGGTCAGTATTCTGGAAAAATGCGGGCGGGATCAGCCCCCGGAAGCGGAATCGGTGCTGATCGCAGCGTCTGAGTCCCTGAAGCAGAGTGTGGCGCAGGCGGACCGGATTGCCCCCACGCAGGCATCCCTCATAATTTCCGGGCCGCCGGGTGTGGGAAAGATGCTTCTTGCACGGCGGATTCACGCTCTTTCTCAGGAGGCGCGGGTCATGCAGGTTTTAAACGCGGAAGATTGTGAAACTCTGCCGGAAGCTGGTGGGATCTGGGTGTTTCGGGATAGTGAGGCCTTATCTCCCACAATACAGCGTCGTCTGACGGATCGGCTTGATGACCGTCTGCCTCCGCGTGTGATTGCCCTGTCTTCACTGGAGCCACAGGCGCTGGCGGCCCGCCTTCAGCCAGAACTGATGCTGCATCTTGGTATGGTTACATTCACATTGTCTCCCCTGTGGGAGCGGCCAGAAGATATTGCTGCACTGACCAGCCATTTTCTCCATTTTTTTGCGACGCGCCATGGGTTGCCGGAACCGGAGTGTGACGCCGCCCGCATGGCGGCCCTTCAGGTGGAAGCATGGCCCCGGAACGTGCGGGAACTTCGGGCTGCGGTGGAACGTGCCGTGATTATGGGGGAATGGCAGGTTCTCACGGACAAGGCGGAAAATCATACGGTAGAAACACAGACTTTGCGTGATACGGAAAAATCACTGGTGGAAGCGGCTCTGCGCCGGAACAGCTTTAATGTGACGCAGGCCGCCAGAGAACTGGGGCTGACACGCCCCGCTCTTTATCGTCGTATGGCGCGCTATGGGCTTTAGATTACACGCGGCCTGCTTTGCTCTGGTGCGGCTGGTTCTTATCGTGAGTGTCTGCTTTCTGGTAACACCTGTCTGGGAAAAGGGCTTTTACGCAACGGTTGGTCTTCTGGTCTGTGTTGGCGTGGGGTGCGGTGTGTCTCTGGTCATGACGCATGTTGATCTGGCCCGCCGTGCCCGGCGGCGTGAACCCTCCGTTGTGAATGCGCCAGACCGGGAAAAACTTCGCAACCGCGCGCTGCTTGACCATGCGCCGGTTCCCCTGCTGTATCGCGGTGTGGATGGGAGCATACATGCGGCCAACCGTGCGGCACGCAGGCTGTTTGAAACGGAAGACCGTCTGATTACCCCTCCGCCTGAACTCCTGGTCGCCTTAAACGAACGGCGTGCCTCGGTGGATGGGCGGATGATCCGCCTGATGTCAGCCAACGGAGGGGCGTCGCGCGTTTATGCGCTGTCAATCGGGCAGGGGGCCGGTGTTGGGGAGATTGTGGAATATCTGGCGCTGACGGACGTTGAGGCCGGTCTGAACGCGGCGGAGGCACAGGCTCTGCGTGATCTGCTTCAGATCCTGAGTCATGAGATCATGAATTCCCTGACCCCCATTGTCTCTCTGTCCGCCACAGCGGAAGACCTGTTGGCGGAGAGCGGAGATGGGGCCCCGTCCCCCCTCATCCCTGAAGCACTTTCCACCCTGCGGAGGCGCGCGGAGGGGCTGGACAGGTTTGTGCGCGGCTATCGGGATCTGGCGCGTCTGCCAGCCCCGGAGTTGGCGCCGGTCGATCTTGCTGTGCTCCTGCGTGAAACAAAAACAGTTTTCGAGGCACGCTGGGCGGCGACTGTCCGGCTGGAGCTTTGCCTGCCGCCCACGCGTGTTATGGTGCGGGTTGATAAGGCGCAGATTGAGCAGGCGCTACTCAATCTGCTTAACAACGCAGCGGAAGCCTGTGAGCATCAGCCCGCACCGTGCGTGCAGATTGTTGCGGAGGGCACTGACGGCGCTGCCACTCTCATTGTGCGTGATAATGGCGTGGGTCTGGACCCGGCTTTGCGTGACGAGATTTTCCAGCCGTTTGTTTCCTTCAAGGAGAACGGGAACGGCATCGGCCTCAGTCTGGCCCGGCAGATTGTGCTGGGGCATGGTGGCTCTCTGGGAGTGGAAAGTCCGGATGCTGAAAGCCCATGGCGCACGGCGTTCAGGATGCGTTTATGATACCAGACCGTCTGGGCTGCAAAACTGTCTGTTCCGTCATGAAATGCGCTATCAGCATTCAACTCTGAATTTTTGAAACCGCGTCTCGGACGTCATACGCGTTGCTCTGGTGAAAGAATGCCGACTCAGTCCTCCCGTGCCAGCCGCAATTCTGTGCTTGCGGCAGTTATTCTGGCGTTTCTGCCGGTCGTTCTCGATATGACGATTTTGCACGTTGCCGTGCCCAGACTGACGCAATCGCTGAATGCGTCCGGCACGGAAGTGCTGTGGATTATCGACATCTACCCTTTGCTGATGGCCGGACTGCTGGTGCCGATGGGCACGCTGGCGGACCGGATTGGCAACCGGACGCTTCTGCTCCTTGGGCTTGTTGTGTTTGGATTGGCCTCGGGGCTGGCGGCCTTTGCGCCGACAGCACGGATGCTGATTGCAGCGCGGGTTTTTCTGGCGCTGGGCGGCTCCATGATTGTGCCCTGCGTCCTCGGGCTGATCCGCAGGACGTTTGAAGATGAGGCCGAGCGGGCTACGGCGTTGGGTGTCTGGGGCATGGTGGGGGCCGCCGGTGCGGCTGTCGGGCCACTTGTCGGGGGGGAGCCTTCTGGAGCATTTCTGGTGGGGTTCCGTATTCCTCATCAATGTGCCTGCCGTCCTTCTGGTCATCCCTGTCTGCTACGGCCTGCTGCCGCGGACGGAAGAAACAACGCCCGGAACATGGTCGATCGGCCAGTCTCTGCTGCTCATCGCGGGGATTCTCTCGCTTGTCTATGGTATCAAGGCAGTGGCGGCTGAGCAGCATCTGTCGCTGACTACCCTTTTTGTGGCTGTTTCCGGTCTGGTGTGTCTGGCGCTGTTTATCCGCCAGCAACGGCGTTCGGCTGACCCGATGCTCGACCTGTCGCTCCTGTCTCATCCCGCTATGATCGCTGGCCTGCTGATGAGCATTGTGGTCTCGGGCGCTCTGGCCGGGGTGGAACTGACACTGGCGCAGGAAATGCAATATGGTCTGGGCATGACGCCGTTGCAGGCAGGTCTCTTCATGGTCCCCATCATGGTGGCGGCGGCCATAGGCAGTCCCATGGCGGGGCCTTTGTCGAACCGCTTCGGGTTGCGGCTGGTCGCTACACTGTCGCTCATCAGTTCAGCCGGGGCTTTGCTGTTTCTGGCACTGAAAGATTTTCATACCTCCGGTCTGTCCGTTCAGTGCGCTCTTGTGGTGCTTGGCCTTGCGCTCAGTATCGGGCTGACGGCCTCCTCCATTGCCATCATGAGTTCTGTGGACGCCAGCCGGGGCGGCGCTGCGGGCTCGCTCGAGGCAACGGGCTATGAACTGGGCACCGGGCTTGGAATCACGCTGTTCGGTGTTTTCATGTCGAGCGTGTTCGGCCACATCATCAGGCTTCCCCCCGGCCTCCCCCCGGATTTGGCGGAACAGTCCGCCCGGACGATCGGCGATAGCTATATCGTCGCGGGAGAACTGCCGGGAGCGCAAGGGGCTGCTTTGATCCGGGCTGCTCAGGTGGCCTTCAGCCAGACACATGCCATCCTTCTGATGACGTCCGCCGCGTTGATTGCCCTATTGGCGGTCGTGGTATTCCGTACACTGGCAACGGACCCGAAGTCTGGCAACACTGTCGGGACTGAGGAGGCATAAAGGAGCTTTTTGGGCTAGCGTGGTATCCGGCCTGTTGTTTGTATCAGGAGGCCGGGGTCGAACGGCTTTTTTTGCCCAGCGTCAGGCCGAAGGTAAGCGTGAATAGGACTGGCAAGGGCAGATTCAACGTGGGCGGATACAGAAATCATCATAAGGGAAAAGCAGAATCCGAAACTATGACCACGGGGCCGGTGTAGGGTGTTACTCTGCGTGACTATTAACTAAAACGAACCAATAAATGACAATGATGCTAACAAAATAGCCGAAATAAACCAAACAACTGACCACGCATCAGTTTTCCTAAAGAAAATTCTGTTAGAAACTATTGAGAATAATAAAAAAAGTGATGATGCGAAAAAAAACATAGACAATTCTCTAAGAGAGAAAAAATCCTTTACCCAATACAATGATGGAATGATTAAGGCGCCGAGTATTTTGGAAAATTTCACTGTGGAATATTTAATATCCTCCGTCACGGAAAATCCTCTCCTTTTCATATGATGAAGAAAGGCTTTTTAATTCTTCACTGAATTTTTGTTTCTCTATTGCATCGAGAATGGATTGCCCCCATCCAACCAGCGTGACTGATGTTGTGAATAGTTTCACAATTGGAAACATTCTTGTTATGCCGATGGCTTGCCTTGTTAGATCTCCCGCAATATTTGATGCAGTTATAATAGTTGATACTTGTGTAAGTAAGGACGGTATCCGGAATCTGTTATCTGGAACAACACCATTTGGGGTCATGTGTAGTTTGAATTCTTCATAGACAATTTTGAATTCGTTTTGCGTTAATGTCCAAGGATGACGATATCCCTGAATTGGTGAAAGTGTATCGCTATATCCATAGCCAAAGATGCCCTGTTTTTTCTGTTTTAAGGCTTTCCAGTCGTAATTTATTAACAGTTCCCCGTTTTTGGCATATTTTTTTTTCCCGGGCTTCGACTGTATCCCACCAAATTCGTCGTCCTGTTGGAGTGAGGTTGGTTCTCCAATAGACAAGAGCTTTTACCATGGCGATATATTCTTGTGAATAACTTGTTTTGTAAGGTAGACCTATGCGGTAACACCATTGTGCATCTGTGAAAATGTCTGGAAAAGTCGGGTTTGTCATGATGGTTACTACTTTTCATGGGATGGGAAAGAAAGGTCGTTGGAAGAGCATATGCGTGGCTGCGGCCAGACATTTGTGAGGCTGCGCCAATGGTCGAGGTTGGATTGTGGCGATTCGTTCCGTGTGTATTTGTCTTGAAGTTCGACCGTTATGCGGATCAATTCGGGCGTGTCCGATGGCGGTAAATCAGAATGAGCGTCAGAGAACTTACCGGGTAATATGGCGTCGGTGAGCGAGTTATGGTGTCAGGTTCTCACGTGGTTCGGTCCAGACGACATGGTCATTCAGCAAGTAGTCGTTGACCGTTCCACGATCTGTTGAGCTCCAGGCTGGTTTCCCGTAAGATAAGGCTTTTTCATCTTTCTGGACGCCGATTTTCCAAAAAATATTTCCGAGAGTGTGTAATGCTTTTCCCAAAATTAAAAGCTGATTTTTTCATATAAACAAGAATAGATATAACATTATTGGAGATAAATGAAAATTTAACGATCTTTTGTATTATCTGTGGAGGTGGCGGGTTGTAAAAACCCTCTTTTTTCACGCACACCAGAAGCATAATTCATTGATGCTGTTTGTCGCCCCAAAAACAGAAATAGGGGCTTTTCGAACCCTTCATCTGTCTTACTGATTTTTGAAACAGCCTTTCAGGCATTGTGATCTGGAGATGGTGACTTGGTGATGAAGTTCCTTAGGGCAGGGTCGAAAACCGGAGCGCCGCAACGCCTCCCGTTTTCAAACCGCGCCTTGTTTGCTTTATGTGTCCTGAATTTCTTTATGGCGGATGTGCAGGCCGGGATCGGTCCGTTTCTGGGTGTTTTCCTCCAGTCTCATGGCTGGCAGACCGGGCCGATTGGCTCCGTCATGACGGCAGGGGGCTCGCCGGAATGTTGGCTACAATTCCGGCGGGCGCTTTTATTGATCACACAACCAGAAAACGTCTGCTTGTGATTCTGGCAGCACTCTGCACGATTTCCGCATCCCTGCTGTTGCTGACATCTCAATCTGTGCCCGTTGTTATGGCCAGTCAGCTTGCAACGGCGGTGGCGGGGGCTGGCATCGGTCCGCTGATGGTGGGTATGACGCTGGGGATTGTGCGCCAGAAGGGCTTTAACGCGCAGATGGGCCGCAATCAGGCCTGGAATCACGCGGGCAATATGGTGGGGGCCGGGGTTTCCGGCTGGCTGGGCTGGCGTTTTGGTCTGTCTGCAATTTTTTTTCTTGAAGTTGCCTTTGGTGTCTGCGCCATTGCTGCGGTGCTGCTGATCCCGGAAAAAGCAATCGATCATCAGGCTGCGCGCGGGCTGGAGGGGCCAGACGGGCAGGATGAGGGCCAGGTCGAGGGGCTACGATCGTTTCTGCGGCATAAGCCTCTTCTTATTCTGGCGGCCTGTCTGTGTTTTTTCCATCTGGGGAATGCAGCGCTCCTGCCCCTGTGCGGGATGGCCGTTGTCAGCGCGGGCAAGGGTAATCCGGCGATGTTCACGGCCATGACGGTGGTGGTGGCGCAGGCGGTCATGATTGCTGTCAGCCTTCTGGCTGTGCGTTTTGTGGCCAGACGCGGCTACTGGATTGTGCTGCTGCTCTCCTTTGCCTCCCTGCCGGTGCGGGGGCTCGTGGCAGGGTGCGTCATCCAGCACTGGGGCGTCTGGCCTGTGCAGTGTCTTGATGGTATTGGCGCGGGACTTCAGAGCGTTGCCGTGCCCGGACTGGTGGCGCGGCTTCTTAACGGAACAGGACGGATTAATGTGGGGCAGGGTGTTGTCATGACGGCGCAGGGGGTCGGGGCAGGTCTTTCCCCAGCACTTGGGGGGTGGCTTGCGGAAGGCCTTGGGTATTCCACGGCGTTTTATACGCTGGGGTCTTTTGCGCTTGTCTCGCTTGGGCTGTGGCTGTGTTCGGCGTCCACCATGCGGTCTGCTGGCGGCGTTCCGGCATGATGCATCATAATGAAGCCATCTGGGCCATTGCGGTTCTTGCCACGGCCTGCGTTATCATCAGGCCTTTCCGCGTGGCGGAATGGATATGGGCCGTGGCGGGGGCACTGCTCCTTGTCCTGACGGGACTGATGCCGGTTTCCATGGCGGTGACAGGCATTCTGAAAGGCGGAGATGTGTATCTCTTCCTGACGGGTATGATGCTGCTGAGCGAGACAGCGCGCCTGAACGGTCTGTTTGACTGGATTGCGACATGGGCGGTCAATCACGCCGCAGGATCAACCGTCAGACTGTTCACGCTGGTTTATCTGGCCGGCATTGTGGTGACGACCTTCATGTCTAACGATGCAACGGCTGTTGTTCTGACGCCCGCCGTGCTGGCTGTGGCAACACGGGCCAGAGCGGATGCGCTGCCTCTGCTGTTCGCCTGTGCGCTGATTGCCAATGCAGCCAGTTTTGTCCTGCCACTTTCCAATCCTGCCAATCTTGTTCTGTATGATGGCGCACTGCCAGCGCTGGGGTCATGGATGCGGTCTTTCGCGCTGCCGTCAGTCATGGCGATTGCGGCAACCTATCTGGTGCTGCGCCTGCTGGAGAGGAACCATCTCCGGCAGGCCTGTGCCTCTCGGGTTGAGACAGTGCCTCTGACTGTGGGCGGCAAGGCTGCTTTTGCGGGTATCGTGCTGACAGCCATTCTGCTTGTAACGGTTTCCGCGTTTGATCGTCCGCTCGGACTGCCAACAGCCTGTGCCGGGATCGTGACGGCGCTTGGGGTTTCCGCTCTGGCGAGGCGCTCACCGCTGGCGCTGGTGCGTGAGATTTCATGGGGTGTCCTGCCGCTGGTGGCCGGACTGTTTGTGCTGGTCGGCGCTGTTGATAGCACCGGAGTGGTTGGGCAGATCGCCCGGATCCTGCACGACGCCGCACAGGCTGACCCTGTGGCCACAGCGTTTGGTTCCGGCACTCTGCTGGCGTTTGTAACGAACATCATGAACAATCTGCCAGCCGGGCTGATGACGAGCGAGGCGGTCGCACAGGCCCATGTTCCACGTCTTGTTGTTGATAATCTGCTGATTGGCGTGGACCTTGGCCCCAACCTGTCCGTCACCGGGTCGCTCGCCACCATTCTCTGGCTTCAGGTTATCCGTCGTGGGGGCGAGGACGTCGGGTTTTTCCAATTTCTGAAAATTGGTGCGGTCGCCATGCCAGTGGCCCTGTTTGCGGCACTTGGCGCACGCCTGCTGATTGGGTGACGCCTCTCTGCTGGGAAGAGAGATATCTGAAGTGGGGGCATCCACTGTCATTGTGGTGGGGGTGTCGCCGGAGGCAGGGCCGGTCTCACGCGTCCATGGCGTCAATATTCTCAAGGACCCGTTTCAGCAGGGAGACGAGTGTTTCAACCTCCTCCGTGGTCAGGCCCTTTGTCATGTCAGCATTGCCCTGACGCAGGACAGCCCGTCCGGCCGGAAGCCTGTCCAGTGCGGCATCGGTGAGGGAAATCAGGCTGGAGCGCCGGTCTTCCGGGTCCTGTCTACGCTGGATCAGGCCATCCCGCTCCATGCGGGACAGCATCTGGGCCATGGTCGGCTGTTCCACGCACGCCATCTGCGCCAGTGCCTTTTGTGATAGATGGTCACAATTCTTAAGTGCTGCCAGAACGGGGAGTTGCGCTGTGGCAAATCCTAAGGGGCGCAGCCGTCCATCTCCCACACGGGTCAGGCCGCGGCTGATCCGGCTGAAATAATGGCCGGGGGAGCGCAGCGGGTCCCACTCGTCTTCTTTATTGCTCATTGCATAGGTTCCTATGTTTATATATAGGTCCCTATATAAATGAAGCGGAGGAACATGGCAATGAACCGGATTGCGATTGTTGGCGGTGGCCATGGCGGGCTCATGCTTGCACGCCTGTTGCAGAAAAATGGAAAAACTCCCGTGGTGTTCGAGCGGGATCGTCATGCAGGGGATCGTCCGCAGGGCGGCTCGCTCGACCTGCATGGCGAGACCGGACAGCATGCCATGCGGCAGGCCGGTCTGGAGGAGGCGTTTATGGCGGCAGCCCGATCTGAGGATCAGGGCGATCGGCTTTACGATACCGATGGCACGCTTCTGTTTGATCGTAACGCGCCGTCGGATGACCGACCGGAAATTGATCGCTCCGTATTGCGTCAGATCCTTCTGGAGTCACTCTGTTCCGGAACAGTCCGCTGGGGGCAGGCTATTACTGAGATTGTTCCGGAAAATGGCAGATTTCTGTTGAAGGGGGAGGGGTGGGCCGAGCTGTTTGACTGCGTTATTGGAGCCGATGGTGCGTGGTCCCGTGTTCGGCCCCTGCTGAGTGACGCCGTGCCGTTCTATGAGGGCGTGACACTGGTTGAACTGGGGTTTGATGCGGCGCGTCACCCAGAAGTCAGTAACCTGACCGGGCACGGCAAGATGTTTGCGGTGGGTGATAATCGTGTGCTTATCACGCAGAGGAATGGGGCTGGGCATATTCGGGGTTATGCCGGTGTCCGATTGCCGGAGAGTTCTGCCAGAGCATGGCGCGACTGGCCGTGTGCGCAGGTGCGGCAGGCGCTGCGTGAGGTTTTTTCCGGATGGGCCTCTGAACTGACGGATCTGATTGACGTGGGTGATTTTATGGCTGTGCGACCGCTTTACGCGTTGCCAGTCGGTCATTCCTGGAAAAGTCAGAAGGGTATTACGCTTCTCGGGGATGCCGCGCATCTGATGTCACCTTTTTCGGGCGAGGGCGTTAATCTGGCGCTGGCTGACGCCGTTGAACTGGCCGAGGCTCTGTCGGCTGATGATGGCTGGTCCGCCGTTACCCGTTACGAACAGACTCTTGCGCCCGTGCCGCTGTGGCGGCCGCAGGTGCCGCGCAGGGGGTGAAAAGTGTTTTTTCCTCAGCAGGGGTCAAGCCTGTTCTTGAACATTATACAGCGCGGGTGAGGGGGGAGTGAAGAGCTCTTCCATGAAAATGGCTGGATAAACGGCCCGGTTTATCCAGAGGACCATTTCCCTGTCGTTCCTCACCTGTCACGGAAACTGGCGGTCCTGCGCCATCGCCATTGTCTTTAGGCGATGATAGATTCTCGGAGAGGAACAACGCGCTGTTTCTGCGTTCTCTCTTTACACTCTGTCACATCAGAAAAGGATGCAGAGATGCCGACAGGATATGAAGCGGCTCAGGACAATGCTGACCGTGAACGGCGCATAGACCTGCTGGTCCAGCGGTTACCTGCCCGGATTCAGACGGTTGTTCACTGGCTGCGTCGCCCGCAGGCACGGTGGGTGCGGATGCCGGCTGGCGTGTTTTTTATTCTGGGTGGGTGTCTGGCCATTCTGCCTGTCTTTGGCATCTGGATGCTACCGCTCGGCATTGTGTTGCTGTCTGATGACGTGCCGCCTTTGCAGCGTCTGACAAACAGGGTGCTGGCATGGGTTGAAGCGAAACACCCAAACTGGATGGGCCTGCCACCTTTATGAAAAGCACAGGTCATGACGCAGAAAGGGGCTGTCCGTGCAGCTCTTTCAGCGGTGGCTGGCGTCTTTCAGGTGTATCCTGTCAGCAGTCACGTTCAGGGCCTCTCCTGTGTCACTCCTGTGTCCTGCGTGATATGGGCAAAAGCGTGATGTTCCGGCACGGTTGAAGAGGGCAGGTTTGTCCGCAGCGGACTGTGAGGCAGTCGGCCTGAAAAAAAGGGGATGCGGCCTGATCTGCCGCATCCCCTTATGCAATATCCTATCTGTCTGTCAGCCGTTATGCGTTTGCGGCCTCTACCAGAACCTGCTCAATAAGATCCAGTCCTTCCTCCACGAGTGCGTCAGAGGCGGTCAGCGGTGTCAGGATGCGGATGGTGGCCCCGTTTACACCACAGGCCAGCAGGATCAGTCCTTTTTCACAGGCCAGAGCGCAGAGTTTACCGGCGGCTCCGGCTTTCTGTTCCGTGCTGCCGTGGGCTTCCAGAATATCAAACGCCACCATGGCCCCCAGACCGCGCGGCTGGCTGACAGGCAGGAGGTCCGTGCGTGCGTGCCAGCGTTCAATGCGGGCGCGCAGGCGTTCGCCCATGGCGTTGGCGCGGTCCAGAAGCTTTTCTTCGTCAATGACATCCAGCACGGCAAGGGCGGCGGCACAGGCCAGCGGCGCGCCGGCATAGGTGCCGCCAAGACCACCGGGTGGGACAGAGTCCATCAGGTCGGCGCGGCCAATGACGCCGGAAATCGGCAGGCCACCGCCAAGGGATTTGGCAATGGAGACCAGATCAGGCTCAACGCCGGAATGTTCAATGCCGAACATTTTGCCGGTGCGGGCAAAACCGCTCTGCACTTCATCGGCAATCAGTTTGATGCCGTGTTCATCACACAGGCGGCGCAGTGCTGTCAGCAACGCGGTCGGAGCTACGCGGAAACCGCCTTCACCCTGCACCGGCTCGATTATAATGGCCGCTACCTGTGTGGGGGCGATATCAGCCGCGAACAGGAAATGCAGCATTTTCAGACTGTCTTCCACGCTCACATCACCGTCCGGGAAGGGTACGTGATAGACCTGCCCCGGCAAGGTTCCGAAAGGGGCCTTATACGGCAGAACCTTGCCTGTCATGGCGGACGCTAGCAGGGTGCGGCCATGAAAGCCTCCGCAGAAGGCAATCACCGCATTTCGGCCCGTGGCGGCGCGGGCGATCTTGACGGCGTTTTCTGTTGCTTCCCCACCCGTGGAGAAGAAAATGGTCTTGGCCGGGCCGGAGAAAGGAGCGCGGGCGTTCAGTTTGTCCGCAAGCTCAATATAGGATTCGTAAGGGGACACCTGAAACGCCGTGTGCGTAAACCGCTCAAGCTGCGCTTTGACGGCGGCCATGACTTTCGGGTGCCGATGCCCGACATTGAGCACCGCAATGCCGCCCCCGAAGTCAATATACCGGCGGCCTTCCACGTCCCACAGTTCAGCGTTTTCCGCACGGTCGGCAAAAATAGGGGTGGAGGACGCCACGCCACGCGGCACTGCGTTGGCCCGGCGGGTCAGAAGATCCCTGTTGGTGGTGCTCATGCCGTCTGACTCCCGAAAAAGAAGACTGAACGGCTTCGTACGTGGTTTTCAGAGCGGACGGGAGGCGATTTTTTCTCCCGGATCTGGTGACTGATGGTCACCATGATTCCTCATCCGTCAGACGGACGGGGTCTCGTGGGAGATCTGGTCCAGCAGCCAGTCCCGGAACAGGCTCAGCCCCCGGTTTTCCTGCCCCCGCTCCGTTGTGCGCAGCACGTAGGACCCAAGCGGCGTCTCCAGAACAGGGGTGTGAACTGGCTGGATGCGGATCAGGCGGCCCGTTTGCAGGTCATCCCCCAGTAGAAACGGATTGCTCAGGGCAATGCCTTCCCCCGCACGGGCCGCCGCTAGCGTGATATGCGCCTGCCAGAGGCGGCCTGTGCAGGGAATGGTGGTGACGGGCACATGCTGGGCCTGAAACCAGAGCCGCCATTCGGTCTCATCTTCTTCATGCAGCAGCGGGGCGCGGAGCAGATCAGCCAGCGTGTCCGGCTGCCCGCCGAGGCTTGCCAGCCCTTGTGGCGAGATGACCGGAAAAACCGGAGGGCGGGCCAGAGGAAGGCTGCACAGGCCGCGTGGGGGCATGGGCGCGGGGGTGTCCCGCACGTAGCAGATATCGGCCTGCGTATCGGCGGCAATGCCGGTGGTCTGAAACAGCGTGCTGGCGTCTATCGGGCGCAGAAGAATATCGATTGCGGGATAGGCGCGGCGGAAGGCGGCAAGGCGGGGCAGCAGCCAGTGATAGGCAAAGCCGTGAACGCAGGTCACGGTCAGGCTGGGCCTCTGTTGCTGAATATCCGCGGTTGCCTGTGCCAGTCCGTCCAGATGGGGGGAGGATCCGGGTGTAATAGGCCTGCCCGGCCTGGGTGAGGCTGCCGGTGGCGCGATCCCGCAGTGGTATCCCCAGTCTCTGTTCCAGATCCCGCACATGCCGACTGATGGCCGCGTGGTCCACGCGCAGTTCTGCCGCGGCCCGCCGTATTCCCCCCGTGCGGGCAAAAGCGGCAAAGGCATTCAGGGTGGCGAGAGGGGGAATGCGGTATCGCTGGTCCATGGGCGCAGGATAAGAGGTTGATCCTGCTACTTGGGCGCAAAAAGCACGGTATGCAAGGCAGCAGAAGAGCAGGACAACGGGTAGCGAATCGCTCTTTTTTCTGGAGTTGACCGTGCGTGGTGCAGGGTGAGTCGTGATTTTTTCGGGGTCACGGGTAAAAAAATCCCCGAAAACTCCCAGTTTTTCATCACAAACCTGTTTGGCCTAAAATTTGATCAAATGCCTGAAAAATTAGCCGTTCTCAGTCATGGTGTGGCGGGGCGGGCGGGCGATGCCTGTTTTTTATACTGTAAATATTCCTGAGGTAGAGTGGGAAAGTGCTTCGGGTTTTTAAATTGATTACTTGAAGGACACTTCCTGAACAGTCCGCTGCACTATGCATTTTCCAGATATCTGGGTGCATTTTATTTCCTGTTGCTTGGGGGCGTGGAGCGTGGTTTGAGGCCTCCACACGATCAATTCAAAGGAAACAAAATAATGCTTATTCATGTTGCTGATAACGCCATCTCCACCGTCATGCAGGTTGCTCCGATGGCACCGATGCTTGCCTTCCTGCCGGTTATTGCCACGCTGATGCTGGCGACAGTGTTTTCCGACCGTACAGCCTGAGTCTTTCTTACACGTTTCAGTCTGTTCTCCCCTGTGTCAGCCTGTTGCGGCATGGTGCCGTATCAAGAAAGGCCACACAGGTGTCCGGACCGTCATTCCAGAGAGAATGACGTCAGTCCGGGGCGGGCTTCCAGCCCTCAGCCCGGCCCTGCTGCCCGGAGCAGCTTTTTCCCCATTCCGTGTCTTCCCTGACAGATAATTCCGTTTAAAACCGGTGAGCCGCCTTCTGACAGGGCGGGCTGTGTACCACTGTCCGGGGTTGCTCATGCAGGATCTTTTTAACGCCCACCACGTCGGGGATTCCCGTCCGCTGGGTCTGTCTGACGATGTTGTCAGCACAGCAACCTACGGGGGGCCGGACAGGTGCTACCGCTACACGCTCCGGCGTGTGTGGGATCCGTCCCGTCCTGTCGTCATGTGGCTGATGATGAACCCCTCGGTCGCAACAGAACTGGGGGGATGACCGCATGGTTGCCAAATGCCAGCGCTACGCCAGGGCATGGGGCTATGGCGGTATTCTGGTGGGTAACACCTTTGCGTACCGCTGCACGGACCAGAAGCGACTGCTGGAAACGCCGGACCCGATCGGGCCGGGGAATGATGCAGCCCTTCTGGACATGGCGCGTGAGGCGGATCTGGTGATTGCCGCCTATGGCTCCCCCCAGCACAGAGCGTTGTGGGAGCGGGGGCCTGCCGTTGTGCGCAGCCTCCAGCAGCACGGTATTGCCGTCCACGCCATGAAAGTGGGGGTGAATGGCCGCCCCTGTCATCCACTTTATCTGCCGTCCGCTCTCAAACCTGTGGTGTTGCCAGCGTCCTGATCCGGAGTGCGGGGTAGTCTGATGGTTGACGGATGACCGCCTTCGGTATCCGATCAGCAGGAACAGGGTCAGGCCGCATTGGAGTGTACGCGGCAGGACCGGGAACAAGGCGGGGTGACTCCCGCTTCTGTATGGGAAGGATCGGAATGACAGGTTCCTCGCAGGCGCAGAACGCCGCGCCGGATAAGAACAGGCTGGCCAGCATGCTGGACCGGCTGGGGGAAGTGGCTGTGCGTACCGGCCTGAATGTGGCGCCGGGGCAGCAGGTGATTGTGACCGCCCCGCTGGAGGCCGTGCCGCTGGTCAGGTGGGTGACGGAACATGCCTATAAGGCCGGGGCTTCGCTCGTCACCACTTTTTATGCGGATGAAGAGACCACTCTGGCCCGCTACCGCTTTGCGCATGAAGACACATTTGACACCGCAGCGGACTGGATGGCGCGTGGCATGGCCGATGGCTTCCGTGCCGGAGCGGCGCGTCTGGCGATTACCGGCAGTAACCCGGCCCTGCTGGCCGGGCAGAACCCGGAGCATATCTCCCGTGCCAGCCGGGCGGCTTCCCGCGTGAACCGGCCTGCCATGGAGATCATCACCAATTTTGATGTGAACTGGAATATCGTCGCCACGGCGACCCCGGCCTGGGCAAAAGTGGTGTTTCCTGATCTGCCGGAAGATCAGGCTGTGATGCGCCTGTGGGAGGCCATTTTTGCAGCCTCCCGCCTGACCGGGGCGGACCCGGTGGCAGACTGGGCAGCCCATAACGCCTCGCTGCACCGTCGGGCCGCGTTCCTGAATGAGGCGCGTTATGCCGCTCTGCATTTTACCGGACCGGGAACGGATCTGACGGTCGGTCTGGCCGATGGGCATGACTGGGCCGGTGGGTCTGAAAAAAGCGGGGAACGGCATTATCTGTAACCCCAACATTCCGACGGAGGAAGTTTTCACCACCCCGCACCGCCTGAAAGTGGATGGTTATGTGGCCAGCACCAAGCCGCTGTCCCATCAGGGCACCCTGATTGATGACATCCGTGTGCGGTTTGAGGCCGGTAAGATTGTGGACATGCACGCCGCCAAAGGTGAGGAAGTTCTGGCGCGCGTGCTGGATACGGATGAAGGCGCGCGCAGGCTGGGGGGAAGTGGCCCTCGTGCCGCATTCCTCACCAATTTCGCAGAGTGGAATTCTTTTCCAGAACACGCTGTTTGATGAAAATGCCGCCAGTCACATCGCGCTGGGGCAGGCGTATACCAAATGTATGCTGGATACCGCCGGGCAGGATGAGGCCGCTCTGGCCGCACGCGGCGCCAATAGCAGTATCATCCATATCGACTGGATGATCGGCTCTGGCGAGATTGATGTGGATGGCCTTGATGCAGATGGAACGGCTATCCCGCTGATGCGCAGGGGCGAATGGGCCATTTCGGTATGATGCGGGTTATGCAAAAAATGCCTGCGGCAAAGAAGGATAAGGGTTTGATGACTGGTATGAAAACAATTGCTCTGGCCACGGCGCTGCTGGCAGGGGGCATCATGGCGCAGCCGGTTCTGGCTCAGACGGCCGCCCCGGCTCCCGGCCCGTCACAGGCCGCGCCAGCCTCCCGCCCCAGCCTGACGCCGGAGCAGGTGACAACCCTGCAGCGGGATATGACAACAGCCCTGCACTACAAGCTGGCTCCTGATGTGGTTCCACGTCTGACGTCCGCCCTTAAAGCCATTCAGGCCGCCCATATTCAGCCGCCGGGGCGTATGGGTATGTCTCTGGATGAGCAGATCGACATGGTTGGAAAGGTGCCGGGTCTGGAACCTATTCTGAAAAACAACGGCTTTACGCCGCGTGATTTTGTCATGAGCCTGACCTGTGTTGGTCTGACCGGCAGCCTGATGAATGTACCGCCGGGGCAGGCGACGGGCGCGATCCCGACGCCGGATGCGGACAATGTCACCATTCTGAAAAGCAACCCGCAGCAGTTGCAGGACCTGATTACTGTGCTGCGGGCCGAGCACCAGTCTGCCCCGCAGTAAGAGCGGCTCTGGCGCAAGCCGTCTCCGGAGGTGCTTTGGAGACGGGCTTTGAGGCGGGCGGCATGTCTCAAAATGCCGCCCGTTTTTTATGGGTTTCAGGCGGTGGCCTGCTCCAGAGTCCGGGTGGCGGCATCAAGAGCCTTGTCTGCCGCAGGATTGGTGGTGATCAGGCGGTTGGCCCGGCTGAGCGCCATGATCGGGAAAAACTGGCGGTACAGATCATAGCGTAGCATGAACGCTCTTGAGAGTTCCGCTCCCTGTTGCAGGCGCTTTGACAAAGTGGGGTCATCCAGCCGGATGGTCTGGCCAACGCCGTAGCCGGGGAAGCCGGTGCCGGTATAGTCTGCCTCGGTCCAGCTCCCGTCGGGTTCCTGCCGGTCGATCAGATAACGGCAGCCTTTTTCAATGGCCGGATAATCCTGCGGGCGGGCGACGGCAATCAGCCCCATGAGCGCCCACGCCGTCTGGGACGGCGTTGTCCTGCCATGCCCAATGGAGGCGGGATCCATATAGGACGCACAGCTTTCACCCCAGCCGCCATCCTCCTGCTGATGGGCAACGAGCCAGTCACAGGCTTTTGTGATGTAAGGTTGCGTCATATCCTCCCCGATGGCGGCCAGAGCCGGCAGGACAGCCCCGGTGCCATATACGTAATTCACGCCCCATCGGCCGAACCACGGACCTTGAGGGTCCTGCTCCGCCCGGACATAGGCCAGAGCGCGCTTGATGCAGGGCAGATCACGCGGGAGCCCCAGCAGCCCGAAGGCCTCCAGAATATGCGCCGTGACATCCACGGAGGGAGGGTCCAGCGCTTCTCCAAAATCACAGAAGGGGATTTTTGAAAGGAGGGCCTTGTTATTGTCCTTATCAAAAGCGCCCCAGCCCCCGCTGGCGCTTTGCATGGCTACGAGCCACCGCACGGCCCGTGCAATGGCGTCTTCAACGCCGCGTTCCTGCCATTCCGGCCTGTGGCGGCAGGAGGCGAGGGCGATCAGGGCAACAGCGGTATCATCCGTATCCGGGTAGAAATCATTGGCATATTCAAAGGCCCAGCCGCCCGGCTCCACATCGGGCAGTTTGATGGACCAGTCTCCCTTGACGCGGACCTGCCGGTCGAGCAGCCAGCCCAAAGCCTTGTCCATCTGCGGGGTGAAGCGGTCTTCGGCTTTGGCATCATGCAGGGCCATAATGGCCAGCATGGTATCCCACACCGGGCTGTTTGTGGCCTGAATCCAGGAGGCATCCCCTTTATCATGACGCCAGCCGGGGTCATTCAGGGCGTCCAGCGCTTTTGCCATCACGGGATGATGGAACTGGAACCCTTCCCCATGCAGCGCCATGAGGGAATAGATCCAGGGCGGCTGAATACCGCCCCATCCGCCATCCGCGTCCTGATGGCGGATGATCCATTCCAGCATATGGCGGATTGCGGCTTCACGCACGGTATTGCGTTTGAGAAACTTTGACTGGAGCCAGTGCAGCCCCTTGTCTGTCGTGCGGAAGAAGTTTGACCAGAGGTCCACACCGTCCTTTTTGGGGAGCGTATAGTCAAAATTCCCACGCCCTTCAGGGAAAAGCGCATTCAGGCGGTCCTGCGGGCGCAGGGGGCGGCTGGGGCGGCGGGCTGAAAGAATGGCCAGCGGGACCAGAGTGGCCCGTGCCCACTGGGCAAAATTATAGATGGAAAAAACAAATTTATTGGGGAACCAGATCACTTCCGGCGGCAGGTTGGGGGTTTTCTCCCACGGCCATTCGCCAATCAGCGCAAGCCAGTAGCGTGTGAAAACCCGGATGTTTTTCAGGCCGCCTTTCTGTTGGATCCATGTGGCGGCTTTATGCAGAGCGGGCGTGTTTTCAGGATGCCCCAGTGAGCGTAAGGCGGCATAGGCTTCAACCGTGGCGTTGATGTCCCCATTGCCTGCGCCCAGATAAACGTCCCAGGACCCGTCTTCCCGTTGTGTCTGAAGCAGGGCGTTGCCCAGACGCGGCCGCAGGGGGTGATCTTCCAGACCAAGAAACCACAGGGCGAGACACCATTCCGCTTCCATGGAGGCATTTGACCCGACAGGTCCGACCCAGTGGCCATCGGGCTTCTGCTGGCTGATCAACCACTCGCAGGCGGAAGACACAGTATGGGTCAGGCTGTTTCCCATTCCCTGGAAGCGTGGCGTCGTCATTGTGTAAGCACCTCTAAAACTGGAAGATCCGTCCCGATAATTTACGCGCCTGCCGGTTTGGCCGGGCCGGCAGGCACCATCAGTCTTTGAATATCCGCAAAAGCGGCATGCCATTCTTCGTCCGGCATGGTAATGAACCCGAAACTTCTTAGAAAAAAAGCGCCTTCCGCGGCAAAAAACATTGTGCGTATCTGCCGTGCTTCATCGGAATGGCAGAAGTCGTGCGTCAGCCAGCCGGTGTGCCCAGTCGCGTATCCGTCTGATGTGATCGGGAGAGTGCAGAAGGGTCATGAGCGTGCCGACAATCCGCGTCCGCGTTGCCTCATCCATCTGGGCGCAGACCTGAACATACGCCCGCACCTTATCGGCGGCATTGGCGTTCGGTGGAGTGTGCTGCCGCACGTCTGCCTCGAAGGTGGCAATCCAGCGGTCAATGAGGGCCGCAATCAGGTCATCCTTGCTGCCAAAGCAGTATTGCAACCCACCTTTGGTAATCCCGGCTTCCCGGGCGACGGCATCCAGTGTCAGGGCAACGGCGCCATCGCGCTGGACGAGCTGTTCCGCACAGTCCATGACCCTGTCACGATTGATGGTTCTGGGGCGTGCCATAAGATGAAATCTCTTGCCCGTTATTTCCGTCCGGACGGATTTAAACGAGATGTTTCATGCTTACAACCCTGTTTTGGCACCCTTCTTTTGGGCAGGCTGTCCGTGCAGGGGGTGGCGTGCTTTGGCTGGAGCGGGAGTGCCCGGACAGGTGGGCCAGATCAATGAGGTCGCCCGTATCAGGAAGGCAGGGACTAACAATGAGTAGGGTGCGGCGGAAGTGTCAGGTCATGCAGGGTGCCATGCATCCGGAAATCCCCAAAGTCCATATCCAGCCTGTCTGAAACGCCATTTGCAAAATAGCGCATGCCAATCTCATAGTCTGGTAAAATACTGTCTGGTGTGCGGCTGAAGAACGCCACATGAACGCGCCCCGCGGGCTGACCGGCAAGGGCGGGGAAGGGAGCCGGGTCTTTCTGTGGCCCCCAGCCCAGGAGGGTGATGTAGGTTTCCTGTGCGCCGTCCGCGCCGGTGCCATCAAACAGCAGGGGGGCAATAGTAGGCGTGCCCTGCTGTGCTGCGGCAAGAATGGCGGCTGTATGCATCATGGGGGAACAGTGTGCCGTCAGGCAGCTTCAGTGTCTTTTTGATCGGCTTTTCATATTGCACCACGCCGTGCCCGTGCACATCCACTGTGGCTTCCCCGCTCACGGTCTGGAGCACGGTGTCATTGGATTTCTGCACGGTGCGGAAGATCAGATGCCGTCCATCCTTGCTTTCCAGCGTGCTGTAATCGGACACCATGTTGACCGCGCCGCCGTTGCGGGTCGCACTCTGGATGTCCAGATGCTGCTGGGTGGACCATGCGGAACAGGTATCCCGCACGACATACGTCATGGTGCCGGTGGCGGAGAGCGTGTTGCCGTCGGATTCCGCCAGACTGAGGTCATAAGTCGCCCGCTGGCCAGTCAGGGCGTGTTCAGCCTGAACCTGTCCGGTCAAGGTCTGTCTGGTCGAGGTCTGGCCCGCCGCCGTTGGTGTCGCTGTAGCGTTGGTGGTCTTCGTCGTGGAGGGGCTGGTGCCGGGGGGGGCTGCGGCAAAGCAGGCTGACGGCAGGACGCTCAGAAGCAGTGCGGAGACTACGCTGGCCCGCATGGGCTGAGCCCTTGCAGGATGGGGGCGTGCTCTGAGGACGCTGAGGGTCTGACAGGCATGGCGGCGAAGAAAAGCGGTCATGCCTTGAGAAAAGAGCATCCGGGGCGGAAGCGCAACCACCCCGGATGCGTCATCTGACGTGTGTCAGTCTTTTTTTAACGGTCGGTTTCGGTTTGGGCAGGTCCAGCGCCAGAGACAGTTCCTTCAGCCGTTCCGGCGGAACCGTGGCTGGCGCGCCCATCATCAGGTCCTCGCCCTGCTGGTTCAGCGGGAACAGGATCACCTCACGAATGTTCGGCTCATCCGCCAGCAGCATGACAATGCGGTCCACACCCGGAGCAGACCCGCCATGCGGCGGCGCGCCGTAGCGGAAGGCGTTCAGCATGCCGCCAAACCGGGCTTCCACCTCACTTTCCGGATAACCGGCAATCTCGAAGGCGCGGATCATGACGTCCGGCAGATGGTTACGGATCGCGCCGGAGGAGAGTTCGATCCCGTTACAGACAATGTCATACTGGTAGGCGTTGATGTCCAGCGGGTTCTTGGTGTTCAGCGCTTCCAGACCACCCTGCGGCATGGAGAACGGGTTGTGCGAGAAGTCGATGCGTCCCGTTTCCTCGTTCATTTCATACATCGGGAAGTCGGTAATCCAGCAGAAGCGGAAGGCGTTCTTCTCGATCAGGTCCAGCTCTTCGGCAATGCGGGTGCGGACCAGACCGGAGAATTTGGCAACCTCATCCCCTTTGCCTGCGGCAAAGAAGACGGCATCCCCGGCTTTCAGGCCCATTTTGGTGCGGATGGCTTCAACGCGGTCGGCTTCCAGATTTTTGGCAATCGGGCCTTTGCCGCCGTCGGCTTCAAAAATAATGTAGCCGAGACCACCTGCGCCGGATTCGCGGGCCCAGTTGTTCAGCTTGTCAAAGAAGGCGCGTGGCCTGTCACCGGAACCGGGGGCCGGAATGGCGCGAATTTCTCCGCCATCGGCTGCAATGCGGGCAAACAGACCAAAGCCGGACCCGGCGAACTCTTCCGTCACGTCTGAAATCAGCAGCGGGTTCCGCAGATCCGGCTTGTCGGAGCCATAAACCTTCATGGAGCGGGCGTAGGGAATCCGCTCAAACGGTGCCTGACTTACGGTGCGGCCATTGCCAAACTCGGTAAACAGGCCGGACATCACGTTTTCCAGCGTGGCGAACACTTCGTCCTGCGTGGCGAACGCCATTTCAAAGTCGAGCTGGTAGAACTCACCCGGAGAGCGGTCCGCGCGGGAGGCTTCATCCCGGAAGCAGGGGGGCAATCTGGAAATAGCGGTCAAACCCGGCCACCATGGCAAGCTGTTTGAACTGCTGCGGTGCCTGCGGCAGGGCGTAGAACTTGCCAGGGTGCATACGGGCCGGAACAAGGAAGTCCCGTGCGCCTTCGGGGGAGGACGCCGTGAGGATGGGGGTCTGAAGTTCGATGAAGTTCAGGTCCGTCATCCGCTTGCGCATGCTCTGGATCACGCGGGCGCGCAGCAGCATGTTGCTGTGAACACTCTCCCGGCGCAGGTCGATGTAGCGATAGCGCAGGCGGAGGTCTTCCGGATAATTCTCATGCCCGGTGACCTGAAAAGGCAGCACGGCGGCGGCGGACTGCACCACAAACTCCCGCGCGCGGACTTCAATATCGCCAGTGGCCAGATCAGGATTGCGGGTGGCTTCCTCACGGCGGACCACTTCACCCGTTACGGTAATCACGCTTTCCACGCGGATGGCGTCCGCCTGTTCCAGCACCGGGTCACCCGCCGGGATGACAATCTGGGTAATGCCAGTTTCATCCCGCAGGTCGATAAACAGCAGGCCGCCGTGGTCCCGTTTGCTATGGACCCAGCCGGACAGGCGCGCTGTGGTGCCGGCATCCTGTGCGCGAAGAGCCGAACAGCTATGGGTACGGTAAGGGTGCATTCTCTCGTCCTGAAATTGAGGGCCGGTTTTTGATCCTGCGCGGGAGGAAGCCGGGGAGCCGCGCAGATGTCAAGGGAAAGACGCGGGGAGGGGCGCCACGCTGGCCCGGATGTCCGCTGCAAGGGCATCCAGTGCGTCTGTCTGGGCATCCCATGCAAACAGGAAGCGGGCGGCCGCGCCGAAGAAAACATGGAATCGCCAGCCTCTGGCGCGCAGGCTGTTCATGGCCTGCTCCGGCATGAGCAGAAAGACGGCGTTGGACTGCACGGGCCATGCCAGTTGCACGCCGGGAATGGTCTCCACGGCCTCGGCAAAGCGACGGGCACAGGCGTTGGCGTGTTCCGCGTTGCGCAGCCAAGCCCCGCTCTGGATCATGCTCAGCCAGGGCGCAGTGATAAACCGCATTTTGGACGCCAGTTGCCCTGCCTGTTTGGTGCGTTCCGCAAAGCCCCGCGCCAGAGAGCGGTCAAAAAATACCACAGCATCGCCCACGGCCATGCCGTTCTTGGTGCCGCCAAAGCTCAGGGCGTCCACGCCTGCTTCCCATGTCATGGCAGCCGGGGTGCAGCCCAGTGCGGCGATGGCGCAGGCAAAGCGGGCACCGTCCATATGCAGTTTCAGCCCGCATTCCTTGCAGACTTCCGCCAGAGCACGGATTTCCTCCAGTGTGTAGACCAACCCGTTTTCTGTTGGCTGGGTTATGCTGACTACGGCGGGTTCCGAGGCATGGGCACCGCTGGCCTTGCGGCGGCACAGGCGGATGGCGTCAGGCGTCAGCTTGCCATCCGGGCAGGGCGGGGTGAGCGTCTTGCTGCCGCCGGAGAAGAATTCCGGCGCGCCGCGTTCCGAGGTTTCGATATGCGCAATGTCAGAGGCAATCACGCTGCAATAGGGCGGGCAGAGGGTTGCCAGCGCCAGCGCGTTGGCAGCGGTGCCGGTCAGGACAAAAAAAACGGCAGCCTGCGTTTCAAACAGCGTGCAGATGGCGTCTGCCGCCAGACGGGTCCAGGCGTCATCCCCATAGGCTGGAGCAGAACCGGCGGCGGAAGCGCTGGTCATGGCGTCCAGCGCCTCCGGGCAGGCCCCCGCAAAATTGTCACTGGCAAACTGCTGGGGCGTATCGGGCATCGGCATGGGGGGCATGGTCCGGGTGGAGAGGGTGGGATGGGCGTGTCTATACCGCGTCCGGCATGGGTCGTCATGGCCCTTCTGCCGGGTTTTCTGCGGGGGGGCACAGTGGTAAGCATTGCGTTTGCCCCCCGTTTCCGGTATGGCGACCGCACCGTGCAGGCACCCCTGGAGGCCTGCATGTTCTGGTTTTTAGGAGAATTCAACGTGTCCAAGATTACATCTATCGGCGCTTCGGCGCGCGCGAAAGCAGGTAAGGGGGGCAGCGCGTGCAACGAGACGTGCCGGTCTGGTTCCTGCTGTTATTTATGGCGGCAAGAAAGAACCGACTCTGATCGCTCTTGACCCCCGCATTGTCATCAAGGGGATTCAGGCTTCCGGCTGGCGCTCACGCGTTTACGAAATCAAGGTTGCCGGTGGTGCCACCGAACGCGCCCTGATTCGTGACATTCAGCTGCACCCGGTGAAAGACACCCCGGAGCATGTTGACTTCCTGCGTCTGTCCAAAGGCCAGAACGTGACCGTTGAAGTCTCCGTTCATTTCTCTGGTGAAGAGAAATCCCCCGGCATCAAGCGCGGCGGCGTCCTGAACATCGTGCGTCACACGGTTGAAGTTGAAGCGGATGCGGAACACATTCCTGAATTCTTCTCTGTTGACCTGTCCGCTCTGGACATCAACGAGAACGTGCGTTGGGAAGATCTGAAGGGCACGGAAAACGTGACCCCGCTGATTCATATCCCGAACTTCGTGATCGCCACGATCGCCGCACCGAGCGTTGATGAAGCGGATGAGGCCGAAGGCGAAGCAGAAGCACCGTCTGCCTGAACGTCGGGCTGATTGGTCTGCACATAGAAGAGTATGGGGGCATATGCGCTGCATGTGCCCCCGCTCTCGGTTAAGAGACAGGACCCGTGATGTTGCTCTGGGCCGGACTTGGTAACCCCGAGTCTTCAATGAGCCGACACAGACACAATGTCGGGTTCATGGCAGTGGACGCCATTGCCAGCCGTTATGGATTTTCTCCATGGCGGACACGCTTCAAGGGACTGGTTTCAGAAGGCCGGATTGGCACGCATCGTGTGCTGCTGCTGCGTCCGATGACCTACATGAATCTGTCTGGTGAAAGCGTGCAGGAAGCCGCGGCGTTTTATAAGATTACGCCCGACCGGATTACCGCTTTTCATGACGAGCTGGACCTTGCGCCCGGTAAGGTGCGCGTCAAGCGCGGGGGCGGGGCCGCAGGGCATAACGGCCTGCGTTCCATGGACAGGATGCTGGGCACCCCGGACTACTGGCGTGTGCGGATCGGGATCGGGCATCCCGGTGCCAAAGAGCGCGTGCATGGCTGGGTGCTTGGAAATTTTACAGAGACAGACCGACAGACCTGGCTTGAGCCCCTGCTGGACAGAATGGCAGACGCGGCACCACTTCTGGCTGAAGGCCGGTCGGATCAATTCATGACGCAGGTTGCGTTGCCGGAAGGGAGTAAAGGCTGATGGGATTTAATTGCGGTATTGTCGGTCTTCCCAATGTGGGCAAGTCCACCCTGTTCAACGCGCTGACGGCAACGGCTACGGCGCAGGCGGCCAACTATCCGTTCTGCACGATCGAGCCCAATGTGGGCCGTGTCGCCGTGCCGGACCCTCGGCTGGAAAAAGCTGGCCACCGTTGGTAAATCCCAGAAAGTGGTGCCGACCAGTCTGGAGTTTGTGGATATCGCGGGCCTCGTGCGCGGCGCATCCCGTGGGGAAGGGCTGGGAAACCAGTTTCTGGCCAATATCCGGGAAGTAGACGCCATTATCCATGTGCTGCGCTGCTTTGAAGATGATGACATCACGCACGTTGAAGGCGGCGTGGACCCCGTGCGGGATGCGGAAATTATCGAGACGGAGCTGATGCTGGCGGATCTCGATTCGCTGGAAAAGCGCCTGCCTGCGTTGCAGAAGCGCGCCAAGAATCGTGATGCCGAGGCTATGGCGCAGGTTGAGGTGGTCGAGCCGCTGATTGAAGCGCTTAAAGAAGGCCGCCCCGCCCGCACCGCCATTCCGGCTGGCGCGGAAGAAGCCGTGCGCCGCCTCCAGTTGATGACGACCAAGCCCGTTCTGTATGTGTGTAACGTGGAAGAAGAGTCCGCTGCGACGGGGAATGATTTTTCCCGACAGGTGCAGGCCAGGGCGGAAGCCGAGGGGGCCGCTGTGGTCATCGTCTCCGCAGCGATTGAAGCGGAAGTCAGCCAGCTTGCGGATGAAGAGCGCCGTGAGTTTCTGGAAGGACTCGGCCTGAACGATAGCGGGCTGGATCGTGTGATCGCAGCGGGTTACGGCCTGCTGGGGCTGCGCACCTATTTTACGGTCGGACCGAAGGAAACGCGGGCCTGGACCATTACAGCCGGGACCAAGGCTCCGCAGGCTGCGGCGGTTATTCACAATGATTTTGAACGGGGCTTCATTGCGTGTGAAACGGTCGCATATGATGATTATATTCAGTACGGTGGCGAAGCGGGTGCGAAGGAAGCCGGTCGCCTGCGGATTGAAGGGCGGGATTACGTGGTGAAGGACGGAGACGTCCTGCTGTTCCGCTTTAACGTCTGAGCCAGACCGCACAGACAGTTTGATGACTCTTGAAACGGGGATGAAGGACGCCATCATGAAGGCGCAGGAAGACGGGCAACAGGGCGGAGCACAGCAGACGGTTTCCGGTGCTGTGCCAGGCCCAATGGTAGCCCTGGCGCGTCGGGCCAGACTGGCGTCTCGCACTCTGGCCCAGAGTCCGTCTTCCGCGCGGGACAGGGCCTTGTGGGCCGCGGCGGCGGCTGTGCGTGAGGCCAGCCCCGCTATTCTGGCTGCCAATGCGAAGGATCTTGCGGCCTCCACAGCAGGTGACGCCTTCCGGGACCGCCTGACCCTGACGCCGGAACGGGTGGAAGCCATGGCTGCGGGGCTGGAGGAAATGGCGGATCTGCCTGACCCGGTTGGCCGGGTGCTGGAAGAATGGACCCGCCCCAACGGCCTGCGTTTCCGGCGGGTTGCCACACCTGTTGGCGTGATTGGCGTGATTTATGAAAGCCGCCCCAATGTGGGCGCGGATGCGGCGGGTCTGTGTATCAAATCCGGCAACGCGGTGCTGCTGCGTGGTGGGTCTGAAAGCCTGCACAGCGCACGGGCTATCCATGCGGCCATTCAGGCCGGTCTGCGGGCGGCCGACCTGCCGGAAGACGCCGTGCTGATCGCCCCGGATGGGGACCGCGCCCATGTGGCGGAGATGCTGGGCGCTGCCGGGCTGGTGGATCTGCTCATCCCGCGTGGTGGCCGGTCTCTGGTGGACCGTGTGCAGAAGGAAGCGCGTGTGCCGGTTCTGGCCCATGCGGATGGCCTCTGTCACACCTATGTTCATTCCGCAGCGGACCCGGCCATGGCCCGCCGGATCGTGCTGAACGCCAAGATGCGGCGTGTGGGCATTTGTGGCGCCACGGAAACCCTGCTCATTGATGCCGCCATTGCGCCGTCTCTGCTCCCGCAGATTGTGAGTGATCTTGCCGAATTTGGCTGCACGTTCCGCGCGGATGCAGAGGCTCGGGCCATCATGCCTGATCTCCCGGTTGCGACGGAGCAGGATTTCTCCACGGAATGGCTGGATGCCGTGCTGAATATTGCTGTTGTTGATGGCGTGGATGAAGCGCTGGACCATATCCAGACATACAGCTCTTCCCATACCGAGGCGATTGTGACGTCGGATGAGGCTGTCGCGACACGCTTCCTGAACGGTACGGACAGCGCGGTGGTAATGTGGAACGCGTCGACCCAGTTCTGTGATGGTGGTGAATTCGGCTTTGGCGCGGAAATCGGCATTGCCACGGGCCGGTTCCATGCGCGTGGGCCAGTCGGGGTCGAGCAACTGACAACCTTCCGCTACGAGGTGATCGGCACAGGGCAGGTGCGGACCTGAGACCGGGGATGACCCGGCGGGATACGATTCCCATCTGGGGGGACCGCCGTTCTGCGCGGATTGGTCTGCTGGGGGGGTCTTTCAATCCCGCCCATTTCGGGCATCGGACCATCGCGCAGCGCGCGCTGGTGGCTCTGGGGCTGGATCAGGTCTGGCTCATGGTCTCACCGGGTAATCCGCTCAAGCCAGCCGCCGGGATGGCGGCGTTTGACCGCAGGTTCGAATCGGCTGCGTCTCTGGCAGATGGGCACAGGCTGATTGCCACGGATATCGAAGCGCGACTCGGCACACGCTACACGTTTGATACGCTGGGGAAGCTGAAAACGCGCTTTCCCAACGTGCATTTTGTCTGGCTGACCGGGGCGGACGGTTTTGTCACGCTGCCAAGATGGAAAGGCTGGAAGCGTCTGCTGCACCGTGTGCCGGTGGCGGTCATGCCGCGTCCGGGGCAGAATATGCGGGCTTTACGGGGGGCTGCGGCGCATTATCTGGCGCGTTATCGGCTGCCATCCCGGCAGGCGCGGCTGCTGCCTGATCTTTCTCCGCCAGTATGGACTTTTCTTCCGGGGCGACAAAACGGTATATCTGCAACATCAATTCGCCAGCAGGGCGGCTTTGGGGAGGATGTCGGCCAGGCCGGCACCCCCGATACGTTCAATTCAGGAGATTCGTCATAGCAACCAAGCCACCCGCCGAAGCATCTGCCCGCAGCAGATCCTCCACGGCAGCCACCAAAAAAGCAGCATCCGCCAAACCGGCTCTGGCCGGAGCCGCCAAGGTTACCGGATCTGTCCGTAAAAAAGCCGCTGCCGCCGGGCCGAAGGGCAAGGTGAAGCGTGAGGCGGCCTCTCCGGACGTTATCGCCCAGTCGCTTGACCTCATTGTGAACAGTCTGGAAGACGATAAGGGCGAGAATGTCGTTGTGATCGATCTGACGGGCCGCGCATCCTTTGCGGACCGGATGGTGATTGCAACCGGTGTCGCGGATCGTCAGATTGCTGCCATGGCCCAGCATATTGAACGCAAGTTGAGAGACATCGGTATCAAGCGTGTTCTGGTTGAAGGCGCTAACGGGTCTGACTGGGTTCTGCTGGATACGGGCGATATTGTTGTCCATCTTTTCAAGCCGGAAGCGCGTGAGCTGTATGGTCTGGAAAAAATGTGGGGCGCTGAACTTGATGACGGGAATGAAGAGGCCGTAACGCCTGTCTGATTCCCGGAACGGGTTGAGTTTCTGCGTATGAAAAGGGGAAGCCGCCGTGCTTCCCCAATTTTTTACTGGCCTTCCGATCAGACGGAGGTGTTTTGCATTACGGGAACCGGGCGGGATGAAGCTGATTGCTGTCGGGCGCATGAAGGATAAGTCCGAGCAGGCGCTTGTCGCCCGTTATCTGAAACGGCTCCGTCCTGCGCTTGATCTTGTGGAACTGGCTGATGGGCGCGGCAGCCCGGATGAAATCAAGCGGCGGGAAGCACAGGCCATTCTGGCGGCCTGCCCGGATCAGGCTTTTCTGGTGGCGCTGGATGAAGCCGGACACGCTTTTGACAGTCTGGCTTTTTCCGCCGCCGTTGCGGACTGGTCCGCGCTGGGGCGTCCGCTCTGCTTTGTCATCGGTGGTGCGGAGGGGCTGGATGCGGCGGTGATTCAGCGTGCTGACGCCAAACTGTCCTTTGGCACACTGACATGGCCGCACATGCTGGTGCGGATCATGCTGGTGGAACAGATTTATCGCGCACAGGCCATTGCGGCAGGCCATCCGTACCATCGGGCAGGGCGGCCTTAGAGGCTACTGCAAAAGTCGCCCGGATCGTCCCTGTGTCGGTCTGGGTGCCGTTTTGCAAAGGATACCAACTGCGTTCGTATGAACTCATGGCGTCTTCTGCGCTCACAAAATAAGCCTTTGGCATCAAACAGCCCAAGATGACGCAACCGAGGTCAGAGTGTGTTGAGGTTGGTATGACACTTCTGTCCTGTGCGCTGATGCCAGAGCATCACGACTGTCACGTGGTTCTGTTCCGTCATGAAGATGCCCGTGCCCGCCTTTCTCTCTGGCTTTTTGCAGCCGTCTTTCAAACGGGCGGCAAACGACGTGGATCAGCGATTTTTCAGGACAGAGCGCAGATTGCCCGCATGCTGTGCCAGCAGTGCGCGGCCCTCTTCCGGAGAAAAGCCAAAACACACCAGAACGGCCAGCTTGATGCTGCCTTCGGCTTTTTCCAGCGCCTATCTGGCCTCGGCTTCTGTGCAGTCCGTTAACTGCTGTACCATCCGATGGGCGCGGCGCACGAGTTTGGCGTTGACGATCTTCATATCAACCATCTGCCCGCGCCATGTGTGGCCAAGCCGGATCATCAGGGAGGTGGAGAGCATGTTCAGCGCGACTTTCTGCGCTGTTCCGGCCTTCATGCGGGTCGAACCGGCCACCACTTCCGGCCCGGTTTCAATCAGCAGGCCCAGTTCAGCATCGCGCAGCAGGCGCGTGTCCGGACTGCACGACAGGCCGATGGTCAGGCTGCCAGCGGCCCGGGCGCAGGAGAGCGCTGCGCAGGTGTAGGGTGTACCGCCGCTGGCCGCCACGCCAATCACCACATCATCCGGGCCAGCCTTGTGGGAGATTATGGCCGTGCGGGCTGCGTCCTCATCATCCTCAGCGCCTTCCACGGGCTGGAACAGGGCGGCGTCTCCCCCGGCCAGCAGCAGGACCAGCCGCTCTTCCGGCCAGCCATAGGTGGGGATCAGTTCCACGCCATCCTGCAGGCCAATCCGGCCAGAGGTGCCAGCACCCACGTAAAACAGGCGTCCGCCCCTTTGCAGGCGCGGCAGGGCCGCAGCAATGGCGTCTTCCATGCCGGGGAGCGCTGCTTTGACGGAGGCCACGGCTCCCAACTGACTTTCCAGCAGCACATCCAGCAGGGTGCTGGTGGGCCAGAGGTCCAGCGCCTCATACCGGGAATCGGAGGTTTCGGTTTTGGCCGGATCTGTGGAGGCGGATGGAACCTGCGGGGTCATGCAACTAAAATCCTGTGGTTGAGATTAAGGGGTTAAGATAAAAGGCGGGGCGTGTGGACTAAAGACCTGTGGGCCGGCCATTCAGTACAGCAGAAACGTCTGGCGCAGGGCGCGGAAGGCGGTGAGGTCCTTTTCCCAGAGTGCTGCGAGCGCCGGGGCATCTGCTCCCTTGTCCAGCAGAGGGCGGACTTGGAGATTCCCGCAAAGCTGGTCAAAGGTTTTGCCAGTCCCGCGCCAGAATGAGGGGCCGGCCAGATGCCGTGCCGTGCTGAGAAGCGTCATGCCCGTGGCAACGGGGTCAAACTGCGTGCGGTCGGTTACGCCGCAGTGCAGCCCGTGTAGCAGCGTGTTTTTAAATGGGTCCACAAGGGGGGTGAACCACACATCCCGAAAAGCAACGCCCGTGCAACCGGCTTTTGTGGCGGCTTCAGCCCAGGAGTGCCCATCTACAGCTTCGCTGGCCAGATAGAGGAAGGGCATGGTTGTGCCCCGGCCAACCGAAAAAACTGTGCCTTCAAACAGGCAGGTGCCGGGGTAAACCAGTGCCGTCAAAGGGCTGGGCATGTTGGGGCTGGGCGGGCACCATGTCAGGCCAGTCTCTTCAAAAAACAGGTTTCGTTGCCAGCCTACCATCGGGATGATGTCGAGCGATGCTTTCCGACCGGCTTTTGCAGGGATAAACACGGCATTAAACAGACGCGCCAGTTCGGCCACCGTCATGCCGTGGCGCAGCGCAATCGGTGCACGTCCTACAAAGGAGGCCAGACGCGGGTCCAGCACCGGGCCGGAGGCGTCCTGCCCGGAAATGGGATTGGGTCGGTCCAGCACCAGCAGGGGAAGCCCAAGCGCCGCGCAGGCTACCATGCAGTCGAACAGGGTCCAGATATAGGTGTAGAAGCGGGAGCCGGTGTCCTGAATATCAAAAACAAGCAGGGTTATACCAGATTTTTTCAGGATGGATTTTAAGGTGTCTCCGGTTTTGGCGTAAATATCATACACCGTGCAGCCTGTTGCCGGGTCCTGCGTTTCCGGCTCGGACAAGCCTTCCCGCATGGACCCGCGAAAGCCATGTTCAGGCCCGAAAATTGCCTGAAGCCGGACGGAAGGCGCCTGATGCAGGCAGTCCACAATGGAGGTCAGGCTGTTATCCACGCTGGCCACGTTGGCAATCACACCAACCTTGTGTCCCAGCAGCGGCGCATAGCCTCCCTCCCGCAGTGCTTCAAACCCGATTTTAACACGGCGAGCAAGTAGGGTGGGGCATGTTGTGGCAGGCAGGGCGGGCGCCGCCTGCGCCGGACGGTGGTCCGCGAGAAGCGCGCCCCCCAGTCCGAGCAGAAGTGAGCCACTCTGGCGCACCAGTGTGCGGCGGGGGAGACTGGTCATGCGTCAGGTGTCCGTTCAGAGCGCGAGAGAAAGGTCCGGGCCAGACGTAGGCTGGCGGCAAAGAGGAAAAGCAGAAAAATGCCGGTCAGAATCAGCCATGGAAACGCAAGTGGGTGGCCGCCGGGACGCACGGTGGCCATGGCCATCAGGACGAGTGGCACGGTCAGGCAGAAGGCCGGGATCAGTTCCGCTGCGCGGGCTGAGGGAAGGGCCATGCCAGCAAGAAAGGTGCCCAGCATGGGGCCGTAACCGCAGGCGGCAATGGAGAAGCCCAGCAGCACGGCGGACTGGCTGCCCTGTGCAAACAGCAGGGAGCAGCCAACAAGAACCACGCTCCAGAACACGGTCAGCGCACGGGCCAGACCAAGCGGGCTCAGGGAGAGCATCCGGCCAAGCCTTGCGCACAATGTGGAAAAGTCCCCCACAGTGGCGGCGGTCATGGCTGAAAGGGTGGAGGAGAGAGACCCCATTGTGGCTGCCAGAATGGCCGCGACCATCAGACCGCGCAGCCCGGCGGGCAGGCCATGCACAATATAGTCCGGAAAAATGGCGTCCGGGGAGGAGAGCCTTGTTTCCTGCACGGACACCTGCCCATGGTACAGCCAGAGCAGAATGCCCACGCCAGACAGCAGGGCGAACAGAAGGGTGACACCCACGGCGCTGCCCATCAGAGCCATACGGGCGTCTCTCAGGTTGCGGGCCGCCAGCACACGCTGCACCATAAGCTGGTCTGTGCCGTGCGAGGCGAGGGTCATCAGCGTGCCACCGCCTATGGCGGCAATCGGGGTAAAGGCGCTGCTGAACGGTGTGCTGGCATGAGCGAAGAGGGCAAATTTTCCGGCATGCTGCAAAATGCCGAAGCTCCCCGCAGGCAGGCCGTGCATCAGCAATGCGGCGCAGATGGCCGATCCGCCAAGATACAGGCAGAACTGAATGGCGTCAGACCACACAACCGCTCGCAGTCCACCGCATAAGGTGTAAAAAAGTGTGATACCGACAATAGTTATCAGAAGAACCAGATGCGGCACGGCCATATGCGTAGCCGTTAGCATGGCCGTTAGCGGGAGCATGCCTGCAAACAGCCGGACGGCTTCCGCCAGAACGCGTGTGCCGAGAAACGTGGCGGAGGCCACGCGCTGCATCCTGGTGCCAAAGCGTTGGCCCAGATAATCATAGGCGCTCAGCATGCGGCCGGAACTATAAAGGGGCAGAAATTTCCACGCGACCAGCGCCCGGCCCAGCAGATAACCCAGCGCCAGCCCGACAAAGACCATGCCATTGCCAAAAGCCACGCCCGGCACGCTGATAACGGTCAGGGTGGATGTCTCCGTTGCGACCATGGACAGGCACAGCGCCCACCACGGTAGATCATGCCCGCCTTCCAGATAGGCGGTGGTGGATGACTGCCGACCTGACAGCAGAATGGCTAAAAGGGGCATTCCGGCCAGATAGGCCAGCATGACGCTCAGGTCGAGCAGGTTCATGCGGGGTGCGTCCGGTCGGCCTGCCGTGTGGCGGCAATCAGGGCGCGGATGGCGTCCGGGTCTGTCACAACGGGTTGGGAGCCATAGCCAAACGCGGCCTCTTCCGGTCGGGAGACGGATGGTTTGCGGCAGGATGCGTGGATTTCCGCCACACCTGTCCTGTGGATCAGGGCACTGGCATTGTCCGCTTTGACGCCGCTTCCCGCCAGAATGATAATCCGCCCGCGTGCTTCTTCCTGCAGGCGGGCGAGACAGTCCGCACCCTCCGGGGCGGTGGGTTTCTGGCCGGAGGTCAGAATACGTGTAAATCCTGCGGAAATAGCAAATTCCAGTTCAGCAAAGGGATCCTGCGTGAGGTCAAACGCGCGGTGCAGTGTGCGTTCCATGTCTTTACAGTCGTCCGACAGGCGCAGGAGCAGGTCATGGTCCAGATGCCGGTCAGGCCGGAGCGCGCCCAGAACCACGCCCGCCAGACCCGCCGTGTGGGCCGCGCGGATATCGTCCCGCATGACGGCGGCTTCATCGGTATCAAAAATGAACGATCCTGCACGTGGGCGGATCATGGCAAGGGCGGGTAGAGGGCACTGGGCGGCGTAGCGCATCAGGCCCATGCTGGGGGTCAGGCCGCCCACATCCAGCGCGGCGCAGAGTTCCAGTCTGTCCGCGCCGGCTGACAGGGCGGCCTGAATGCCCTGAGGTGTTTCCAGGCAGATTTCAACACGGGTCATAGCAAAGCTCCGGGCCAAGGCAGGCCGCCCCCAGAATTCCGGCGTCTTTTCCTAAAATGGCGCGCCGGAGCAGGGGATGTGTTGTGGGAGAGAGGATACGGTCACGCACCGCACGGTCCAGTGTCTGCACAAGGAGTGCGGAATTACTGAGCCCTCCCGCCACCGGCACAACCGTGCTGCCCGTAACATTGAGAACATGCGCCAGCGCTGCACTGGTATAGGTCATCCAGACAGACAGGGTGCGTGTGGCCTGTGTGTCCCCTTCTTCCCAAAGTTTGAGAATGGCATGGCTTGTTTCAGGTCTGCCGCCTGCCCACACATGCAGGCGTTCGAGAGATCTGGCGCCGGCAATGGTATCCAGACATCCCAACAGGCCACAGCCGCAGCGGAACAGGGGAACGGCGGCGGCAATCTCATCAGGGTCTGTCAGCAGGGGCGGGGCGATCACCACCGGGGCATGGCCCAGTTCTCCGGAAATGCCGCTCAGACCGGGCACAATCTGCCCATCCAGAACAAAACCACCACCAATGCCGGTGCCCAGAATCAGGCCGAACACATTCCTGTGTCCCTGTGCCGCGCCAAAACGGGCTTCGGCCAGAGCAAAGCAGTCTGCATCATTCCCGATACGGACAGGACGCTGCGTGTGCTGGCTGAGCTGTTCTCTCAGCGGTGTGGCGCGGATGCCGGGAATATTGGCCGCATGGACATGGCCGGTCTGCGGGTTTTCAACACCTGCAATGGCAATATGCAGCGGCACGCCCGGATAAGGGGCGCAGAGCGTTTGCAGTGTGCTGATAAAGGCGTTGGCGTCATCAACCGGTGTTGGCACGGCGTGGCGCTGTTCCAGTCTGCCGTCAGGATGGACGAGAGCAAAATCGATAAACGATCCGCCGATGTCTGCACAAAGGAGCATAAGGACATCCGTGATTGAACGTGCTGGAAGACACGACACGCAGAAAGTGCGTCACGCTGGATCTCTTGTTCTTCCGGGTTAATATTTCAACAGAGGTTTGTAAATATCATTCCACCTGTTTGCATGACTTGTTTCATGCCATAAATTATCTTTCCGTCTCATTTGTGCAGGGAAGGGCAGAGCATGCTGTCTTCGGGCCATTATCAGATTCTCAGCATTCTCAGCCGCACGGGGGCGAAAAGCCGGACCGAACTGGCCGCCGGGCTGGGGTTGAGCAAGGCGGCCATTTCCGCGCTGGTGCGGGACCTGCTGGAACAGAATATCCTGAGTGAGCAGGAGCCTGTTCACGGCGCGGGCCGCCCGTCCGTCCCGCTGGTTGTCCGGGCGAATGCGGCATCCTTTATCGGCATTTCCCTTCAGGATGATCCTGCTGTCATCGTGCTGACGGACCTGCATGGCACAACGCTGAACAGGGTTGAGGTTCCCCGGCTTGCGGACCCGGAAGCCTGCATTGCCCTTCTGGTCAGGACTGTGAAAAACCTCCGTTCTTCTCTGGCAAGGGAGCGGGGGAAGCTGTCCGGCATTGGCCTTGCCCTGCCCGGTTTTGTGGCGCGGGACCGGCAGACCTGTCTGGCCTGCACGGCGCTGGGCTGGCGCAATATCAATATCGGCGCAGCATTGGCGGAGAGAACCGGTCTTCCGGTGTGGGTGGAAAATGATGCCAAGGCACTGATTCTTGGCGAGCAGCTATTTGGTCCCCTGAAAGGCAGCCCGGATTTCAGCATGATTTTTGTCAGCCATGGCATTGGCTGCGCCCATATTGTCAATGGCCGTCTGTTATGGGGCAATGCCGGTGGAGCTGGAGAAATTTCGCACGCACCGATGGTTATGGATATGCAGCAGGCCCTGCCATGTCGCTGTGGGAATCGCGGGTGTCTGGAAACGGTGGCATCTCTTCTGGCAATCGGGAATGCCGCCAGGCAGGCGGGGCTGCCGACGGGGCTGCCAGATCTGGCCCGTCTGGCGACGGATGGGCATGCTGAGGCCGTAAGCATTCTTCACAGAGCTGGTTCAGCCATGGGGATTGCCACAGCACAGCTTATTCAGATGCTCGACCCCAGTCATGTTGTTGTCATGCTGGATCCGGCTCTGAAGGAGAGTGTGTACGGTCACGCCCTGCAATATGAGGCCGAAGCCCATATCCTTCACCGCACAAATGCCTGTACCATGATCAATTTTCGTGATTTTGAGCCGGACAGTTTTGCACGTGGTGCTGCCAGTCTGGCGGCGCGGTATTTTATTTTCGGACATGGAGACGTCTGAAAAGCTATTAGGACCGTATCCGGAATGTGTCTTTTATGCAACTAAATGCCGGAACGCGACACAAAATCTTTATTCAAACCATGAATTAAGTCGCTCTCTTTAAACCCCCATTGCATACTAACAACGGAATTTGCAGGGTTGCGTTGCTATTCAGAAATGATGTGGGACGTTCCACGATCGGGCGGAGGGGGTTGCTATCATGCGTCTTTCATTGCGTCAGCTTTCAGTTTCCTGTGTTGCGCTGACAGGTCTTCTCGCTGCGTCCGCGCACGCACAGTCAGCACCGGCCAGTTCTGCTGGTGCTCAGGGGAAAAAACTTTCCGGATCTTCTGCTCCGGTCAGGAAAGACACAAACGCTAATAGCGGACTGAGTTCATCTGTTCTTGGTCAGTTTACCGGCACGACAGAAGAAATTTCTGTGACCAGCCATTCAGTTTCCGCAACCGGTGTGACCAACCGGACGCCCGGCGGCGGTATGATGCCGCATCAGACGGCTCCGCGCTCGCAAAGTGGCATCACGCGGGACTTTATTGCCAAACAGGCGCCGTCCTCAAACATCACGTCTCTGATTGCAGATCTGCCGGGTGTGACGGTCTCCAGTCAGGACCCGTTCGGGATGACGGGGGATCACCTTCAGGTGCGTGGCCTGAATGAAACGCAGATGGGTTATCTGTTTGAAGGTGCTCCTCTGGCGGACCCGATCAACTATGCGCCCTATACGTCCACGCTGGTTGATTCTGAAAATCTGGGATCCGTGACGGTATCGCAGGGGTCGCCTGATCTGAACGCACCGTTTTACAACGCAGTTGGTGGCCAGATTACCGCGACAGCCATCAACCCGTCTCACAGAGCAGGTGGCTTTCTGGATCTCGGTGGTGGCTCCTACAGTTACAATAAGGAATTTATCCGTCTGGAGACAGGCGATATCGGCAATTCCGGTGTGCGCGGCTATGTGTCGTTCTCTCATACCGGATACAATAACGGCGCACGCGGGCCGGGTGGTCTGTTCCGGTACCATCTGGACTCAAAATTTGTCAAAGAATGGGGCGATGGCAACAGTATTTCCGCCGTTTTTTCTTATAACAGGCAGGAAGCAACATCCTGGCGTTCGCCCACAAAGGCGCAGTGGGACCAGTATGGCGTCGGCTTCTCCTATGACAAGCATTTCACGCCAGGGGATTCCCAATATTACAAGTTTAACCGGCAGAATCTGAACCAGCAGCTTATTGTTCTGCCTATGCATTTTACGCTGGCGGACAATCTGCACCTGCATGTGTCACCGTATTATGTTCACCAGTTCGGGCCGTCACTGGGGGGTGAAAATATTCCTGCGTCTGGTGGGTATTTTGGCACACAGCAATATGGGGATCTGAATGTCGGCACGCCGGTCAACGGCAAAATTCTGACCTCCAGCCGTGATCCGTGGAACCAGAAGACTGGCGGCCTGAATATCTCGGCGGACTGGCGTCTTTCCCAAAGCAACACATTTTCCTTCGGCTGGTGGTATGCCTATACCACGCATGAAGAACTGTCCGATTTCCGCCCGGCTTATGCCGATGGGAGAGGCTGGTCCGGGGATGTCATCCGTGTCGATGGTAAAATTCTCACGGGGTATGACCTCAACTTCATGCAGCAGGTCAACACCCTGTTTATTGCCGATACGCAAAAACTGCTGCATGATAAATTGACTCTCAGCGCGGGCTTCCGTGTTGCCATGGTGTCCCGTCAGGGCACGAACCTTGTGCCGGGGGCGGACCCTTACAAAATGCAGGGCAACTATTTTGAGCCGCTGCCCCAGTTTTCCGCCAGCTACATGATTACGCCCAAAGATCAGATTTACATCAACGGCACGACCTCCTTCCGTGCACCGGAATCCGTGGAAGCCTATTCCCAGATTTTTGACCCCAATTCCGCGCACGCCACCATGCAGCCCCAGAGCCTCAAGCCGGAATATTCCATCAGTGAGGAAATCGGCTACCGGCATCAGGGGAATTTCTACAATTTCTCCATGTCTCTGTTTAATATCAACCTGACCAACCATCAGGTCACGTCGACAGGCTATATTCCCAATACCAATATGATGGTTGCGTCTCCCATCAATATTGGTGGCCAGACGTCCCGCGGGGTGCAGGCTGAATTCGGGCTGGCGCGCTGGCACCATTTCAGCCCCTATCTGTCCGGGCAGTTCCTGCATTCCACGTTTGACAACAATTTCAACACAGGTAACGGCTATCTGCCGACTGCTGGTAAAATTGCCGTTCAGGCCCCCAAATTTACCGGTGCCATCGGCGTGAACTATGATGATGGCCGCTTCTTTGGTAATTTTGATCTGCGGTATGTGGATACACAATACACAACCTTCATGAATGATGAGCAGATGCCTGCCTATGTGACATCCAATCTGACGCTGGGGTATCGCATGAAGTCTTTCAGCTATCTGAAGCATCCGCAGATCCAGCTCAATCTGACCAACATCGGGGATAACCATTATCGTTCCGGTTCCAGCTACACGGCCAATGCGCATCCGCATGTGACATCCACAGGCGCTATCGCCGCAGGTGGGCCGCCGGTTTATTATGTTGGCGGCGTGTTTGCCGCTATGGTTTCCGTGTCTTCCGGGTTCTGAGGGCAGGTAGCAGGGCCGGACGCCCTGCCGCCAGAGAGTGCAGAGAGAGCCGGGGGTTCCCTGCTTATGACTGAAGGAGTGCGGCGTGGTCAGGTTTCCGATTGCAAGTCCGGCCGGTGCGTATGGCTGGCGGCCTGTGCTGATTATGGCGGCGCTGTTTTTCAGTATCGGTTTTGTGACCTGGTTAAACGGGCCGCTGATCACCTTTGTTCAGATTGCCTTTAATCTGAGCGATGTGGCGGCCTTTCTGGTGCCTGTCTGCTTTTATCTGGCCTATCTGGTCTTCCCGCTGCCTGCCACGCTGGTGGCGCGGCGGATTGGCCTGAGGCGGGGGCTTGTTGTCGCCCTTGCCATCATGGCCGTAGGGACATTGCTGTTTGGGGAATGTGTCAATGGGCGCTGGTATGTGGGTGCGCTCAGTGGCCTGAGCGTAATCGGGGCGGGTCTGTCCCTGTTGCAGATTACCGTCAATCCGTACGTCAGTCTGCTGGGGGACCATGATCGTGCCGCCCAGCGCATTGCCATTATGGGAATTGCCAACAAGTTTGCAGGTATTGTCGCCCCGGTGATGTTTGCGCTGATCGTCATGCCGGATGTGGGGCAGGTTGTGGCCAATATCAGCCATACACCGCCCGGACCTGTGCGGGAGGCAGTTCTTACCCAGTTTACGCATGCCGTGCATGTGCCCTATCAGATCATGGCCGGACTGCTTGTGCTGCTGGCCGTTCTTGTAGCCCGCGCACCGTTGCCGGATATTACTCTTGAGGCCGCGGAAGAGCAGTCTGTTCCCGCACGCAAGGCGCAGCCCGGCTGGCTGCTGACCGGCGTGTTCGCGATGTTCCTCTATGTTGGTGTGGAGGTCATGGCGGGTGACGCCATTGGCCTGTTCGGGCACTCCTTCGGACTGTCTCTGGATATTACCAAATATCTGACCGCGCTGACGCTGGCCTCCATGATGCTGGGGTATCTGGTGGGGATGATTATTGTTCCGCGCTTTATCAGCCAGGATGGGTATATGCTCACCTGCTGCGCGCTGGGTATTCTTATCTGTCTGGTGGCGCTTGTGGCTCCCGGCATGATCCCGGTTTTCTGTGTGGCCCTTCTTGGGTTCGCCAATGCCATGATTCTGCCAGCCCTGTTCCCCATTGTGCTGGCGGAGGCCGGGTCTGATGGGGCGAAGGCAACGGCGTTTTTGGTCATGGCCTTTTCCGGCGGTGCGGTGTTGCCGCAGATTTTTGTGCATATCGCGCCCATGCTGGGGAATCTGTATGGTTTTATGGTGTTGGTGATCCCGGCTTATCTTTTCATTGCAGGCTGGAGTCTGGCTCTGCATGCCAAAACAGGCGCACCGGTTCCAAAATCCTTGATGTCGTCTATTGGAGACTGATTTTTTATGAAGGTCGTCATATGTTCCGATGCCGCGCAGACACGGCGGCTGGCGGCACAGGTTCTCGCCCGGCAGGTACGCAGGAAGCCGGAGTCCGTGCTGGGGCTTGCCACCGGCCGCACCATGGAAGCCATTTATGCCCAGCTCGCAGAGCGGGCGCAGCAGCAATCTCTGGATTTCAGTCGTGTGACGACGTTCAATCTGGATGAATATATCGGCCTCGCAGCGGATCATCCACAGTCCTACCGCTATTATATGCAGACGCATCTTTTCCGGCTGATCAACATTTCTGCGGAAAAGACCCATGTGCCGGATGGTGCCGCCGGGGATGTCGAGGTCGAAGCACGGGCGATGAGGGCCGCATTGCGCAGGCAGGCGGTATAGACCTTCAGTTGCTGGGGCTGGGAGAAAACGGGCATATCGGATTTAATGAACCGCTTTCCGCGCTGAATGGCCGCACGCATGTGGTGACACTGGCGCAGGCAACGCTGCGGCAGAATGCGGTGATGTTTGACAACGATATGACACAGGTTCCCACACGGGCGCTGACCATGGGAACAGGCACCATTCTTGATGCGCGTGAAGCGCTGCTTGTGGTCACAGGGGCGGCAAAAGCCGATATCGTGGCACGGGTGATTGAAGGGCCGGTCAGTGCGCTTGTGCCCGGGTCTGCCTTGCAGTTCCATCCGCATTGCCTCGTCCTGCTGGATGAAGCCGCCGCCTCACGCCTGACGCAACGGGACGCTCTTCTCTGGCAGATGCAGCATGACCCGGAACTGCGCGCATTTCTCTCCACCTGAAAACGACCATGACATTTCAGCATACGGCTGTCTGTTTCAGAGCCATTGCCTTCAAAAAGTAAGGACGCAGCATGACAAACCAGAGTTTTTCAAAATTTCGGCGTGTGCTTCTGGGGAGTGCTGCTGTTCTGACATTGGCGGCGGCTCCAGCACTGGTGGCTCCAGCGCTGGCGGCACCGCAGGGCGTGGAGCCGGTCGCGGTTTCCGCCGGGGTTGCAACGGCCATGCCTGCCCTTATGCCAATGCCTGCGTCCGTTGTCCTGCCTGCGGGTACGTTACCTCTGAGCGGTGGCATTACGGTTCAGTGGGACCAGAAGCCCTCTCCTCTGCTCCGCCGTGCCGCGGACCGGTTTACACACCGTATTGATCTTCTGGCCGGACGTATTCTGCCTGGTCAGACGGAAGGGGCCCAGCCGGGGCAGGGTAACAGTGTGCCTGTGCATATTCAGGTGGGGGAGGACCGTGATGCCCTGACGGTCCACGCAAAGGAAAATTACAGCCTTCAGGTCAATGCCTCAGGTGTGACGCTGACGGCAGATGGTCCGGATGGCGTGCTGCATGGCCTCGCAACTCTGGCGCAGCTTGTCATCCGTAATGAAAACGGGCCTCAACTGACCTTTGCCACGATTACGGACAGTCCGCGTTTCCCGTGGCGCGGGATCATGATTGATACGTCCCGGCATTTCATGGCGGTTGAGACACTCCAGCGGCAACTGGATGCCATGGAACTGCTCAAGATGAATGTGCTGCATCTGCATCTGAGCGACGGCACCGGGTTCCGGGTGGAAAGCAGACGTCTGCCGGAGCTGACGGAAAAAGGGTCGCATGGCCAGTATTACACGCAGCGCGAGCTGAAAGATCTTGTTGCCTATGCGGCAGATCGCGGCATTCGTATTGTGCCGGAATTTGACGTGCCGGGTCATGCGCTGGCCTTCCTGCTCGCCTATCCGGAACTGGCCGCGCAAAGCCCGGTGAATCCTGAACCGAAAAACAAGAATAATGCAGCGCTTGATCCGACTGTGCCTGCCACGCTCCGCTTTGTCCGCAAGCTTTATGCTGAAATGGGCAAGCTGTTCCCGGATGCCTATTTCCATTCCGGCGGGGACGAGGTGGACCCGAGGGAATGGATGAAGAATCCGAAAATTGTTGCCTATATGAAGGAAAACGGCTTCGCGACACCGCAGGCTCTGCAGGCGTATTTTACGGCGGAGGTGCAGAAAATCCTCGCGGATCAGGGGAAAATCATGGTTGGCTGGGATGAGGTGAGTGAAGCGCCTATTCCCAAAGATGTCGTTGTGGACGTCTGGAGAAGCTCAAAATTCCTTGCATCAGCCTCAGCCGATCATCATCCGGTCATTGTTTCGGCGGGGTATTATCTTGATCTGCTCCAGCCTGCGTCCCAGCATTATCTGGTGGACCCGTATGACCCGGCGGCAAACGGCATCACCCGCGCACAGGCTGATAAGCTTCTGGCCAAAGGCGGGCGGCCTGATCTGGTCAATGCCTTTTTGAAGGAACCCGCTCCGGCTCCTCTGACAGAGGAGCAGAAGGCGTATATTGTTGGGGGCGAGGCGCCTCTGTGGTCCGAACTGGTCACGGATGAAATGCTGGATGCCCGCTTCTGGCCGCGTGCAGCCGCCATTGCGGAACGGTTCTGGTCTCCCGCGTCCGTGCGGGATGTGAGTGATATGTATCGCCGTCTTGCCGTGGTGGATGCGGAATTGCAGTTGACCGGTTTGCAGGCGCAGGCCAACACACAGCGGATGGCGCTGCGGCTTTCACCCGGTAATGCTGATCCGGTGGACTGTCTGGCGAGTGCGACGGTGCCTTTGCGCAATTACGTCATGAACCGCTATGTCAGCCATCATGGGGATGCGCTGGATGAGATCGGGGAAGTCACCTCCCCAGACCCGTTCCCTGCTGTGCGGTTCAGTCTGCTGGTTGACCAGTATGTGGCGGGGGGATCATTCCGTTCTTCCCGCTCTTAAAACGCAGATGCAGATCTGGCGGGATAATGACGCTGCCTTCCGGCAGGTGGCAACCGTGCGTGGATTGTCAGAGGCTGTGCCGACGTCTCACAATCTCGCGGTCATGGCCGGAGCGGGGCTGGATGCCCTGAACGGCCATAAGAAGAAACTCTCTCCCGCAGAAAAGAAGATTTTTGATCAGGAAGAGACACTGATCAACAGTTCGGCGGATGTCACAGGGGCTTTCTCCGGTACGACATTTCCGCCGGGTGGATTGATGATTATCGTGGAGCCAGCCATCAGAAAGCTTGTCGGGCTGTAAGGGGAGATTTTTCGGGGGTCCTGAAAACGGACGCCCGGATGCCATTAGTATAATCACAAGGAATTTTTCAGGACTCCGCAGTAGGAAACTGGTCCTCAGGACTCATGTTTTCCCATTTCCGGCAGGCTGCGCGAAGAATTTTCACAAAACGTGAGACCAGCGGCATATTCTGGCCGGACCGAATGGCAACAGCCAGCGTGGCGCGGGGGGCGGGCTCGCTCAACGTGTGGAACGTCACACCGCCCGCGTGAATCTGGCTGAGTGAGCGGGGGACAACGGAAACCCCCAGCCCTGCTGCAACCAGCGGCACGGTTCCGGCAATCTGGGGGGCCTGCTGGCCCATGGGGGGCGTCACGCCAGCGAGCTGATAGGCGGACAGAATGGCGTCATGAAAGCCGGGGCCCAGTTCGCGCGGGAAGATAATCAGCGGGTCTTTCGCCACCATATCCAGACTGATGACCGGCTGTTCTGCCAGCCGGTGCCCGCGGGGGAGGGCGATAACAGTCGGTTCATCCAGCAGATGGAAAACGGAAAGCCGCGCCGGGTCCGGAACCGGCGGACGGATGATGGCCAGATCGGTGCGGTGGTCATGCAACGCCGCGCAAAGGGCCGGTGTATTGCTCTCTTCCAGTGAAAGCGTGACATCGGGCGCACTTTCTCGAAAACGGCGGATAACCAGTGGAATAACCGGCAGAAGAGGGACCGCTCCGGCCAGCCCCAGCCGGATGTGGCCCAGTTCACCACGCGCCAGCCCATCGGCTGTCACCATAAACTGGGCCTGAAGGTCCAGAATGGTGCGTGCGCGGGGCAGAAGGGTCGCGCCAATTTCTGTCAGCTTTACACCGCGTGTCTGCCGCTCGAACAGGGCAACCCCGAGTTTCTGCTCCAGTTGCTTGATCTGCTGGCTGAGGGGTGGTTGCTCCATTCCCAGTTCTTCCGCGGCGCGGGTAATACTGCCGTGGTCCGCCACGGTGACAAAATAGCGCAGGTGTCTGATATCCATAAGGCATATTTATATCATATGAATAATGCGTTCAATATATATTGGAAGACTGGACCGTCCTGTAATACCGTTTGTGTCACCGAGATGAGCAACAATAGAGTGTGAAACAGTGCGCAGCATGAAAAGCAGCCCGGTGGCAGATATGGATGTTCGGTCTTCCGCACTCGGGAATGGCGTGGGCCGGAAGCGCATTGCCAACCGCCTTTATCAGACCTCCACGATGGCCGCTCTGCTGGATGCCGTGTATGATGGTGAAACAACGCTGGATGAAGTGTTGCATCACGGGAATTTCGGCCTTGGCACCTTCAATGCGCTGGACGGTGAAATGATTGTGACGGACGGTGTTGTCCGTCAGTTCCGTGCGGAAGGGCAGGCGGCGGAAGTCCCAGGTTCCCTGAAAACACCTTTCGCCTGCGTGACATATTTTGAACCGGAAAAAACGCTCACTCTTGACAGCCCCCAGACAAAAGAGACGTTTGAAGCTCTGGTTGACCAGTTGCTGGGGAACCCCAACCTGTTCGGGGCCGTGCGTTTTACCGGGCTGTTTGAGCGGGTGGATACCCGCACTGTGTTCTGCCAGTGCAAACCCTATCCCCATATGCTGGATGTTGTGAAAAAACAGCCGACGCTGACAATGGAGTCCGTAACAGGCACCATGATCGGCTTCCGTACCCCGGTTTACATGCAGGGGGTGAATGTGGCGGGTTACCATCTGCATTTTCTGACAGAAGACCAGAAGCGCGGAGGTCACGTGATGGAATACCGGCTGGTGCGTGGCCAGCTTGAGGTGGCCGTGATCTCCGATCTTGAAATTCAGTTGCCACGCACAGAGCAGTTTGCAAAAGCAGACCTTAATCCTGCTTCCCTGAGTGAAGCCATTCGGATTGCTGAAGGCGGCTGAGATTTTTTTGACCACGGCACCCTGAGTGCGGTGGTCTTTTGACAGGACTTTATAGACATGACCGAGCCTTCTGATCACGCCGCACAATGCGGCGCGGAGCTTATTGTCAAAAATCTGGTGGCGCATGGCGTCACACATGTTTTCGGAATTCCGGGTGCCAAGGTTGACCGCCTGTTTGACGCGCTGGTTGATTCCCCGATTGAAACAGTGGTGACCCGGCATGAACAGAACGCCGCGTTTATTGCTGGAGGTCTTGGCCGCCTGACGGGTAAGGCGGGTGTGGCGATTGCAACATCCGGCCCCGGTGCATCGAATTTTGTCACAGGTCTGGCGACTGCCAATTCTGAAGGGGACCCGGTTCTGGCCATTGGTGGGGCGGTTAAGCTGGCGGACAGGCTGAAGCTGACGCATCAGACCATGGACACGGTCAGCCTGTTCCGGCCCATTACCAAATACAGCGTGGAAATTACCAACCCTCTGGCAATTTCGGAAGTCATGGCTAATGCCTTCCGTTTTGCGGAAAGTGGTCGTCCGGGTGCCTCATTTATCAGTACGCCGATGGATGTGCTGTCCATGCCCGCGCAGGCGCCTGTTCTGGCGGATCGTGCCGTGCCAAAAACCGGCGGAGCCGCAGCGGAGACGATTGCAGAGGCCGTAAGACTGCTGAAAAATGCAAAGCGTCCGGTTGTTCTGCTGGGTCTGCTGGCCAGCCGGCCAGATGTGGCGGAAGCTGTCCGGGAGTTTGTCGCGACTACCGGCGTGCCGGTTGTGGGCACGTATCAGGCTGCCGGTGCGGTCTCGCACGAACTGGTTGATCGTTTTGGCGGGCGGGTCGGCCTGTTCCGTAACCAGCATGGGGACCAGCTTCTGCATGAAGCGGATGTGGTGGTCACTATTGGTTACAACCCGGTGGAATATGACCCCTGGCTGTGGAACGTGAATGACGCCCGCAGGATTATCAATATTGATATTGTTGCGGCTGAACTGGATAACGCGTTTGTGCCTGTTGTTGAACTGGTGGGGGAAATTGCCCCGACGGTGAAAACCCTTGCACAGCAGGTAGGCAAACTGACGCGGGCGCCGGAACTGGAAACCATTCTGGCCGGGGTACGCCGCTCGCGCCGGTGCGCTGCGGGATGCCCGCAGCACGAGTAACAAGGCTGTGCATCCTTTGCAGATTGTCCGGGAGCTGGAGCAGATTGTCACGCCGGATATTACGCTCTGTCTGGATATGGGTACGTTCCATATATGGCTGGCCCGGTATCTGCTGTCCTTCCGCGCCCGTCAGGTGCTGATCAGCAATGGTCAGCAGACCATGGGGGTCGGTCTGCCGTGGGGGATTGCCGCGAGCCTGCTGAACCCGGCGCAGAAGGTGATTTCCATTTCCGGGGATGGTGGCTTCATGATGTCCAGCATGGAACTGGAAACCGCCGTGCGCCTGAAATGTAACCTGATCCACATGGTCTGGATTGATCAGGCCTACAATATGGTGGAAATGCAGGAAAAGAAGAAATATGGTCGAGGCTCCGGCGTGGAGTTCGGGCCGATTGACTTTGCCAAATATGCGGAAGCCTGCGGGGCCACAGGTATGACCGTGACATCGGCTGACGGTGTGGGTCAGGCGCTGAAAACGGCTATGGACCTTGAAGGCCCTGTGGTGATTGCCGTTCCGGTTGATTATTCCCAGAACCATCTGTTGATGAAGCCGCTGGCCCAGCTTGGGGAAACATCAGCGGCGGCTTGATGCCATGCAGAGCAGCCCCCTGTTTCAGGCTATTTTCATACGGCGTTTTTTGTTATAACAAAAGCGCCGTATGGGGATGAAGGATTGATGATGCAGGACGCCCGCCCTCTTTGCCAGACTGCCCGGCCAGGATGGCTGCTGGCTCGCGATGTCTGCGGTGCGCCATACTGCACGGGTGGGCAGTTATCAGAGGGCCGCTGGGGTGCCATAAAGGGCGTGGCAGCCTGACGTCAGGTGGCCGGGTCTTTGCAGGGCGCAACAGAAGGATAATCGGAATGCAGATTTCATCGCTTGATGCAGCCGGGCGGAATGGCATGCGGCGCGGGGCGGCCATGCTGCTCGAAATTCTGCGTAGTGAAGGTGTGGACTACATTTTTGGTAATCCGGGCACGACAGAACTGCCGCTTATGGATGCCCTTCTGGAAGTGCCGGATGTTGCCTATATTCTCGGCCTGCAGGAAGCCAGCGTTGTCGCCATGGCGGATGGCTACGCGCAGGCGGCCCGCAAGCCCGGCTTTCTGAACCTGCATACCGCTGGCGGGCTGGGGCATGGGATGGGCAATCTGCTCAATGCCAGCGTTTCCCAGACACCGCTGGTTGTGACGGCTGGCCAGCAGGATTCCCGCCATACCATTTCTGACCCGCTTCTGTTTGGGGATCTGGTGCAGATCGCCCGTCCTGCCGTAAAATGGGCGCAGGAAGTGGCGCACGCGGATCAATTACCCGTGTTGCTGCGCCGCGCTTTTCATGATTCCATGGCTGCTCCGACCGGGCCGGTCTTCCTGTCTCTTCCTATGGATGTGATGGAAGAAATGAGCGGGGTGGATATCGGCACGCCTTCTGTCATCAATCGTGCCGCCGTGGCCGGTGGGCTGGAGGATCTTGCCAGAGCGCTGACCGGCATAGCACCGGGCCGCATTGCGCTGATTGCGGGGGACGAGGTCTATGCGTCCGATGCGGCCGCGGAAGTGGCCGCAGTTGCGGAATGTCTGGGGGCGCCGGTTTACGGGTCTTCATGGCCGTCCCGTGTGCCGTTTTCCACGGCTCACCCGCTCTGGTGCGGAAATCTGCCAACGCAGGCGACGGCCATTGCCGAACGCCTGAGTGCGTATGACGCAATTTTCGCACTGGGCGGTAAATCGCTCATCACCATTCTTTATACGGAAGGCCCGGCGCTGCCGCCCGGGTGCGTCGTGTATCAGATGTCGTCCGATGTGCGGGATCTTGGCCGGACGTTCAACACGCCGCTTTCGGTGGTGGGGGATATCCGTGCGTCTCTTCAGGCACTGCTGCCGATGCTGCGTAAGGCGGCGGCCCCGCGTCAGGCTGATTACGCCGCGCAGGCGGAACAGGTGGCCAGGGCGCGCCGCACCCAGCGGGCCGAGGCTGTGGCTGAAGCACAGGCCCGACGGCATGAGTCAGCCATTCCGCCGCGCGTGGCCGCATGGGAGGCCGTGCGGGCCATTGGCCCGGATGTGGCGATTGTGGATGAGGCCATTGCAACCTCCTCTGACGTCCGCCTGTTTCTAGAAAGCACATGGGCGGGTCAGTATTCCTTTTTGCGCGGGGGCGCTCTGGGCTGGGGGATGCCCGCAGCCGTCGGGGCTTCGCTCGGGCTGGGGCGGGACCGGGTTGTGTCTCTTGTGGGAGATGGGGCCGCCCTTTATTCTCCGCAGGCGATCTGGACCGCCGCGCATGAAAAACTTCCTGTCACGTTCGTGGTCATGAACAATCAGGAATATAACGTTCTCAAAAACTTCATGAGACAGCAGAAAGATTATATTTCTGCGCGTGAGGGAACATATCCGGCCATGGATATTGTTAATCCGAGCATCGATTATCAGGCCATGGCGCAATCCATGGGCGTGCCATCCTGCCGGGTGACACGGGCGTCTGATATCGCATCCGCCATTGAGGCTTCACTGGCTTCCGATGGTCCCTCTCTTATCGAGATCATGATTACAACAGGCTGAAAACCTGTTTTACCACCGGAGGTTTGCATGAAAATAGGCCTTTTTATTCCGTGTTATATTGATGCGTTTTATCCCAACGCGGGTATCGCTACGCTGGAACTGCTGGAAAAGTTCGGGCAGGACGTGGAGTATCCGCTGGATCAGACCTGCTGTGGCCAGCCCATGGCCAATTCCGGCTGCAATTCGGACGCGGCAGCGGCAGAAGCGCTCTTTGTGCGCAATTTTGCGAAATATGATGCCATTGTCATGCCGTCCGGTAGCTGCACCCATCACGTGCGCGATAATTTTGACGCCATTCCGCAGACGGAAGAGGTGCAGCATGTTCGTAAGAACACGTTCGAACTGGTCGAATTTCTGCATGATATTCTGAAAGTTGAAGACTTCCCTTGGGCAGAATTCCCGCACAAGGTTGGCCTGCATAACAGTTGCGGTACATTGCGCGCCCTGCGCACGGCCAGCATGTCCGAACTTGGGGAGCCGTTTTTCTCCAAACCGATGGATCTGCTCTCCAAGGTGAAAGGAATTTCCTTCGCAACCCCTAAACGTCCGGATGAATGCTGCGGGTTTGGCGGTACGTTCTCTGTCACGGAAGAGGCCGTTTCCGCCCGCATGGGGCTGGATAAGGTGCGGGACCATCATCAGGCGGGGGCCGAGTATATTGTGTCAGCCGATACATCCTGCATGATGCACCAGCAGGGTTGTGCGGAGCGTGGCGGTGTGCCCATCCGCTTTATTCATATTGCTGAAATTCTGAACGGAGCGCGGTCATGAAGGTCAAACCCGTCAACCACGCCAAGGCGGCGGAAGAATTTCTGGAAGATGCCCCGCATCTGACCTTTCATGATGAGCGCCTGTGGGACATGCGCCAGAAGCGTGACCAGCAGATGCATCTCCTGCCGGAATGGCAGGAACTGCGTAGCCGCGCGTCCGCCATTAAAGAGCACACGCTGGCCAATCTGCCTGAATATCTGGAGCAGTTTGAAGCCAACGCGAAAAAGAATGGCATCCATGTGCACTGGGCCGCGGATGGTGCGGAACATAACCGCATTGTGGGCGAGATTCTGGAAAAGCACGGCGTTAAATCGCTCATCAAAAGCAAGTCCATGGTCACGGAAGAATGTGACATGCGTGCGTATCTTGAGCCGCGTGGCGTGGTCGTGACGGAAACGGATCTGGGGGAACGCATCCAGCAGCTTGACGGCCAGATGCCCAGCCATATTGTGGTGCCAGCCGTGCATAAGCTGGTGCCGGATGTGGCAAGGATTTTTGCCAAAAACTACAATACTGACCCGAATGACAACAGCCCGCAGTCTCTTGCGGAATCGCAGCGTATGGCGGCCCGTCCGGTTATTCTGACAGCCGATGCCGGCATGACGGGCGGTAACTTTCTGGTGGCGGAAACTGGCACCTTTGTGGTCTGTACCCAATGAGGGCAATGCGGACCTGAGCGCCACTGTGCCCAACCTGCATATCGCAACCCTCGGGATTGAACGCATTGTGCCGCGTATGGCGGATATGGGCGTTTTTATCCGTCTGCTGTCGCGCAGTGCTCTGGGGTCTCCCATCACGCAGTACCCACGCATTTCCGTGGCCCGCAAAAGGGTGGGGAGATGCATATCGTGCTGGTGGATAACGGGCGCTCTGCCCGTCTGGGCATGGAAGAGTTCTGGACATCGCTCAAATGTATCCGGTGCGGCGCGTGCATGAACACCTGCCCGGTGTACCGTCGTTCTGGCGGCCTGTCCTACGGGGCTGTTTATTCCGGCCCGATTGGCGCAATTATCGACCCGACATTTAACGAGCGGAAATACAGTACCCCTGCCGTTCGCCTCGACCATGAACGGAAGCTGCACCAATGTCTGCCCGGTGAAAATCAATATTCACGAGCAGCTTTATAAATGGCGGCGTGTGCTGGCCGAACATCATGAACTGCCGTTTGTCAAACGGGAAATCATGCATATGGCTGGCAAGCTGATGGGCCAGCCCACACTGTATCGGACGGCCATTAACGGGACGGAAGTCGCCCTGAGTTCCCTGCCGCGCTTTGTGCTGTATAACTGGCTGAATCCTTGGGGCAAGCACCGCGAACTGCCGCATCCGGTCAAGCAGACCTTCCATAGCTGGTACAAGAAAAATCGCCTTAAAGGCAAAGATGAGTCCAAGGGAGGGAAAGCCTGATGAGTTCCCGCGATACAATTCTGGCGACACTCCGCGCCAACCGGCCAGACCCTGCTGCCCATGAACTGCCCCCCGTTGCCGTTCTGGGGGACATGGACGCCGGTAAGGCGCGTTTTGAAGATGCTCTGCAACTTCTGGGCGGTCAGATTCTCCTGCCACAGGAAGGGGATACGCTGGCAACGGCTATTGCCCGTCGCTTTCCGGATGCCAAAATCATCTGTTCCGCTGTGCCGGATTTTGAAGGCACTATCTGTCTGGAGGATGTGAAATCTCCGCAGCAGGCCGCTGTGACGGATGTTCTGGTTGTGCGCAGCCCCTTCGGTATTGCCGAAATGGGATCAATCTTTCTGAGCGAAGCCCAACTGAACAGCCTAAACTCGGCCGCGCATCTGACACAGCATATTGTGGTGATTTTGTCCGAGAAAAATCTGACGGCCAATATGCACACAGCCTATGTCGAACGGCCTGAATTTCATACGGCCAATTACGGTGTGTTGATGACTGGTCCGTCCGCCACGGCTGATATTCAGGGCGTGCTGATCCGTGGTGCGCAGGGGGTGCGGTCCTTATCGGTCTGGTGGGAATAGGCCCTGCCTGAGGTGGGAATAAGCCGGATCGGGGGAACCTGATCCGGTTTTTTTTTATGGTTTGTTTTGCAGGAATTTTGTGTTGTTCGTTATGTTAAATTCTTTTTTGCAAAAAACAATATTCCCAGTTTCCACAATCTGCGTGACATCAGGTGCCAAGGCGAGTGGATGAGTGCTCATTCAGGATACTGCCTTTCGAACTGTGGTCTCTCATGGGGGCACAATTTTATGACTCCTTTATTGCGTCAGGTAATGCGTGAGCCACAGCAGGAACAGTTTGGTAATAAGCGCGATCGTCAAGGTCAGGGTGCCAACTCGGTCGTATGCTTTGTCACCGCTGCGCGTAAGCAATGACCGTCCTGTGTGTAGGGGCGCGCGGGTCAAGCCTTCGTTCAATCTGAACCCCATGCGTCATATCGGTGGTGTGGGAATAGAGATAGTTCATTTTTAACTTTTGTTAATTTTGTTGAGTCAGAGAGTAAATAAATGGCTGTTAGCATGGCCTTTTTTAGCGAAATCTAAAGACTTAGAACCTGTTTCTAATGGTTTCATGTTTACTATTAAATTCTCATAAACGAACATAACGCTGTTAACACAATCTTACCGAATGCAAGGGTTTGTCTTTCCTTTGCACGTCCTGATTTGTTCAAGGAAAATCGCCATGTCTACAGTACCGGCAGGAGTTTCGAGCTCTATTACAAATAATGACCAGAATGTTGATGTTTACGGCACTGCGACAATTGTCAGCGGCGCCATTATCCAAGACACAATCGTTCATAACGGTGGTCAGGTTTATATTTATGGTTCTTCGGTACAGGTCAATGCGTCGTCCGGTGGTGGTTACATCGAGATCGGAAGTGCTGGTCAGGTACAGACCGTAAATATCTCAGGTATTGCGGGTTCTGCTGCAGAAATTGTTGTCAGCAACGGTGGAAATATTCTTCATGACGCGAATATCGGCCCTTACGGTATTCTGACGGTCAAGAGTGGAGGTGGTGCGACCTCTGCCTACATCAAGTCTGGTGGGACGCTGGTCGTTGAATCGGGTGCGACCCTGACTGATCCGATCCTGAAATCAGGCGGAAATATCGAGTTCGCCAGTTACCAGTATGGCAGTAATGTTTCCGCTTACTTCACGCCTGATAACCCTAATGAGACAGAGAGCAAGCACGGCACGATTACTGTCTCCGATGGTGTGACTTCCCAGACGATTCTTCTTAATCATTGGGGTAATTCGGATCCTCTCAGTGCTGGTCCACTCAAGATCGTCCGTGCGACGGACGGAAATGCTGAAATCGAGGCCTGCTTTCTTGCAGGCAGCATGATCGGTACCCCGAACGGTGATGTCGCGGTCGAGACATTGCAGGTCGGTGACACTGTTATCGTATGCGAGGGGGGCGTGGACGTCACGCGCCCGATCGTCTGGGCTGGCAAGGCGCGCGCGACGGTTCGGCCCGATCTGCCGATTGACCTGGCAGGGTGCCCCGGTCCGCATTCTCAAGGATGCTTTCTCCGATGGTGTGCCATATCGCGACATGCTGATCACGTCAGAACATTGTCTCTATTTCGACGGTCGCTTCGTTCCTGCCCGCATGCTTGTGAACGGCTCCTCGATTTTCTATGACACCACATTTCAGTCTTATGAGTACTATCATATTGAGACCAGCAGCCACTCTGTTATCAGGGCGGATGGTATGTTGACCGAGAGTTATCTGGATACTGGCAACCGTCATACGTTCCGCCAGTGCGGAAAAGTTACAACATTACTGATTGGTGAAAGCAAATCATGGGCTGCCGATGCTGCGGGTGAGCTTGACGTCTCCCGTGTGTTTGTTGAGCCGTTGCACCAGAAGATCTCGCAGCGTGCTCAGGCTATGGGTGTCGCGTCGCGTATTGCTCCGGTCAAACTGACTCAGGATCCGGACCTTCGGCTCCAGACTGATCGTAATATGATTATCCGTCCGGCGCGCAAAGCGCAGGATCGCGTGATGTTTATGATCCCAAAAGGGGTTCAGTCGGTTCGTCTTCTGTCCAACATCGTTCGCCCGAGTGATACGATTGGACCGTTTGTTGATGACCGTCGAGAGCTGGGTGTTCTGGTTGGTGAGATCAATCTGTTGGATGCGGCACGGACGTGTGACATTGATGTGCATCTGCGTGTGAGCGATCTTGCTGGATGGGACGCTGAATCTGTCGGGACATGCCGCTGGACGACAGGGAATGCGTTGCTTCCATTGGGTGATCGTCATCCAAACGGCGTCTCGTTGCTTTCCATTCAGATTCTCGTGGCAGGACCGTATATGGTGAGATCGGATAGATCGACACAGGATACAGTCGCTTCGATCTGAACTTCACGATAAGGGTTTATGATATGGTCCGTGCTCGCCCTCAGCACGGACGAGCGCGGGCCATTTTTATGGGGGATGTTCAAGTCTCGAGCTGTTTTCGAGATGTTCCTCAAATTTACGAATCTTGAGTTACTCAGGGTTCGTGTTTATCATAGACAAACTAAATTGGTCTATATGGTAATGCATCGATTACGCTGATCGGGAAGAGGGGCTGGATGGCGAGGCATATAAACGATAAACTGATAAAATCTGATTTTCGCTTTATCTTTTATTTGTTTTCGAAACAATTGAATTTATCCGTGATCGCGAATGAAATCGGCGTGCATCCTACGACGGTGAGTAACGCGATCTCACAATGCGAAAAATATTATAATGAACGGCTGGTAAAAAAAGTCGGACGGGAATTTTTGCTTACGGATTTCGGCAAGGAGTTATCGCGACGCATTGAGCCGATTTTCATCCAACTTCATGACGTCGAGGAAAGACTGCTTCATAATCCGCCATCTGATAGGGCGACGATCAAGATCGGGACACAGAGCGCGACGCTGGACGCATGGTTGGGTGATTGTATCAAGGCGCTTCTGAGCGCGTATCCGAATGTCCATATCATTCTCTCCGAGCATAATGATATTCCCGGCGCATTCGTAAAAGAGGTCGATTTTTTCGTGGGATATGGTCGTGAGGCAGTGCAGGCTGAAGGGCTGTTCGCGAAACATATCTTTCATGTGCCAGTAGAGTTTTACTGTCCTCCCGGCTGCGGCATTCTGGAGACAGAAACATACAGGATCGAAGATATCCTGAGAAGGTCGTTGGTTCTTCTTTCGACCGACCCGGGCTGTAGGATTTCTGGAAAAGGGCAGGAAAAGACATATCTTTTAAGAGATTTTTCGGAGTCATGTCGTGTTGAATGTCAGTCTCCGAAAGGTCTTGCCCAGTTAGCCATGAAACTTGGCTCACCTTTTACGTCATCTTTTGGTTTGGTGTAAATACCTTGAGCAAGGTCAGGTATTCAGAGTGAAAACGGAGGAGGTGCTGGATCCAGCGTCTGTGGATCTGTTTTATTTCGCATTGAAGAAGGACACACTCATTACTGAAATCGGTGAGTTCATCGTGAGGTTCGGAAAAAATTACGCAAGGCGTTTTGCGGAGAGCGCTGGTGGCCGTGATCGGACAGACAGGCCCATATGATACTGACGTTACCGATGGATAGTCCTGTCTACGACGCCTGATCGACCAGACATGCTCAACGAAAATTGGATGACGGGCTGGATTTGTAACAGATCGGCATTATGTGAATTACATTGTGGTCCAGATGCTCGTGTCCGGACATGACAGAGGAGTCAGTTCTGTAAGGACGTTGGTGTGACATGCTATCCGTTGACAGGAATGGTGACAATTGTTCCGGGGCTTTTGGTCGTTTTTGAAAGTTCCAGAAGAATTTGCAGCATTGTAAACGCAAGTTTGCTGTCATAGTCATTTTCAGAGATGTAGTAATATCTTTTATGGTAGCGCACTGAGGAAAATGCATTGTCCGGCTGTGTGTTGCCGACATGGATGATCACAATGGGCTTCGTCTCTCGCCCGACCAGAAGGATACGGGGCTGTGTGCGCCCGGATGTAACATCTTCTTTGGGCACGTCCATCTGATACGCAATCTGGCCCAGCGCGCCCAGCATGGTACGGGTCAGGATACGAAGCTGTCCGGGGCGTGGTTGTCCGGCGCCGTAGACAACTTCAACACGTTCATCATGGGGCTTCATCTGGAAGAAGCGGCGTGTTTCGTACACTGTTTCTGCCAGAACAGGGTCATCCGTAGAAGAGACGGTTAGAAAAACACGGTCAAAGGACGGGGTTTTTCCGGGAACTTCAGCACTATGTTCAAGCTGGATACCTAGCAGGCCCGCAACCTGCAGAACACGCAGGTCATGGATGAGTTCAAAAAATTCGGGAGAGCCGCGTCCTACACCGCTCCCGATTGCCCCGGTATTGTTAATGAGGTTGATGGACTGGACCGCCAGCCGGAACAGGACATCAATCGGCAGGCCACCCATGGCCAGAGGCAGAAGACTGCCAATGGGCATGGGGCGGAGAAAGCTTTGTGCGTAGGCATCTCCTGTGACGGGCTGAAAGGTGAAAGTCGGGCTTTCCTGAAACTGAACGCCTGCGCCGCCACTCGGCCTGATGGGCGTATCCGTTGAAACGCCAAGGGAGAGACTGCGTTGAAGCTGATAGCCGGAAATAAGCTGTGTTGTGTCCAGAAAGCCGGGTGTGTCCGCATAGCGCAGGCGGACAATGTTCAGGAGTGTCTGCCGTTTACCTGCCGCAACGAGCGAGAGGGAATAATCGCTCTGGTCCTGATCCAGCCGATGGGACCCGATATTGTAGCAGCCGGTTAAAAGCAGCAGGGCACCAAGCAGGATTCTGGAAGCAGGTTTATACATGAAGCAGACATCCGGAAAGAGCGATCTTGGGCGGTGTTTTGCAGACGTGTGGCGGTAGAAAAACCTGATGTGGCTCAGGTATTACGTCGCAACGCGGTTCACGCCTGTATGCCTGTGGTTTCTGCAAAATAGCAAAAGAGGCGTGTCCCCTGCTGGGGGAGAGAGGCGCAAGGTTCTATCTGGAATATAGCCTTGCGAAAATGCCAGAGCTTCCCTCGACCGGATGGACTCAGTCGGTCGAGGGAAGATGCTCGATAAAACAATAATCCAGAACTCTATCCGTGAACCAGTGTGAACGGATACAGCTTTAGTCCTTTACGCGTTCAATATGCGCGCCACAGGCTGCAAGTTTGCGTTCCACAGCCTCATATCCCCGGTCCAGATGGTAGATACGGCTGAGGATGGTTTCCCCATGGGCAGCAAGCCCTGCCAGAATAAGGGAGAACGACGCCCGTAGGTCCGTTGCCATCACCGGTGCGCCAGACAGGCTGTGCACACCACGGATAATGGCGGAAGAGCCGTGGACGTTAATGCGTGCGCCCATCCTGTTGAGTTCCGGCACATGCATGAAGCGGTTTTCAAAAATGGTTTCCGTGATCATGGACGCGCCTTCGGCCACGGAGAGCAGCGCCATGAACTGGGCCTGCATATCGGTCGGGAAGCCCGGATAGGGTTCCGTCATGATATCAATCCCGCGCAGTGCCCCGGTGCGGCGGACCCGCATGGCATCGCCTTCCTGCGTCACTTCCACGCCGGCTTCCTCAAAGGCCCGGACCACAGCGCCCAGATGGTCCACACTGCCACCGATCAGCCGGAGGTCTCCCCCGGTAATGGCCGCAGCGCAGGCATAGGTGCCGCATTCAATGCGGTCCGGCATGATGCGATGTTCTGTCCCGTGCAGGGCCTCGACGCCATCAATAATGATGTGCCCGGTGCCCGCGCCGGTGATGCGTGCGCCCATGGCGTTCAGGCAGTCTGCCAGATCCACCATTTCCGGCTCACGCGCCGCGTTGACAATTTCCGTGCGGCCATGCGCCAGTGTGGCCGCCATCATCAGGTTTTCGGTGGCGCCCACGGAGGCGAACGGCAGAACAATCCTGTCGCCCATCAGGCCGTTGGGGGCACGGGCGTTAATGTAGCCATTTTCCAGCGTGATCTTGGCCCCCAGTGTTTCCAGCCCTTTCAGGTGGAGGTCCACCGGGCGGGTGCCAATGGCGCAGCCACCGGGCAGGGACACGCGGGCTTCCCGGCAGCGGGCCAGCAGCGGGCCGAGCACCAGAATGGAGGCCCGCATTTTGGAAACGATATCGTAGGGCGCTTCCGTGCTGGTAATTTCACCGCCAACGGACAGCTTCGTCTTGTCGTCCCCCACCGTTTCCACTGTCAGGCCGTGCTGGCGCAGCAGGGCCTGCATGGTGGCGATATCGGCAATATGCGGCACGTTGGTCAGCACCAGCCGTTCCGAGGTGAGCAGACCCGCCACCAGCAGTTTCAGTCCGGCGTTTTTCGCGCCACCAATGGTGATTTCGCCATGCAGGGGGCGACCGCCCCGGATAATGAACCGGTCCATGGGCTTACATCCGCGGCGTGGCAACGCCACGCTGGCCCATATATTTCCCGGCACGGTCTGCGTAGCTGGTTTCGCACGGGGTTTCCCCCTTGAAGAACAGGAACTGGCAGATGCCCTCATTGGCATAGATGCGGGCAGGCAACGGGGTGGTGTTGCTGATTTCTATGGTCACCTGCCCCTCCCATTCCGGCTCAAGCGGGGTCACGTTCACAATAATGCCGCACCGGGCATAGGTGGATTTGCCAAGACAGACCACCAGCACATCCCGCGGGATGCGGAAATATTCAATGGTGTGGGCCAGCACAAAGCTGTTGGGCGGGATGATGCACTCATCCGCCTTGCGGGAGACAAACCCTTCGGCGCTGAAATTCTTGGGGTCCACAATGGCGTTGTTCACATCCGTAAAAATACGGAAATCATCCGCCACGCGGGCGTCATAGCCGTAAGAGGACAGGCCGTAGGAAATCACGCCTTCGCGCTTCTGGGATTCTACAAACGGTTCGATCATGCCGTGATCCTGCGCCATACGGCGGATCCATGTATCGGGCATCACTGGCATGGGGGCATATCTCCATTATCCGGGTCGTGCTGAGCGGATGAGGTCTGTCGGGCCGCACGGTCATCCGGCCCGGTAGGTGAAGGGAAGGCGTCCGGCTGGCTGAGGGGGGCCTCGGTTTCCTGCTCTTCTCTGCTGCGCGCCTGCTGCTTGCGTCTGCGCAGGTTGGCGCGCAGGGCCGCTGCCTGACGGGCCGCGCGCTCTGCACGCGCCGCTTCCGCTTTGGGAGACAGCCGTGTGCCGGATGAGGAGGAAGAAGGCGTATCAGTCATGCCAGGATCGCAGAAAGGAACGTTCGTCCTGCTGAGTAGCAGAGCGATGCTGCCATGCCTAGGGTCCAGCCCCGGCATTCCCGGCACAAACCATATTTCCGGCGGGGTGCGGCCTGTTTCTGGCCCGCACCCCCGTGTTTCCTGCCTTCTGTGTGGCGTGGTCTCAGAGGTTGGCGATCAGCTTCAGCCCCGCAATGGCGGCATTGGGGATGTGGTGCGTCTCACCGGGATGGATCATATACTGGAATTCCGGCTGGATCAGGATACCGGGGAAGGCGTCAATACCATAATAGGCCTCGATGATATGGGAGTTGTTCTGCACACCATGGATGCTGGACCCCAGCGGCAGACCGGCGTTCTGCGCCATCTGCTGGCTAAGCCGCCGCCGCTGGCTGACATGATACCAGGAGTAGAGCACGCCAAACCGGTCTGTCATGCGGCCGGGGATGACGCCCACCATGGAAAAGCCGCCGTAAGCCTGATCGGAAATATTCGCAACGTGCGGCGTGGTATGGACGTGCCCCCGCCATCAGATAGCCACCGGCCATCATGTTACGGCCACCCAGACGATACACCATCTGGTCGGCTTCCACCCACATCATGTCCGCCGGAGCGGAGCGGGTGCCCGGCAGGTGGTCGGCCAGCTTTTTAGGATAGACCGAACTGATTTTGTCCGCGTAGCGCGTTGTGTCATGCGCAAAACCCAGCACGTAATGGCCCGGCATGCGGTTGCGTGTCAGAAAGGGCTGCCAGGTGAATTCGATGGGCAGGGAAAGCCCGGTTGTGTTTTCCGCGCCCCATGACCAGCCGCTGGGGTTATCCGTCAGGGCGCTGACGGAATAGGCCCCGACCTGCACCGCCGTATCCCGCGTTGGGCGGAACCGCAGGCGCCCGCCCCATGTGGCTTTGGGGGCACACGCTCATGGCCGGATTCTGCTTGAGGCCAACGGGGGCCGAGCATGTGACAATGAAGGAGCAGAGCAGCGGAGAGGTGGCATAGACGTGGGTGAGCGACATGCGGCCAAAAATGAGGTCCAGCCTGTTGTCCATCATCTTCTTTTCGGCATAGAAATCCACCAGATGCGCGGCGACGTTGCCGGACAGGCTGTAGACTTCCTGCAACGCGACATAATACTCGCCAACGCGTCCGTTCTGCAGGGCTTTGCCAGCCCGTTCCATCACCAGCATATGCACGGACCAGCCATTCAGATGCGCCATTTTCTGGAGGTCGAAAATGCCCTGCAAGGTCAGTTCATGCACATAGCTCATGCCTTTTTTCAGGCCGCCGCTCATCAGCCCCATGGCTTCCCCCTTGTAGGAGAAAGAGAAGGTAAAGCCGCGCTTGCGCAGCCATTCCCGCATGGGGTCAATGGGTTTGAGCAGGTGCCCGGCACCTGCCGTGGGCACGTAATACGGGTCATTCAGGTCCGTATCCCGCAGGGCGTCGAGCCGGGGTGGCAGCAGGGCGGAAGGACCTTCTGAAGGTAAAAGCGCGTCCAGTTCGATCTGATGGGGGGATTTTTTGTCTTCCGACGGCATCAGCGGCGTGAAGTCCATGGTCGCAAAGCCGGATGAGGGGAGGACCGGCACACCGCTTGGCGGGATGGGGGTATTGGGTGGCCGTCGGATGGCCGCGGGGTCTGGCCCCATGCTTTCCGCGTCAAGCGGACGGGCAGACATGGGCGGGTTGACGCGCACCGTGCTGTTCGGGCTGATGATGGTGTCTGAAACGGGTGGGACAGGGGTTTGCGTGGCCAGCGGCGCGGCATGGGCCACCCCGGCTGCGCAGATTTTGAGGGCCAGAACGCCTGCCAGAGCGGAAGCAAAGCAGAAGCTGGCACGCAGTGAAGCACGGCGTGCCGCAGGACAGCATGAGTGGAGTGAGATCATATCCGCATTCAGTCTTTTTGATTTTTTTGAAGGATATGGTCCGGATGGCGTGGCCATTCGGACATACAGGGTCTGGGGCGGTTTAGGGCCTGTGCGCGGCCCCGCCCCCGCTAAACACCTGTAGGCGGACTACAGCGCCATAGTGCCGTCGCATCTGGCAGCTGGTAAAAACCGCCATCAGCCCGGCAGGTGCGCGGGCAGAAAGAGGGAGCAGTCCTTCAGGACGTTCTTTCCCTAAAGCAGCAGAGGATGCTGTCAGGCAGAACGAATGCGGGAGGAGGCATTCTGACATGATAAGGAGACCGTTTCTTTTTGTTATTTAACTGGTCAGTCCGAATTACAATCAGAAAGCAGGAAGGCGGTCAACGAGGTCTGCTGGCTATGACAGGATCTTTTCGGGAGAGGACCGAAATTTCTGATGTTGTGGTAAAAATACCATATTATAACGCGATGTTATAACAAACAATGGGTGTCAGGATGGTAGAATGTCCTGCCAGCCACAGGGGGTGGTATGGGAATGTTCAAGTCCGGTCCGGAACCCGCTGGAACATAGGGCTTCAAATTCGGCCTCATGCTCATAGGTCGGCATCAGGTCCTTCAGAAGCGCATTTTTGTGGGTGGCCGGGTGAAAATAGATTTCCGAAACACCGTCAGGCAGATGGGCTGCCAGTGCGGCAACCCGGTCCGGGGTCATATGGCCGCTCCAGGCAAGCCCGAAACACCAGTCATTGGTTGCCATGCCAGCAGTCCGGGCCTGATGGCGCAAAAGGCGCGTCCAGCGGCGGAGGGCGGCATCACCCAGCGTATCGGTATAGGTTCCGGCGGCGTAAAGCGGTTCTGGCGGTTCAAGCGGAACACGCACGGCGCGCAGCCCGTAGCGACGACCGATCTCGATCATCATTCCGCCGACCGTGGGGTGCAGATGCATATGCTTGTGGGCGTTGGCATGGTCCAGCCGCAGGCCGGTGCGGGCAAACGCCTCAAACTGGGCTGTAATTTCCGCCGCCAGTTCCTTGCGGCCTTCCGGGCGGAAGAAATAGTCTATCCCCAGCCCAAGCTGTGAGGAAGAAAACCAGCCATTGGGCTGGGTGACCAGCGGCAGGCGCTGATGCGGCAGAACAGACGCTCCCTCAATCACCACAAGATGCAGGCCAACACCCAGCGTGGGCAGGCGTCTGGCCCGTTCAATGGCGTCTTCCGCCGCAGGCCCGGCCACCATCAGGCTGGCTGTGGATAGCAGGCCATCCCGATGGGCGATCTCAATGGCCTCGTTAACTTCAACCGACAGGCCGAAATCATCAGCGGAAATGATGGCGCGTTTCATGGGCAGAAAAACTCTGCCCCCGCGCGGCAGGGCCGGACGGGGGGCATGGTGTGTAAAATCAGGCAGCGTTACGGTCACGCAGGAAGTGGAAGAATTCCACGCCTTCGCGCAGGCGGCGCTTCATCATCTGCGGGGAGCGGACCATTTCGCTCACGATGGAGGCAATCTTCGGCGCGCGGAAGTAGAACTTCTTGTAGAATTCTTCCACGCTGTTGAAGATTTCCGTGTGGGACAGATGCGGGTAGTGCAGCGGCGCCATCTGCACACCGTTTTCATCAATCAGTTCCGCATTGCTTTCATCCAGCCAGCCGTTTTCCGTGGCCTGCTTGTGCAGGGCTGTGCCGGGATACGGGGCAGCCAGAGAAACCTGAAGCGTATGCGGGTTGATTTCCTTGGCGAACTTGATGGTTTCCTGAATGGTTTCCTTCGTTTCGCCCGGCAGACCCAGAATGAAGGTGCCGTGAATCTTGATGCCAAGATCATGGCAGTTCTTGGTGAACTCACGCGCGACTTCAACGCGCATACCTTTCTTGATGTTGTGCAGGATCTGCTGGTTGCCGCTTTCGTAGCCAACCAGCAGCAGGCGCAGGCCGTTTTCACGCAGGACTTTCAGGGTTTCCAGCGGCACGTTGGCTTTGGCGTTGCAGGACCATGTCACACCCAGCTTGCCCAGTTCCCGCGCAATGGCTTCCGCACGTGGCAGGTCATCGGTGAAGGTATCATCGTCAAAGAAGAATTCTTTAACCTGCGGGAAATACTGCTGCGCCAGACGGATTTCCGCCGCCACATGCTGCGGGCTGCGTGTGCGGTAGCGGTGGCCACCCACAGTCTGCGGCCACAGGCAGAAGGTGCAGCGGGATTTACAGCCACGGCCCGTATAGATGGAAATATACGGGTGCATGAGGTAGCCGATGAAGTAATCTTCAATCTTCAGGTCGCGCTTGTACACTTCGGTCACGAAGGGCAGGCTGTCCATGTCTTCAATCATGGCGCGATCACGGTTGGCGATGATCTCACCCGCCTCATTGCGCCATGTAATGCCGTCGACATCTTTCCAGTCGCGGCCTTCAGCGATTTCCTTGATGGTGAAGTCGAATTCGTTGCGCGCCACGAAATCAACCGGAGCCCCTTTCAGCAGGCTTTCTTCCGGCTGCACGGCAACCTTCGCACCCACCATCCCGATTTTCAGCTTCGGGTTGGCATCTTTCAGCATCTGGGCAACCTGCACATCCTTGGCGAAGGACGGCGTGGAGGTGTGAATGATCACCAGATCACGGTTTTTCACATCCTCAAGAATCGGCTCCATACCCATGCGGGCTGGAGGGGCGTCAATCAGGCGGCTGCCTTCCACCATGGCGGCAGGCTGTGCCAGCCATGTCGGATACCAGAACGACTTGATTTCGCGCTTGGCCTGATAGCGCGAACCAGCTCCACCATCGAAGCCATCAAAGGACGGAGGCTGGAGAAAGAGGGTTCTCATCATTGTTCTGTGTCCTGACAGGGCGTGTGATCTGAATGTATCAGAAGAGAATATGGGAGGGATTTACCCTTGCGGAAGAGGCGAGACAACCCGTCTCAGCCTTCCGGCGATAATTGGCTGGCCTGCGGCGGCCCGACGGGGTGGGGTGCGACATGCATCGTCTGTCCGCGCCAGTCCACCCGTGTGCCGCTGGCGCTCCCGACCATGATGGCGGCGGACAGCCAGTCCCGCGCAGGAAGGAGCAGGAGCGGCCAGAGCGGGCGGGAGCCCACGGCGCGGTTGATCGCAAGCCCTGTGAGGATGCGGAGCCCCCACACGCAGCCGAACAGCACAAGCGGCCAGAGGGCATGGGGCTGGAACAGAATCGCCAGTGTCGCCCAGAACAGTGGAAGCTGGATGGAGGACGCGCCATAACCGGCGGGCGCCAGTGTGCAGACTGTCCGGCCCCAGCGCAGTTCGTGGGACAGAAGTTCTGAAAAACTGGACTCGCCAATGGTGGTCCAGGTCAGACAGTCGGCAATGGTGATGTCCTTGCCCAGCAGGCGTACCAGCCGGCCCAGAAGGGCATCATCCGCCACATGAGGGAGCAGGGCTTCAAGCCCGCCAACAGCCTCCAGCACATCCCGCCGCAGGGCCATGGTGGCCCCCAGACAGTCCTGCCGCCCCAGATAGCGGGAGAGCAGAACACCGGGCAGGAAGTTCTGGTTGATCTGGCAGGCGGCCAGCATCTGCACAACCGTATTATGGGCAGGCAGGCCCGCGTAAAGCGTCGTGACCAGCCCGGTATTGGGTTTATGCAGCGCGCTGACGATGTGCCGCATGTAATCCGGGCTGACATGAATGTCGGAATCGGAAATGACGAGCAGATCATGCCGGGCATACGGCAGGATGTTCATCAGATTGCTGATCTTGCGGTTCAGCCCATGCACGGCGGGGTCCACCACCAGTTGCATATCCAGATGTGGATGGCGGGCCTGGAGACGCTTCACAATGTTTATGGCAGGGTCATCATGGTCCCGCACGCCAAAGAGAATCTGAAGATCAGGGTAGTCCTGCGTGCAGAAGCTTTCCAGCGCTTCTTCCAGTAACGGTTCATCCCCATAAAGCGGTTTGAGAACGGTTACGGGGGGTAGGGGGTGAGAGTTACCGGGCGGCGTTCGGTCCGCCGGAAGCGGCCCAGCAAAGCCGCGCCCGCAAGGGACTGAAGGCAACCTGCCGCGGCCAGGCCACCGCTGACCAGCGCCAGAATTGAAAATGCGGACATTACAAACCAGCCGCTATGCGGCCCATAATCGGGCAGTCTGTATGTCCGCTACGTCGCACGCTTTTTATCCTGCTCAGTCGTTAGAGAACGTTTTGACTTTGCGTTCCAGAACATCGATCAGGCCCGACACGCCTCCGGAGGCAAGTGTGGAGCTGAAGTCCGAACGCTGGGCTGCGGCCTGGCTGATGCGGGAATCGCCCAGCAGCACGTCAACAATTTTCCAGCCGGAGGCCGTGTCGTGCATAATGTAGCTCAGCGGGGTGCCGGGCATGCTGTCATCTGCTCCGATGTAGGTATTCACGATTTTGTTACCGCCAACGGGGGAGTTTTCAATGCCTGGCTTCATGGTGAATCGGGCGTCAGTCCCCGGTTTGAAGCTGGAGACGTGCCGAGCAATGGTGAAGTCCCGGAAGGCTGCGAGCAGCTTTGTTTTCTCATCCGGCGTCAGGGACTGATAGCGCAGACCGACGGAGGCGCGGAGCACGGCATCCAGATCAAACGCCTGATCAACAGCCGCTCCGACAATCTGGCTCCGTTCAGCAAAACCGCTGTGGGACTGTTGGGCTTTATCAAGGGCCGCATAGAGGGTCTGGACGGGCGCGCTTTCTGCTGTAGCAGGAACGGATTGTGCCTGTGCGGCGGGAGCAGGCGCGGCGATACCCGCGACGGGAAGCAGTGTCATGCCCAGACCGAGCATAAGCGCTGCGCGAAGAGAGATCGTTTTCATGCTCATGATTTTGTTCCCGTAGCACAGTTTGGCAAGTTCATTGAAAGCATGTCTCCGATGCCCAGCGCGCTGAGAGCGGTTTTGACGATGAAGGGTGCGGTGAGGCCTGCCTGCTCATACTGTGCCTCCTGCGTATTATGGTCGATGAAGATGTCAGGCAGGGTCATGGGGCGGAAGCGCACATGGTCCAGCAGGCCGGTAGTGGCCAGATGCTGGCCCACCTGCGCACCGAACCCGCCGATGGAACCTTCTTCCAACGTGATCAGCACGGCATGGTTGCGGGCCAGATTTTCCACCAGAGCGGTGTCGATCGGCTTGGCGAAGCGGGCATCGGCCACGGTGGGAGCCAGCCCCTGCGCGGCCAGCATATCTGCCGCCTTCAGGGCCTCGGCCAGACGCGGACCGAGCGAGAGGATGGCAATCCCGCCTTTCTCCGCCCCGGCCTGATGGCCCATTTCACGGATAATCCGGCCCTTGCCGATTTCCAGAATCTGCCCTTCCGCGGGCAGGTCCAGCCCGAGGCCGTTGCCGCGCGGGTAGCGCAGGGCAATCGGGCCTTCATCAAACGCGGCGGCTGTGGCTGTCATGTGCAGCAGTTCAACCTCGTCAGACGGGGCCATGATGCTGATGCCCGGCAGGCAGCCCAGATAGGCGATGTCAAAGGAGCCCGCATGGGTCGCGCCATCCGCCCCTACCAGACCGGCACGGTCAATGGCGAAGCGGACGGGCAGCTTTTGCAGCACCACGTCATGCATCACCTGATCATAGGCGCGCTGGAGGAAGGAAGAGTAGATGGCGCAGAAGGGGCGTAGCCCTTCCGTGGCCATGCCCGCGGCGAAGGTCACGGCATGCTGTTCGGCAATGCCGACGTCAAAAAAGCGGTCAGGGTAGTTTCTGGCGAAGGCATCCAGCCCGGTGCCGGACGGCATGGCGGCGGTGATGGCCGTAATCCTGTTATCCGTCGCGGCCCGGCGCACCAGTTCCCGGGCAAAGACCGAGGTGTAGGACGGCGGGCCAGCGGGGCCTTTCTTCTGCTCGCCGGTGACGACGTTGAACTTGGCAACGGCGTGATACTTGTCCCCGGCTTTTTCAGCGGGGTTATAGCCGTGGCCTTTCTTGGTCATCACATGCAGCAGGATGGGGCCGTTATCCGTATCCCGCAGGTTGCGCAGGATGGCGACCAGTTGCGGCAGGTCATGCCCGTCCACGGGGCCAACGTAATAGAAGCCCAGCTCTTCAAACAGCGTGCCGCCGGTAATCATGCCGCGGGCATATTCATCGGCCTTGCGGGCGGTGCGTTCGATGGAGGCGGGAAGCTTCTTGACGACTTTCCCGGCCAGTTCCCGCAGGCCGATGAACTTGCGGGAGGACATCAGGCGGGAAAGGTAGTTGGACATCGCGCCGACGGGCGGGGCGATGGACATCTCGTTATCGTTGAGGATGACGATCAGCCGTTCTGCGCCGGGACCGGCGACGGCGGCGTTGTTCATGGCCTCATAGGCCATCCCGGCGGAAATGGAGCCGTCACCGATCACGGCAATCACGCTGCGTTCGTGATAGGACGGGTCTTCTTCCGCACGGAGATGGTGCGCCACGGCCATGCCGAGACCGGCGGAGATGGAGGTGGAGGAGTGCGCGGCCCCGAAGGGGTCATACTCACTCTCGGAGCGGCGGGTGAAGCCGGACAGGCCGCCCGGCTGGCGCAGGGTGCGGATGCGGTCGCGGCGTCCGGTCAGGATCTTGTGCGGGTAGGCCTGATGGCCCACGTCCCAGATGACCTTGTCCGCGGGGGTGTCGAACACCGCATGCAGGGCCACGGTCAGTTCCACAACGCCTAGAGAGGCGCCCAGATGGCCACCGGTGGTGGACACGGCATCAATGGTTTCAGCCCGCAGTTCATCGGCAATCTGTTTGAGCTGTTCAACCGAAAGGTTCCGCATGTCAGACGGGTAGGTCACCCGGTCCAGAGCAGGAAAACGGCCAAGGGTGGGAATCCGGGGCTGGGCATTTTTGTCGTGAGAACTGTCCATGCGATCGTTTCCATCTTCCTTTGTGCAGGAGCAGAATACCGTCCTTGGGGCGGGACGGGATTTTGTTGCCATTGCAGTGTGTCTTAACGTCGCGCGAAAATATTTTCACACATCGCGATATAAGGCGTTTTGGTTTAGTGTTTCCGGCCGGAACGCAAGCCTTTAAACAAAACTAACTCCATATTGTGTCTTTTTTATCACAGGTTTTGAAAAAGGCTTGAGCTTGACAAAGTAGCCAACCTATATGCAGGCGAACAGTTCCATACGTGACTATGCGCACCGCGCCTGCACTGGCCGTCCAACGGCGCGCAGGGGCCGGGTGTCCGGTGTGGTCACGTTTTAACAGATTATGCAGTGTCTCACTCAGTTATGATGCAGGCGTCTCAGATGCGCCGGAGCGGGGGTTTATGGCCGTACTATAATGCAGGCCGTCAGGGTCGGCAGTTATGTCGTCAAACAGCACATCACCGGGCGCAAGCGCTATCCGCTGGTTCTGATGCTTGAACCGCTTTTCCGCTGTAATCTGGCATGTGCCGGGTGTGGCAAGATTGACTATCCCGCAGCCATTCTCAACCAGCGCATGACCGTGCAGGAATGTCTGGATGCGGATGCGGAAGCAGGCGCGCCCGTTATTGCCGTGGCCGGGGGTGAACCCCTGCTGCACAAGGAAATGCCGGAAATTATCCGTGGTCTGGTGGCCCGGAAAAAATACGTCTACCTGTGCACGAATGCGCTGCTGCTTGAAAAGAAGATGGATGAGTATGAACCCTCTCCGTTCTTCTCATGGGACGTGCATCTGGATGGCGATAAATCCATGCACGATTCCTCCGTCTGTCAGGACGGTGTGTATGAACGCGCCGTTGCCGCCATCAAAAAGGCCAAGGCGCGCGGGTTCCGTCTGTCCATCAACTGCACCCTGTTTGACGGTGCGGACCCCAAGCGCGTCGCCTCCTTCTTTGATGAAGTAATGGCCATGGGCGTTGATGGAATCATGACCGCTCCGGGCTATGCGTATGAACGCGCTCCGGATCAGGAACACTTCCTCAACCGCCAGAAAACCAAGCAGCTCTTCCGTGACATCTTCCGTCTCGGCAAAGGCAAGAAATGGCGGTTCACGCAGTCTCCGCTGTTCCTGAACTTCCTGGCGGGCAATGAGCAGTATCACTGCACCCCGTGGGGCAAGCCGCTGCGCAACGTCTTTGGCTGGCAGCGCCCGTGCTATCTGCTGGGTGAAGGGGTACGCCAAGTCTTTCAATGAACTGATGGAAGACACCAAGTGGGACGATTACGGCACCGGAAACTATGAAAAATGCGCCGACTGCATGGTGCATTCCGGGTATGAATCGACCGCTGTGATGGATGCCGTGCGCCGCCCCTGGCACATTGCGAAAGTGGCTCTGTTCGGACCGGAAACGGAAAAGCCGATGGCGCCGGAAATCTCCCTCGCCAACCAGCGGCCTGCCCAGTATGTGTTCTCCAAACAGGTGGAAGAGCAGATGGAAGAGATCGCCGCCCGCAAGCCTGCCAAGGCACCGCGCGTGAAGGTGATCCGGACAGACGCCGCCAATGCGGATGCCGATCCGGCCAAAACGGATGCGTCCGTGGAAGCGACTGCGGCAGACTGAACCGTCTGCTGCTCTGCGACTCCATGAAAGGAGCGGTCCCTGTGCAGGGACCGCTCCTTTTTATGGGGCCTGACCGGGCTCAGGCGGGTCTTTTTCCCTGATCTGTTGCTCTGGCTGGCATACGCTACCTGCATAAGAGGCGGGTGAAAAATCGCTTCCTGCATAAGGACATACTCTGGCAGGCATGGTCTGGACCTACTGGTCTCCAAGACCATCATCCCGTATCGTGCCGTCTCTTCCGTTACGCAGGATCATCGGATTCCATGACTGTTTCCATTCTGGTTATTTTTTTACTGGTTATTTTGAACGCCGTTTTTGCCATGGGAGAACTGGCGCTGATTTCGGTCAGAATGCCGCGTCTGGCCATCCTGCGGGAGCAGGGGATGCGCGGTGCGGACCGCGCCATGCGTCTGGCGGAAGATCCGCAGATTTTCCTGCCCACGGTGCAGGTTGGCATGACACTGGTGTCCATTCTGGAAGGGACATTCGGTGGGGTGCAGGTGGAGGCCCACCTGACCCCCCTGCTGGCAAAAATTGATTTCCTCCGTCCTGTGGCGGCACAGGTGTCCATGGTGCTGGTGGTGGTGGCCATTACAGCCCTCATGCTGGTGCTGGGTGAACTGGTGCCCAAGCAGCTGGCCCTGCGTGAGCCGGAAAAAGTGGCTGCCCGTCTGGCTCTGCCGCTGGAAATTCTGGCCAATGCCACGCGCCCGGTGGTGTGGGTTCTGCGTCAGTCCTCTAACATCGTGCTGAAGCTGATGGGGGCGGGGGATGCTGTCAGCCAGACGCTGACGGAAGAAGAACTGAAAGCCTACATTGCCGAAGGCGCGCGCTCCGGTGTGCTGGAGCATGAAGAACGCACCATGATTGAACGTCTGCTCCGTCTGGCGGACAGGCCGGTGCGCGCAATCATGACCCCGCGCAACGAGTTGTACTGGATTGACCGCCATGCCGGGCGGGACGCGCTGATCAAGGCGCTCAAGCAGACAACCTATGCGCGTCTGGTCATATGTGAAGGTGGTGTGGATAATCCTGTCGGGGTGGTGCTGGCAAAGGATATGCTGGACCGGATGCTGGATGGCATGCCTGCCTCCATAGAGGCCGGGCTACGGCAGATGGTGGTGGTGCCGGACAGCATCTCCGCGCTGGATATGCTGGAGCGGATGCGCAGTATTTCTCTGGGTATGGCGTTTGTGTTTGATGAATACGGCTCTTTTGAAGGCATCGTGACGGCGTCTGACCTGTTTGACGCCATTGTCGGGGAGGGGCGGCATGAGTCTTCCCAGACGACCGACGCCCATCATGCCCCCACGCAGGAAGATGTCCTGCTGATGGATGGTACGGATTCCGCGGATGAGGTGAAAGACCGTCTGGGTCTGCGCGCCCTGCCGGATGAAGGCAGCTATCATACGCTGGGCGGCCTTATTCTGGCGTTGCTCCGGCGTGTTCCCGCTCTGGGGGATAAGGTGGTTTATTCCGGCTGGCTGTTTGAGGTGCTGGAAATGGAAGGCCGCCGTGTTTCCCGTGTGCGCGCCAGCCGACAGGTTCTGGCGGAAAACTGAGAGTCTGTTTCAAAAATCCACTCGAAAAGAACGGCCTGAACAGCAGGTCTGTCAGGCCGTTCTTTGATCAGCTTTACCAAGAGAGCGTCTGTTTCCTGACGTTATTGCTGTTCCTGCCGTTGAGCCAAGCTCTCATGCGGGACGACGGGCCAGAAGGCGTGTGCGGTTTCCTGCTGCACCTGTGAAATCTGGGTCTGAATCCACTGCATATATTCGTGCAGGCCGCGAATAATGATTTCGTCCACCGTCTGCTCCGACAGCGTTACGCGCAATTCAGCCACCCGCTCCTGAATGGGGGCGCACAGGCGGCGCAGGCTGCCCTGTCCGGCCAACATGCCGAGTGTTGTGTCCACCAGGCGCAGGCTTGTGGAAAGGGACCGTGGGAATGCGTCATTCTTCAGCAGAAATCCGACAACATTGGCAGGCGTTGTCGTGATGGGTTGTTGGCGGCGGAAGGCATGATACGCGGCGGCGGACCGCAGAATGGAGGCCCATTGCGTAATATCAATGTCTGAGCCCACAGGTTCATGCCCCGGCAGGAGGCGTATGGTAGCGGATGTCAATCAGGCGGGTAATCTGGTCGCTGCGTTCCAGATATTTGCCCAGCAGATAGAACAGCCACGCCTGATCCCGGTAGAGCGTGCCTTCGGTAATGCCAAAATGGCTCTGGCAGTCCTGTTTCAGGCGGTTGCACAGGCTATAGAGACTGTCCATCCGGATGTCGGACGGCTGGAGGTCCAGCATCCAGCGGGTAAAGACGTTAAGCTGCATCCACATTTCCGTTGAAATCAACGGACGGACGGCACGGGCATTTTCCCGCACGGCGTGGGCCATGGCTTTGATGGAGTTGGGGTTTTCCTTTTCCGTCATGTAAAAGGCGATCACGTCTTCTTCCGTGGCGCATTTGTGGCGGGCGTAGAAACAGTCTTCATCAGAATTGATCTGAAGGATGGTGTCCCATCCCGGCTGCCCATCGGGCCCGCGGACAAAGCTTTCCGTCACTTCCAGAAGGCGGGCCAGATTTTCGATACGCTCCATATAGCGTGCCAGCCACATCATGCTGTCGCAGTAGCGGGAGAGCAGGTTATGCAGGCCGGGTTGCGCATAGAAAAAATCTGCGGAAATTTCAGTCATGATGCCAGCACCCACGTATCTTTGGAGCCACCCCCCTGTGACGAATTGACGACAAGCGATCCTTTACGCAACGCGACGCGGGACAGGCCACCGGGGAGAACCCATGTGGAGCGGCCTGTCACCGCAAAAGGACGGAGATCCACATGGCGGGCTTCCACACCCTGCGGGCATACGGTCGGGGGAGACGGAGAGGTTCACGACAGGCTGGCTGATGTAATTGCCGGGATTGTCTTTCAGCCTGCACCGGAAATCCGCCAGCTCTTCCTGCGTGGCGTGGGGGCCTATCAGCAGACCATAACCGCCGGACTCGCCAACGGGTTTGATAACCAGCTTGTCCATATTGGCCAGCGTGTAGGCCAGTCCTTCCGGTTCCGCGCAGATATGCGTCTCAACGCTCGCAAGAATGGGCTCTTCATCCAGATAATAGCGGATAATGCGCGGCATATAGGCGTAAACAGCCTTATCATCCGCAACGCCTGTGCCCAGCGCGTTGGCAATGGTCACATTCCCCCGGCGGTAGGCGTCCACCAGTCCAGGCACACCCAGCATACTCTCCGGGTTGAAGGCCAGCGGGTCCAGAAACTCATCATTCAGGCGGCGGTAAATGGCGTGAACCGGGCGCAGTCCGGCAACAGTGCGCATGTAGACGCGGTGGTTTTCCACCACCAGATCCTTCCCTTCCACCAGCGGCACACCCATTTCCCGCGCCAGAAAGACATGCTCGAAATAGGCGGAATTATAAATGCCGGGGGAAAGCAGCACGACCTGCGGGTCCAGCACGCCGTCCGGAGAGACCTCACACAGGCTCTGATGCAGCTTCAGTCCGTATTCCTCTACCGAGCGGAGCGGCAGGCCCGCAGCCAGATCCGGCATGAGCCGCAGCATCATATGCCGGTTTTCAATCACGTAGGACACACCGGAGGGGGGCACGGGCATTGTCTTCCAGAATCAGGAAGCGCCCATCCTGATCGCGGATCAGATCTGTGCCATTAATATGCACATAAACGCCTCCGGGCACGTCCAGCCCGACCATGGCTTCACAATAGTTCGGGTTTTTCAGCACGAGGTCTGCGGGGATAATACCGTCCCGGAGGATGGCGCGGTCATGATAGATATCATGCAGGAAAAGATTGATGGCCCGGACACGCTGCTGGACGCCACGCTCGATATGGTCCCATTCCGCAGCAGTAATGACGCGGGGAATGACATCAAACGGCAAAACGCGGTCTATCGCTTCCCGGTCTGAATAGACGGTAAAGGTAATGCCCAGCCGGTAAAGCTGTGTTTCCGCGGCGTTTGTGCGGTGCCGCAGGTCTGCCAGGCTGAAATGGGCCAGACGGTTCCGTACAGCCTGCAGGGCCGGTGGGGCGCTTTCCTTGCGGTTCATCAGTTCGCAAAAAAAATCAGGAACCTCATAGGCGGCAAAAATACCTGCGGCCTGATCGTATGCATGGCGTGGTGCGTCATTCATATCCTGACTCCCGATATGAGGCCGGCACTCCGGCCAGGTTGAAAGCCTGCGCCTCTGCATGCCGTATTCGTTATGGTTAACGGGTTAAGTCGAGCAGGAATTAAACGGTTTGCCAAGCGCCAAAACGGAAATTTGTTTTTTTAGCGCAATATTTGGTATGGGGGCTGGTATGCTACGGATTAATGCTGATACTGTAGGCACCTCCATGCGCCATGAGCGGTTTTTCCTGTCCTGCGGCAGGAGACGGGCAGGGCGCTCCAGCATGAGCAGGGTGTTCAGGGCCGTACCTCCATGAGTTCATATGTTATGCTGACCCATCAGACCCGATATCGCTATGATCGGCCTGTTTCTCTGGGTCCGCAGACTATCCGGCTTCGCCCTGCCGCCACAACCAGAACGCCGGTCCGCGCCTATGCCCTGCGGGTGGACCCGGCGGAGGGCAGGCAGACATGGCAGCGGGACAGCTTTGGGAACCACGTGGCAGAAGTGATTTTTGCGGAACGTGTGACACATTTTGACATCACCGTGCGGCTTGAAGCCGATCTGACGCCCAGAAACCCTTTTGATTTCATCCTGACGTCCACGGCCCGGGACTGGACGCCGCCCGCTGCACTTGTCGCTCTTGTGCGGAAAGGCGGGGAGTTTCAGCAACAGACCGTGCAACAGCAGCAGCAGGCTGGCGCGGTGAAGGGACTGTGTCAGGCGCAGGGGCACATCGCAAAACCAGTTTTATACACGGGAAGAACTGGCCGAACTGGCCCTCTATCGCGCAACGCCGCCCATTGGCCCGCAACTGCATGCGTTTCTGGCGGAGTGGGTGGACAAAGCCCCGCGTGAGACGGTGGAGATGCTGGTGGCGCTTAATCGCGCTCTGGTCGCGCGCGTGAAGTATCATCTACGGATGGAGCCCGGCGTGTGGAGTCCGGAAGAAACGCTGACACGCGGCGCAGGCTCCTGCCGGGATAGTGCCTGGCTGATGATTGCCCTGCTGCGGCATCTGGGGTTTGCCGCCCGTTTTGTCTCGGGGTATCTGATCCAGTCCAGCCAGACGGCGGAAGGGGAAGAGGCTCTGACCTGTGACCTGCACGCATGGGCAGAGGCCTTTTTGCCCGGTGCCGGATGGGTGGGGTTTGATACCACATCCGGGCTGCTGGCAGCGCAAGGCCATCTGCCTCTGGCGGCAACCCCCGCCCCGGGAGGAAGCCGCGCCCGTTGCGGGCGTGCTGGACCAGTGTAATGCCACGTTTGATGTCACCATGCAGACGGATCGTCTGGTGATGCCGGACGCTGTCTGATCCGTAAGGCCAACTCTACCGGATCTGGCCTGCTGGTTTTTCTTGCGTTAAAACCCCGGACGCAAGAAAGTACTCGGCATGAGGCTTTTTACCTGTCAGTCCTGTGAGCAGATTCTGTTTTTTGAAAACACGGTCTGTGAGCATTGCAAACATCAGCTTGGCTATCTGCCGGGGCTTTCCGTGCTCTCTGCGCTGGAACCGGTAGAAGGAGGGCTCTGGCGGCCGCTGGAGCGGCGTATCCGTCAGGCGGAACTGGCCTATTGTGCCAACCACGCGTACGGTGTCTGCAACTGGATGGCGATGCCTAACGAATCCGGGCAGCAGTCCTTCTGCTTTGCCTGCCGTTTCAACCGTACGATTCCCAATCTGGACAAGCCGGAGAATCTGGAACGCTGGCATAAGCTGGAAGTGGCCAAACATCGTTTGTTCTACACGCTATTACGCCTGCAACTGCCCATGAAAACGCGGGAGGAAGACCCGGAAGGCGGTCTGGTCTTTGATTTTCTGGAAGACCCGGAGGATGGGTCTTCCACCGTGCTGACGGGGCATAATAACGGTGTTATCACCATTGCCCTGCGTGAGGCGGATGATGCCAGCCGTGAGCAGATGCGCGTGGAAATGGGGGGAATATTACCGGACATTGCTGGGGCATTTTCGGCATGAATCCGGGCATTATTACTGGAATGTGCTGGTGCGGGATGCTGGGCGGCTGGATGCCTGTCGTGCTGTATTCGGGGATGACAGGGTCGATTATCAGCAGGCTTTACAGACCTATTATGACAGTCCTGCGCCGAAAGGCTGGCAGAGCCATCATGTCAGTGTCTATGCGACCTCTCATCCGTGGGAGGATTTTGCAGAAACATGGGCGCATTATCTCCATATTGTCTCAACGCTGGAGACAGCGTGGGCCTATGGTGTCTCAATCACTCCGGCACGGGCCGGAGCCACGCCCTCCTACGCGCCCCGACACGGAAATCCTTATACCGAGGCTTCCTTTGATGAAATCATGCAGGCATGGTTGCCGCTGACCTATGCCGTCAACAGCCTGAACCGCTCCATGGGGTTGCCTGATTTCTATCCGTTTGTGCTGACGGAGGGTGTTGTGAACAAACTGTCTTTCATACACACCCTGATTCGGGAAACACAGGCTTTGCACTCCTGCTGAAGCATTATGGTGGAGGGTGGAAAAACCTGCTCTGGTCTGTGATGGTCGCTCATCGGGAAAGTTGGTCTACTTAGTGTGATCAGTCAGTATCAGGAATGGTATGGCATTAAAAAACACTATTATTTCAGTATATTTTCGGAATGATCTTTTGAGGAATCTGGCTGTGTGGGATGGGGGTGTTGTCTTCCTGAAAGACGGGTTTTCCAGTGTATGGCGGCGTTCGGGGCGTAGGCTATCAATATTTATCCTGATATATTTAATTGTTTTGAATGATCAGTTTTTTAATAGGACATAAAACAGGATAGCAGGGAGTGATATTTTTGGACTGCCTGATGGAAAGTTCCATGATGTCCGGAATTATTTTTCATGGTGCTGAAACTGCAAACAAAGAAGAGTTCAATATAATTAAGATTTCCAGTATATTCAATATATTATAAAAAATGGAGAATTGAAAGGAAGGAAATAAGCGGACCCACGAGGGGGGTTGAATTTCCTGAGGAGGATAGTTTCTGTAAGGATCAGGTGGGGAAATTTTTCTGATAGGGTTTATGATATGTCAATTCTTTGTGTTGATGTGCTCTATTCTGAGAAGGATGCTTTCGTTGCAGGTGGGCTGTTCACCGCATGGGATGACACGCAGTTTGTCAGGACATATCGGTGCCGGTGTGATGGCATTCGGCCTTATGAGCCCGGTGCATTTTACGAGAGAGAACTGCCTTGTCTGACAGCGCTCCTTGAAAAAGTGACTGAGTCATTGGCAACGATCGTTATTGACGGTTACGTGACGCTGGGAACTGAAGAAAAAAGGGGATTGGGCGCTCACCTGTATGACGCTTTGCACAGGCGGATACCGATAATCGGTGTTGCGAAAACAAAATTCAGGGACACCCCTGAGTGCTGTTATCTCTATCGGGGGCAAAGCACTTCACCCCTTTACGTGACGAGCATCGGTCTGCCGTTACAGGACGCTAAGGCCTGTATTTCCAGTATGGCTGGGGAATACAGGATTCCGGCTCTTCTGAAAGAAGTGGATCGCCTGTCCAGAGCACTCTTTTAATCCCCACTATGCTCCATGCGACACATAATGTGCCGCATGTAAAATAGGTGGGACATATACCCCTCTCTGGCAGAACAAAGCGCGTTTCTGTAAGGCTCTTTTTTTAGTGCAGAACCCGTGTGTTGATGGTGTGGGCCAGAGCCTGCTCATCTGCAAAATCGGGCCATTCGTTCTGGGTGAGAGCGGTGAGGGAGGGGGTCGGCAGCTTCAGCCGCTCGGCATAAATCCACAGATAGGTGAGTGCCCGGTGGACGTAATCCCGTGTTTCCGTGTTGGGGATCAGTTCCATGAACAGCAGCGGGTCATCTGAGGATGAGGCCGCTTTTTCCCATCGTGCCAGCGCTGAGGGGCCTGCGTTATAGCTGGCCAGCAGGCGGATCATATCACCACCGCGCAGGGGCGTGTGGGTGTTGTGGCGGGTCAGGTCGGCCAGATACTGCACATAACGCTGCCCGATTTCCAGATTCAGGCTGGGGTCATGCAAGTCACTTGTCGCGTTTTCAAACCGGTGGTTCAGCGTGTTCGGCGGGCTGGTCACAAAATCAGCCGTCAGAGGGCGGATCTGCATCAACCCGTGTGCGCCGGCGCCGGAGACAGCCTGAGGGTCGAAATTGGATTCGAGGCGTGTCAGCGCATAGACCAGCGCTGGGTCCATGGTAAAGCCGTGACGTGGCTTGAGCAGGGGGAGCGGCAGGTTGTCATGCTCCTGCCCCTGTGCCGTGGCGCGGGCCTGAAGGGATTCGAGCATTTCGGCCGACAGGTCACGCAGGCCTGCGGCATCCGCGACAAGCTGGAAGGACCGGGCAAGTGTTACGTCATGCAGGTCTGGCCACGCGCGGCGGATGGTGTTTTCCGCCCGTTCCTGTTCTCCGACCTGAAGAAGCGCGAACACACGTCGTCCGACTTCGGTCCCGCCCACGGCTTCAATGTCAATTTCTGTCAGCACCTGAGCAGAGGGCGTGTTGCTGGGAGTGTCAGGTGGAGAGGCGCTGACTTTGCGCGCATGGTCCCGGTCATGCGTGCCAGCAGCAGGGTGCAGGACCCGGGCCGCCAGAAGCCCGTAAAAGGTCGAGGGAAAGGCTGCCGCATGCTGGAGCCATGTGTGGCGGGTATGCTCCTGCCCCTGCTTTTCATAGGCGCGTGCGGCCCAGAAGGCGCAGGCGGCGCGCATTTCCGGCGTGGCGGTTGCGGCATGAGACGCTTTTTCAAAGAAAGGCGCTGCCTGCCTGTAATCGCCCTGCTGCCAGAGAGCCAGACCGGCGATGTACCCCGCCAGGGGATTTTTGTTTTTGGAGACAAGGACTGCCGTGCGGCTGATATCCAGCGCGACATCCGTCTCTCCGGCATTCAGCATGGCCTGAGCGGTTTCTGCCTGAAGCTGGGCCGCATAGGCGGGCGTCATGCCAGGTGTTGCGGTAATCAGCCGCAGGGCGCTTTGCGCACCTTTCAGGCCCCAGCCGGTCCGTTCCCGCAGGGTGCGGTCCAGCAGCGGATTGCGGGTAAAGCTCTGTGTCAGCGGGTCCGCGGGGATGCTGGGATGGTCCGGCCCCAGATGGGGGGACGCAGGCACTGGCGGCAGCGGGCCGCCATGCTGGGGGAGGGCTGCCAGACGCGCCCAGATAGCGGCGGCGTCGGCATGGGAGGGGTAGGTCTTCAGCCAGGCCCGGAGTTCCGTAGCACCTGGGTGGTAGGCGGGATTCAGATAGCGGTCCGCTTCGATATCCCCCCAGCAACGTCGCGTCGGTCAGGCGGGTTGTGCTGGTAATGGCTTCCGCAAAGGCTCCCTGCCGCTGAAGGCGGAAAATGGATTTGATCTGGGTGCTGATTTCCGGGGGGAGTGGCTTTGGCAGGGGAATGTCATCCCCTTCTGGAAACGCCTGTCGTGGCATGACCATCGCAAGCTCTTCGCTGTGCGTGTCCTGCCCCGTATCGGGGAGCTTGGCATAGGCTCTCGTCGCTACGACGGAAGCACCGGCCAAAAGGGCGGCTCCGGCCATAAAGGCCCTTGCCGCGATTTGATGAGGGATCTGTCCTATCGCTCGCATGGCTGGCGGGGTCTATGTGGTTCCGCGCCAAAAAGCAAGTTTACTCTCTGTAAGCAATCAGAGAGGAGGGGGAAGGAAACGGAAAAACGCTTCTCTTAATTGGTGATCAGTGTGGTGGGAACTACTTGTACTGTATAAGGAAATTGTGCCCTGAATAACGTGTGCTTTATTAGGAATGCCTCGGGCTTTTCCTAAGGCTCCGGAATGGATTCAGGGGGCATTGCGTAGCGTTTGTGCAACAAGCATCAGGTCCTGCCAGATTTCCTTGCGCGCTGTGGCGCTGGCCCGCAACTGGAGGGGGTGACGCATAACAAGGGTAGGCAGTGGCGCGGCCAGACCGGCTATGGAGATAGCCCCCCAGTCTCTGCGTGGCAGGGGGGCCTGAACGTCCAGCAGCATCCGGGCCGGAAGCCGTCCACACAGCAGCAGGCGTTGCGGCGTAAACAGGGTAATGGCGCGTTCCAGAAAAGGGCGGCACTGTTTGAGCTCAGCTTCTGTCGGGGCGCGCCCGCCGGGGGGGCGCCAGGGCAGGGCGGTGGCCAGCAGCAGGGTCTGGCGGTCCAGCCCCAGCGGGGTCAGCATGCGGGCCAGCAGATCGCCACACAGGCCGGAAAACACCTCTCCGCTGCGGTCTTCATCCGCATCCGGTGCTTCTCCGATAATCATCAATGGCGCCTGAACGGGGCCGGTCGGGAACAGGGTATGCATGGCAGTTGTGCGCAATGTGCATGCGGAGAATCCGTCCATGGCTGAGCGCAAAGCGTCCGGTGTGCCGGCGGCAGCGGCCAGTGTCTGAGCCTGAGCCAGCGTTTGCGCCAGAAGAGCCGGGCCGCTTTGCGCGGCAGGGCGTGGAGGGCGAGGGCTCTCTCCTGTCGGCGCTGTAGAGGCCGTTGTTGGGGTGGATGCGGGGAGAGCAGATGGCGCGGAGCGGTCCTGAAGGCCCGTCAGGTGACCGCCCGGTGCACGGCGCAGGGCGGGCTCTTCGGGAGGGAAGTGCATCCTGCCGGAGCGGGCCAGACGCTGGTCAAGCGGGGAGTCGCCCACTGCGGTATCCACGCCCCATTCATCATAAAGACGCAGAAGAGACAGAGCCGCGTCCATCAGATAGACTGCCGGGAAGCCGAGAGGCCGGTTTGGCGGTTGGCTGCGGGCAGGGTAGAGAAGTATCCACCGTTCATGTCGTGTCTCCCCAGTCTTTGACGGAACGGGGCGTATCCAATGGCCTGTTAGGGCCTCTGCCGCTCCTGGATAGGGTCATTATGCTGTTTTGTCGTCTTCTGCCTACGGTTTTCCTGCTGCTATCGGCTTCGGTCCTGACACCCAGCGCCTCTGCGGCCGTGCTCAAAGGGGCGGAAGCCAGCCAGAGTCCCTCATCGACCCATCCTGCCCGGACACAGAACGAAGCCGCAAAAACAGCAGGTCATGTCGATTCGGGTGCTTTTCTGACCGCCGTGGTGGCCACGCATCAAGGGGATGATCTGGATGCAGCCCGGGCCTTCCGGGTGGCAGCGGCGGCGGACCCCACCAGTCCGGACCTTCTGAAACAGGCCTTTATCCGCAGTGTGCTGGCTGGAGACCCGGAGGCTGTGCCGCTGGCGCGTCTGACGGCAAAACTGCCGGAAGGGCAGAGCATCATCTCCTCTCTGGTGCTGGGGAATGACGCCGTAACACGAGGTGACTGGACGGAAGCCTCCCGAGATTACCAGCAGGCCGGGGTGGACCCCATGGCGCATCTGATCATGCCGCTGCTTCAGGCCTGGTGCCAGCAGGCGCAGGGTCATGCGGATGAAGCCATTGCCTCTCTGACCCATATTCAGGGGTCCGTGCTTGTGCCGTTTTACACGCTGCACGCGGCCCTGATTGCCCAGACGGCCGGGCAGACCGCCCGCGCCGGGGACCTGTTCGCACAGGCCGCCAGACTGATGCCCGGCTATGATCTGCTGCTGACACGCTCTCAGGCCGCGTGGTTCTGGTCTGCGGGCCAGCAGGACAAAGCGCGGCAGCTCATACGGAACATGATCCAGGCGGATCCGATGCTGGCGCTGGCCGGAGCACAGTTGCAGGCCACCATCAGCCATGCGCCTGTGACGTCCGCGCAGGGAGGCATTGCCCGCGCTTATGTGCTGACGGCGTTTCTGCTGCGTCAGCAGGGTCATCAACAGGGGCGGAGCGGGGCTCCCGGTCCGTCAGACCACCAGTTTGATGAAGCCTCCCGCCTGATGCTGGGTTTTGCGCTGGAACTGGACCCGCATCTGGCGGAAGCCCGGCTTATGCTGGCGGAAATTCAGGACGCTGAAGGCCATCAGACCGCCGCGCGGGAAACATTATTGCGTATCCCGCAGACAGACCCGCTCTACCCCGTGGCGGCGTTCCGTCTGGCGCTGGTGGATGGCGCGACCGATCATCTGGATGAAGCTCAGGTCATTCTGACACGCCTGGCGCAGGATACTGGCCAGCAGGCGCCTGTTGTGCGGGCATTGGGCAATACCCTGTCAGCCCGGAAGGACTGGAAAGGGGCCATCGCAGCCTATGATCAGGCCGTCACGCAGGCTCGTGCCAACAAGACGCTGGACTGGTCTTTGCTGTTCCTGCGGGCTGTGGCGTATCATGAGGTCGGAGATTGGCCCCGGACCAAAGCGGATTTGCAGGAGGCGCTCAGGCTGGCGCCAGATGAGCCGCTGCTGCTGAATTTCCTTGGCTATTCCATGGTTGAGCGCAAAGAAAATCTGAACGAGGCCGCCGCCCTGCTCCGCAGGGCGGCTGATCTGGACCCGCAGGATGCCGCCATTCGTGACAGTCTGGGTTGGGTGCAGGTTGAACTGGGGGATCTGGCAGGCGGTACTGCGCTGCTGGAACGCGCGGCGGAACAGACGCCGGAGGACCCGGAGGTCAATTATCATCTTGGCGAGGCTTACTGGCGGGCCGGGCGCAGGAATGAGGCGGTGGACCAGTGGAACGTCGCCCTTGGCCTGCATCCCGAACCTGCGGATGAAGCCCTGATCCGGGCCGCACTGGCGCGCGCCGCCACAGCCGGAATGACAAAAGCCACACAGCCGCAGCGTGCCGCCCAGACTGAGAGCGGGCCTGCCCAGAGCGGAGGAAAAGAGACACCGTGACGTCTGCCACGATGGACCCCACCACCAGAATCCTGACCGAAGCCGCTCCGGCCAAGATCAATCTCTATCTGCATGTCACCGGCAGGCGGCCTGATGGGTACCCATCTGCTGGACAGTCTGGTCGTGTTTGCCGGAGCGGGAGATCGGCTGCGGTATGAGCCGGGACCAGAAAGGCTGCATCTGGTTCTGGCCGGACGTTTTGGCGCGGCGCTGTGTGATGCCGCTGGTCCGGATAATCTTGTGATGAAGGCCGCGGCGGCGCTGGAAGCGGTCTGCGGGCCGGAGGCGCAGGTGCGTGGTGGCCGTCTGGTGCTGGAGAAGGATCTGCCTGTAGCCTCCGGTATTGGTGGAGGGTCTGCCGATGCGGCAGCGGCCCTGCGTCTGCTGAACCGGGCATGGAACGCACAGGTTGATCACGCGACACTGCTGCGACTGGCGGAAAAACTGGGTGCGGATGTGCCTGTCTGTCTGGCCAGCCAGAGTGCGCGGATGGAAGGCATTGGCGAGGTGCTGAGTGCTGCTCCCGTTCTGCCGGAATGTGGCATGGTGCTGGTCAACTGCGGGCAGGCTGTTTCCACCCCGGATGTTTTTCGTAAACGGGATGGCGCGTTTCTGCCGCGCGCGGCTCTGCCCGACCGCTGGCCGGATGCGGCTGCCATGGTGGCGGATCTGACCCGGCTGGATAACAGTCTGGAGGCGCCCGCCTGTGTCGTGTGCCCGCCCGTCAGGACGGTTTTATCCGCGATCGGGACTCTGCCTGACTGCCTGCTCTCCCGCATGAGCGGTTCCGGCGCGACCTGTTTTGGCCTGTTTCCCTCCGCGCAGAGCGCACAGGCCGCTGCGGCCCATCTGGCGCAGGTAGAAGCCGGCTGGTGGGTCTGGGGAGGTGGACTCGTCTAGGCTCGGAATCCATGGATTTGCTATAGGCACTCTGAGTCAGGCTTTCCGAGGAGACTGGCGATGAGTGACCTGTCTTGGCTGACGGGCGAGCAGAACGCTATCGTCACCACCTATGCCGGGTCTCCAGAACAACAGGAGCGACCCTTCGGCGTGTAAAGGCGTGGCAGGGATGGACGTGCTGGTCGGATGTCTCCGCTCTCCCACTGAGCGGCAGACAAACCCCGATGGCCTGATGTGATCAGGAGGTTAGTTGGATTCATTCCCTTCTTCGAGAGCTTTCTTCCTGTTTCTTTCTGCTATTTTTTCTTGTTTTCCTCAAAGATGGCTAAAATTTCTTTTCGATCTTCTGTCATGCCACCAGTTAGCTGTATTTTGAATCTTGCGTAAGCACCTTCCAAATCGTTGAAGTCGCAAAGGTCATGTTCGTCAAAGAGTATACGACCAGGGATTTTTTCCCACAGAAGAGGAGTTGTGATCTTACCAGCTTTTGCGTCGTTAATAAACGGTATCATGATGTCTTTCAGATAACCGGCATTTTTATTGACATTGCAGTATTTGTTCAGGACGCTCTCGAGCTCTTCGGCTGTTTTTTGGATCAGTTCCTGGTCCGTCACGTCATTGTTCCCTTGTTTGTTATGTCGCGCCTTCAGAATAACAGGTAGCGACTCTCCGGCGTGTAAAGGCGTGGCAGGGACAGACGTGCAGATCGGATGCCTCTGGTCTCCCGTTGCGCGGTAGATAAAACCCGAGACCTGGTGTGAGCAAGGAGGTCAGTTGGATTCATTTCCGTCTTCGAGAGCTTTCTTCCTGTTTCTTTCTGCTATTTTTTTCTTGTTTTCCTCAAAGATGGCTAAAATTTCTTTTCGATCTTCTGTCATGCCACCAGTTAGCTGTATTTTGAATTTTGCGTAAGCGCTTTCCAAATCACTGAAGTCGCTAAGATCATGCTCGTCAAAAAGAATATCTCCCGGAATATCTTCCCAAGGAAGAGGATTTGTTATTTTTCCTGCTTTTGCGTCGTGAATAAACGGTATCATGATGTCTTTCAGATAACCGGCATATTTATTGACATCGCAGTATTTGTTCAGGACGACCTCAAGCTCTTCAGCTGTCTTTTTGATAAGTGTCTGGTCCATTATTTCATTATTCCCTTGTTTGTTATCGTGCCTATTTTGATAGGATCGTTCCACTCATTCCTATTCAGGATTAACGTCTGCTCGGCTCCTCCGTCCCGCGTTACAAGCCCCCCGAGTTCTGATGTTGGAGCAACGTGGCTGGTAAAGACTGTTACTTCACTTTTTGGTATCGTTCTGTATATGCTATAAACATCAGCTTCACTGTTGATCGGCAGACCGAAATACTCAGACAGGGTTTTTCCAGAGGCTTGGGCCGCTTGGAGTCCTTTTTCCGTCGTGAAATACGGAGAATGCTGAGAAAGGGTTTTGTCCTCAGGAACGATCTTTACCAAGGATGATGAAATTTGTCTTGATGAAGGTAAAGATGATCCAGATTGAATCTGACCAGTAGCTCTTCTCAGTATTGTACTATAATCTACCAACGGACTTGCTTCCTGCAATTTGTCTATATATTTTTGTCCATCTTTTGTTTTTATATATTTGAGAGCATCTTTTTCACTGACGCCTTTTGGTTTAAAAGTTCTACTTTTCTCAATATCATCTGCATATTTTTCTTTCAGATACGTCGTCTTGTAGAAATTCTTTCCCTTTGGCCCGAGGCTTCTATGTTCCATCGCCTGGCCAAGCACCTTCGCTCCTGCTTTCAGGCTCCCCGGTAATCCCTTCTCTGCAACGGCCTTCAGCGCGGGCTTCGCCGCATGGAGTAGCCCACCCCCTGCCGGAAGCAGCGAGGTGATGAAAACGGCGGTTCTGACACGGTCGGAAACCTCCGGGTTCGCCTTCAGAACCTGTGTCTTTGCCGATCCGATAAAAACATTCGATGAACCCGAGATGATCACTCCGCCGCAGACGATTTTGTCCCCGACCCGCGCGGCAGGCTTTCCGTTAATAAAGACCGTCGCCGCGCCCTCGGCAATCATGTCACCGGGCTGATGTCCCATCTTCGAGCACACGACTTTTCGCGTCACGAAAGCGGCTGGCTTCCCGTTGATGGAAACGTTCGACGATCCCTCAACAATGGCCCCGGTCGCTGACGTCCTCCCGGAACCGATGCTTTCGCCTTCCTCCTCTGCCTTCGATGCCACATATCCGCCGACAACAACGTTGACCGCCAGTTCTCCTGCGGTGACCATGGCGCCTGCAACGAGAGGCGTAGCCAGACCACCGGAAACGATTTCGGCTGCAACTGCTCCTGCAACGAGCGATGAGACGATAGCAATACCAGCAGCCGCTACAAAACCGGCTGAGGCTCCCGCAAGGAAGCCTGTCATTGCTTTGCTGTGGCCAACGGGATCATCGAGACGGGCGGCTGCCGGCATGGATTAGTCCGCTGACCGGCCGGGAGAGCGAGGACGGAAACCACTGATGATATTCATGATTGTCCGATAGGTGCCACTTGGCATCGGCGTGGTGTGGGTAGCCGTGAAGATCAGAAGTCGCCGGTTTCCTGCGGAGCGGCAGGCGGTGATCTGATCCATACTGCCTTCTTCCGATACCCAGCGGGTCAGCAGCGCTTCACCGGGGCCGTCCACCCAGTCCATGGGGAGCCTGGCCTTCAGTTCGAAATCGGGAAGGTCGTCTTTCAGTCGTGCCAACTCACCTTCCAGATAGTCTGCAATACTGACGCCGACCGGGAGAATATCCCTTGAGATCACCAGGCTGGCGGCCTGAGCTTCATTCCCTGTGATCCGCAGAATATTGACGGTCTGATCCTCCCATGTTCCGGGAACATCGGCAGGTAAGGAGCCTTCGTTCAATAGAAAGGCTGGAGAGGAATAGTCGTTCGCAACTGATGACATTCTGATATCGCCAAAGTCCGGGAAGTGCTCATGGAATCAAGTATTTTACCCATTATGATAGATGGTAATGGCTTTTTTTGCGGATAATGACCTGATGAGTCAACAACAGTTTCTACAAAATGATTCTGATATTCGTTTTATATAATAAATTATTCTTGTTTCGACATCATTAATTGTTCTGTAAACTGAGTGTTGTGAAGATATATTTCTTCTGGACTTGGTTCATGATCCATTGATTTGCTGTGGGAAATCTGACGGAGGTTCTCAGAGGCAAGGTTCCCCGGAACGTAAGACTGCTGCGGAGAGGTTTGATTGGAACTCAAACGGCAACGTCCCAGGAGGAAACCTCCGAGATGGAACTGCCGTTCAGGGGAATCCTGAGGTCCTTCAAAACAGGCACGTCTCTGATAACGCGTCGGAGGGTGCCACTGCAAAAGAACGGGCACACTTTGGCCGGAACTCTGGTAAAGTGCATGCCACATAGAGGGGGAGGGCGTATGTCTTCTAAAATTGACCTGACGTTATCTGACGATCAGACGACTGTGCAGATGACTCTGCCGGGGCAGGGTGATGAGCCCACGGTTGAAGTGCCGCTGTCACTGGAGGAAGTGAGCCGCCTGATTACCGTGCTGGGGCGGTTGCGTCAGACCATGATGACGGACCATGAAATCCCGCCGATTGAAGGCGCAACCTTTACGCCAGTCACCCGCACGCGCTGGGCTGTGCAGCCGGAAGCGCGGACAGATGGTTCTCTGCTGGCGTTTCAGCACCCTGCCTACGGTCCGGTCGGGCTGGTGCTGACCCCGCAGGATGCGGACCGTCTGAGCAAGGCCCTGAGTCTGCATGAGCAGATGCGGCGTGGCCAGATCGCCAATCGCGGCAAGCTCAACTAAGCCACTGGATAGTCCGTCAATCTGGCTGGCGTGCTCTGTTCTGGCGCACGTCAGCCTCTTTTTTAGCGTGGGATCGGTGTTGCGGCTGGCGCGGTTTCATCCGGTTGGGCTGGCTGACGGCGGAAGAGCACGGTCGGTTTGTCCTGTGCATCGACCAGCGCGAGCACATCGCCCGTCGGGGCCAGATGCCACCCGCGCGTTGCGTTCATATTTTTCAGGAAAAGCTGCTCTGTTTTCATCGCCTGCGGCGGGCAGGCCATCCGGGTTGTCAGCAGAGGGCCAAAGGTCAGGCCCGCGCCGTCTATCGTGGCTTTGCCACGGACCCGGTTGCAGCCGCTAAAACCGGATATCGTGCCGTCTTCCGCAAGGGTCAGCATCGGCGGTCTGCTGTCCGTGACGGGGGCATCGCCCAGCCGCTCCGCTTTCCATGTGCCAGCGGGGCTGGTGGCGGAACTGGCGGCAGAATCAGCCGCCATGCGGCTGAGCACCAGAACGATATCCGTCTTATTGTCATCTGGCACGGGGTTGTGCGTGGTCGTGATAAACCACGGGCGACCTTCTACAAAAAGAGTGGCTTCCAGCGCGTAGGAATGGCCCGGCAGAAGTAGGGCGCGGTTAAATGTCAGGGTAAAGGGAATGGGGTACCTGACGTGTGGTGCGCAGAGAGGTTCTGGCCAGAACCGGGGCCTTTGCATCGGCTAAAGACGTATCCAGCAGGCGGACTTCCAGCACGGCCGGAGGAAGAGCCATGCGCTCCTGATAGGTTACGCTGCCGCGCAGGGTTGTGGTGGCAGCCTGAGCGGACAGGGGCGAAAGCATAGCGGCTCCCGCGCCGCAAAGGGCTGCGACCAGCAAAGAGCGGCGAAGATAAGACGCGATCATGCAGGGAATCTCCTGTTCTAAGGCCCAGTCCAGAATCAGAAAGCCGAAAGATGAGGGGGATGCCCCCGCTTGTCCTGGAGGCAGCTTCAAAAATTCAGAGTGCAGGACTGGCAGGGCATTTTTATGACTGAACAGACGTAAAAAAGCAGGCCAGATCGTCCTGCGTCTTCCATGCGCCTAACGGCGGCAGTTCCGGATATGCGCCATCAGGCTGGCAAGCCCGGCAGCCAGTGCCGCGCCAAACAGGCCAGCCCGCAGGCTGGATGTCACGAAAAAGGAGAAGGGGCTGTCCACGCGCCGGGATTTTTCATCAAACGCGCCATGGGCCGCAAATGCGCCGGGGGCGGACTGGAACAGGTCATCCGCCGCGGTGCTGTCCGCGCAGGTTTTTTCCAACTGGGCCTTGTAGCCATGCTCGGCCATGCGGGCTTCCCGGCAGCCTGGACCAAGAATGCGCCAGATGGCGGCCAGCGTGGTGCTGGGGCCAATGGAAATGGAGCGGCTGGTGGTAAAGGCCGCGCGGCAGATGGCTTCCGCGGCGACTTCCGGTTCATAAACCGGGCCAACCGGCTTTAAGCGCTTGCCGGTCAGGTTGCGGGTCCATCCGTAGCGGGGTGTGTTGATGGCGGGCAGGTCTACCATCACAACCCGGATATGGTCTGCATCATGCAACAGTTCAGGGCGCAGGCTCTCACAAAAACCGCGCAGGGCGGAACGGGCGCCGTTTTCCGCAGCCTGAAGGGGTAGGCCCCGCAGGGAGGGGGCGAGGTCCAGATTGATAATGGCCCCGTGCCCCCGGCGGCGCCATATGCCTCAGCGCGGCCAGAGTGCCGTTGACGCTGCCCAGATAGGTGACCTCTGTTGCTCGCTGAATGTCTCGGGCGGAGAGAACCGCAACCTGCCCGATGACGGTCGCCCCGGCGCAGTTGGCCCAGACGCTAATGGGGCCAAGCTCGGCTTCAATCCGGGCGGCAGCCTGCTCCACGGCGTCGGCCTGCGCGACATCCACCGGGATGACCAGCGTGCGGATGGCATGGGCGGCAAGCTCCTGCGCTGCATCGTTCAGCCGGTCTTCATTCCGGCCCAGCAGGGCGATGTCAAAGCCTGCGCGGCCCAGCGCACGGGCGGCAGCCCGGCCGATGCCTGCTCCGGCACCGGTAATGACAGCGATCTGCGTTGGCATCCGTCTCGTCTCCCTGCATTCAGTCAGTCGTGTTTGCTGTTTCTGCTGTCTTGCGCCGGAACTGGCCGTCCCGCAAGGCGGGCAGCAGCGCGGCTGCCGTGCGCGGTTCTGGCGTTACAGATACCGCAGTGCCAGAATCCCGCCCACCAGAAGGAGGGCAAATACCCCCATGACCAGTGGCAGGCGGCGCTCCAGAAACTCTTCAATCGGCGCGCCAAATTTCCACAGGAGTCCGGCCACCAGAAAAAAGCGGACTCCACGGGTGACCAGACTGGCGGCAATAAAGGGCAGTAGGGCAAAATGCGCCATGCCGCTGGCAATGGTCACAAATTTATAAGGGATCGGGGTCAGCCCCTTGAACAGAATAATCCACACGCCCCACTGCCGGAACTTTTCCTGTAGGGCGTTTAGCGTCTGTTCGGCATGGTAAAAATGTACGATCGGCAGCGCCAGATGCTCAAGCAGAAAGGCCCCGATAACCCAGCCCAGAATCCCGCCTGTGACACTCGCCACCGTGCAGAGCGTGGCGTAAAGCCACGCCTTGTCCCGGCGGGAAAGTACCATGGGCACCAGCAGCGTTTCTGGTGGAAGTGGGAAAAAACTGGCCTCGGCAAAGGTCAGGGCCACCAGCCACCAAGGGGCGTTCGGGCTGGCTGCGTGCCGCAACACGCGGGCATAGAGGCGATTAAGCATGAAAAAACAGGCCGGATGTTGAAAGAAAAATCATCCGGCCTTGATGCCACGCGATCCTGTATCAGGCCAGAGCCTATCGCCCATTGTGCCGGTGCGGCCCGCCGGGTGTGTTCTGTTGGAACTCTGCTCTGTTACAGGCGCTCGCGGCGCAGAACGTCTTCGGCTTTTCTGTGAATGGTGTCGTATTCCTCCTGCGTCAGCGTGCCGCGATGCAGCATTTCACTGGCGCGGGCCAGAGCATCCCGCGCATGGGTCGCATCGGGGATGGGGTAACGGCGGCCGGGCAGGGCAAAGGCATCATCCGGCAGCGCGTTGCGTTCTTCAGTGGTCAGTTTTGACATGATCTTCACTCCTGTCCGTTTCACAAAAGACCGGGGCTTCCAGCTCGTCCAGTTCCGCCATGGCGGCTTCCGCGCTGACGGTGGGGACGTCTGAAACCGGCACGACTCCCGGTCCTGCCGGAATAGGGCCGGGGCTGCTGAGTGTGCGCGTGACGCGGAAGGCTGTCATCACCGCAAGAGATCCAAAAACAATCCCGCCCGCGGCGTGCCCCAACTGAACCCCAGCCGGCCCAAACCGGCTGCCAAACCAGACAAAGGGAATGGTGCCCAGTGTGGCGCGCCCCCAGTTGAAGGCGGTGGAATAAAGCGGAAAGCCCAGATTGTTGAACGCCGCGTTGGCCACAAACAACATGCCGACAAACAGAAAGGCACCAATGGTCCAGGAACAGAACAGATGAATCAGCAAGGCAGCATCGCCCTGAGCGTGGAACCCGGCGACAACGTAGTTCTGCAGGGCTGCCAGCACGATCCATGTTGATCCCACACTCACCATGACCAGTTTGAGAGCGGATTTTAAGGTCTCGCGCACCCGCTCATACTGTCCGGCCCCCATGTTCTGGCCGATGATGGGGCCGACCGATCCGGTCAGCGCAAAAACCAGCGAGAACAGAACCGGGACCATCCTCTCGATGGAAGCCTGTCCACCCACGGCTTCCAGCCCGAAAGTCGCCATCGCACTGGTGACATAGGTTCCCGCAACGGGGGTGGCCAGATTGGTCAGGATGGCTGGCATGGCGACATTGCCCACACGCCGTGCATCGGGCAGAATGCGGGAGAGCACGGGGCGGGCGACCATGTCATGCCGCAACGCGCCCCGCATTCCCACAATCGCGACGACAAACCGGGAGAGCACGGTGCTGATGGCAGCACCTGTCAGTCCTTCATGCAGCCCGAAAATCATGAGCGGGTCCAGCATGGCGGCCACCACTGCTCCCAGCAGCGTGATGTGCATGGACCCCTTGGCATCGCCTACCACGCGCATCAGGGAAGAGGCTCCCATGCCAATGCAGATCAGCGGCAGAAAGGGGCTGACGACGTGCAGATAGGCTGCCGCATGGTCCAGAGCGGCATCACGTGCGCCAAGCAGATACAGCACCGGATGCGCCGCCAGGGAGGTGACAAGGCCCAGCAGCAGCGCGATGACCACAGTCACAATCAGGGAAGACGCGGCAATATGCCGGGCTTCCTCATGCCGTCCGGCCCCGATTTCACGCGCTGTGGCGGCACTCAGGCCAATGGTCAGGCCAATGGCGACAGCAATCTGCAGGCCAAGAACAGCCCCGGCAAACCCGATGGCGGCGGTCAGTGTCGGGTCATTCAGATGCCCGATATAGACCATGTTGAGCATATCCACCGCAAACACGGCCATCAGGCCAATGGCGCCCGTGCCAGCCATCACAATCACATGCTTCATGATGCTGCCGGTTGTAAAACAGGCCTTGTGCCTGCCGGGCGGGGTTTTGCCGGGTCATGGATACTCCGTGTCTGGTGCCGCGCGGGTGCCGTATCCTGCCAATCCGGCCCGACGCCGGAGAAGTATGTCATGCCCGATACGTTGTGCGAATGGGGAAAGCTGAATGTCCTCCCTGCCGGGAGCGCACGGCAGGAACAGGGGGCGGCTCAGGAGGTTTGCAGAGATGAGACAGGCAGTGATTCTGTGGTGTCTGACGGGGGCAGAATGGGGTCCGTGGGAGAGGCTTTTCTGTCCAGCTCTTCCAGCGGGTGGCCCAGATAGGCTTCCAGAACCTCGCGGGTGGAGCCATCCATGCGGATGCGTCCGTCTTCCAGCCAGATCAGCCGGTTGCACCAGTCGGCCATAATGTCGGCCATATGGCTGGACAGCACCAGAATATCCGCCTTGGAGACCAGCGTTTCCAGTCGCGCACGGGCGCGCTGGCGGAAGGAGGCATCCCCGGCCATGAACCATTCATCCATCAGCAGGACATCCGGCATGATGGCGGTCGCAAGGCCGAAGGACAGCCGGACTGTCATGCCGGAACTGTAGGTCTGCACAGGCAGGTCGAGAAAGGAGCCAAGTCCGGCAAAGGCTTCCACATCCTCTTCCACAGCGTGGATTGCAGAGGGCGATAGCCCCGCGAACATACCGCGCAGGCGAATATTCTCGCGCCCCGTCAACTCCATGTTCATGCCGAGTGACGGGTCCAGCAATGTGCCGATATGCCCGCGGACCGTCACACTGCCGTTCACGGGTTCATAAATCCCGGCCAGTGCGCGTAACAGTGTGGTCTTGCCCGCGCCATTTCCGCCCACAAGGCCCAGCCTGTCACCGGGGTTGAGGGTAAAGCTGACATCCCGCAGCGCCTGCACAACCACACGGTCCCGCGCATCATGCGTGAAGCGACCGCTCAGGGAGTTGCGAAGGGTCTTTTTCAGACTGCGGGCGTTGCCATGATAAAGTGGGAAAGAAATTTCCAGATCGCGGACGGTAATGCCAACCATGCGTTACACCCAATAGGCCAGACGGGCCCGCATGCGGGCAAAAAGGGCGAAGGTGAAGGCTGTCAGCCCCGCAGACCACGCCAGTGCCGCCGGCCAGACAGCGGTCTGGACGCTATCACCGGTAAAGGGGGTTCGCAGAATTTCCAGCAACGGGAAGAACGGGTCCAGCAGCAGCCAGTCCTGCCCGGTTTTCATCAGTTCCGGTGCCCATAGAATAGGTGTGACAAAAAACAGGATCTGCAGGGTGCTGGCCACAATAGGCGGTACATCGCGGAAGCGTGCCCCCAGAATACCCAGCAGCAGTGTTGCCATGAAACCGTCAAAAATCCACAGGCCACAGGCCGCCGGTACGGTCCATGACCAGGTTGGCACAATCCCGAACCACAGGAAAACGACGACAACGACCGGAATGTTATGCGCCAGAGTCAACAGGTTGCGCACTGTGGCCCGCAGCACATGCAGGCTGTAGGGCATACGGGCAGAATGGATCAGGCCCGCTGCGGAGGTAAAGGTTGTGCATCCGTCCTGGAGCGTGCTGGTCACAAACCCCCAGAGCACGAGGGATAGAGTCAGGTAGGGCAGGTATTTATGCACATCCATGTTCATCAGGTAGGCATACAGCACCCCCATGGCCGCCACCATGACAGCGGTTGAGGCTGTCAGCCAGAACGGGCCGAGGATGGAGCCCCGGTAACGCAGCTTGATATCCAGCCAGCCCAGCGTGGCCCCCAGCCGCGCCAGCTTCATGCCGGACAGCACATCCTGCCAGGCATGGCGGAGATAGGATGTGCCGCGTTCCGGCAGAAGGGTCATGACCGGTTCTGGCGCGGTGGAGGCGGGGGGATATCCGACTGCGGGAGTGGTCTGCATGCTGTTCATGATCCTCCATGGCGATAGAGAACAGAGTGTCTGTATGCAAGAGGGCGTGCTTTTTTGTCACGCTGCGTGCGTGTCTGCCCTGTCAGGCGTATCTTATGGCGTCTCTCTGGATGACAACAGCACGCGCGGTTGCTAAACCCGGCCCCGCAGTAGTCCTCTCATTCCTCACGTCGAAAAGCCGGGAACCCTCCTTATCATGAAGATTGTCGCCTGTAACAGCAATCTGCCACTGGCCAGAGCCGTTGCCGCGGAACTGTCTCTGCCTCTGTGCGATGTGACTGTCCGTCGCTTTGCCGACATGGAAGTCTTTGTCGAAATTCATGAAAATGTGCGCGGCGAGGATGTGTTCGTCATCCAGAGCACCTGCACCCCGACAAACGACAATCTGATGGAACTGCTGGTCATGCTGGACGCGCTGCGGCGCGGCTCAGCCCGGCGAATCACGGCGGTCATTCCGTATTTCGGCTATGCGCGGCAGGATCGTAAATCCGGCCCCCCGCACACCCATCAGTGCCAAGCTGGTGGCGAACCTGCTGGTGGAAGCCGGAGCAAACCGCGTGCTGACGCTGGACCTGCACGCCATGCAGATTCAGGGCTTCTTTGATATCCCGGTGGACAATCTGTATGCGGCGCCGCTCTTCAAGCGCGATATCCGGTCCCGCTATGGTGATCGGGATCTGATGATTGTCTCCCCGGATGTCGGCGGCGTGGTGCGTGCCCGTCAGCTGGCGCAGCGTCTGAATACCGACCTTGCCATTATTGACAAGCGGCGTGAACGCGCTGGCGTTTCTGAAGTCATGAACGTGATTGGGGATGTCCGTGGCCGCCACTGTCTGCTGGTGGATGATATTGTTGATAGTGGTGGCTCCCTGTGCAACGCCGCGCAGGCGATCGCCAATAATGGTGCGGCTTCCGTTGGCGCCTATGTGACGCATGGTGTGCTGACCGGGCAGGCTGTGGAGCGGGTTGCAAACTCCCCGATCGAAATGCTGACCCTGACGGACAGCATCATGGCGACCGAAAGTGTTGAAGCGGCCCATAACATCCGGCAGGTGACCATCTCCAGACTGCTGGCGCAGGCCATGCGGGCCGTCGCTGATGAAAGTTCCGTCTCCTCCCTGTTTGATTGAGAGCCATGACCCAGCTTCTCTCCCGCTCTTACTGGTATCTTCGGCACGGCCAGACTGACTGGAACCGTGATGGTCTGTCTCAGGGGCGCACCAACGTGCCCCTGAACGCAACGGGGATTGCTCAGGCCGATGCCGCGGCGAAGCTGTTTCAGGACGGTATTCAGACCTATGCGCCCATCACGCATATTGTCAGCTCTCCGCTGGATCGTGCCCTGAAAACGGCCACCATCGTGCAGCAGGGGCTTGTGGCGCAGGGTCACGCGCCGCTGCCACTCACGACGGATAGCGGGCTGGAAGAAGTCTGCTTTGGTGAGCAGGAAGGCCAGCCGATGGGGGACTGGTATGATAGCTGGATTGCGGGAGAGTACACGCCAGAGGGGGCGGAACCGTTTGCCGAGCTAAAGGCGCGGGCTGTGGCTGCGGTGAACCGGGCCATGGAAGCGGGCGGGATCCCGCTGATTGTTGCGCACGGCGCGCTGTTCCGGGCGTTGCGTTCCGCCATGAACCTGCCTGCCAATGTGCGTCTGCCCAATGCGACACCGTTATGGATTCAGCCTTCCGACACCCAGACCGATCCGGTCTGGCAACTGACTGTCATGGCGGACTGATCTGCCAGAGAGGGCGGCATGGATGCTTCGATGATCAGTCTGATGACGATTCTGGAAGAGGAGAACCGTCGGCTGAAGCGAATATATGCGGATCTGAGCCTGTAGACGGATAGTCTGACGGGAGCCTTGGAAAAAAGAGAAGCGGCCACTCCTGCACCCATTGGTGTCATGGGCTGAAAAGCAGGGGATTGTCCTGATCTCTACGCAAATCAGGCAATCCACAGCAGAACGCTACTATCAAACGCTACAACAGACCTGTCTGGCAGGAATGGCTGGAGCGGTCTCTGTTTGAAACCCTTCAGGACATGCGGGAGGTCGCAACACAATGGCCTCTGGACAGAGAACCATGACCGACCCAACATGGGGAACAGCGGGTTGATAGCCGCCCGGAAATTAACAGAAGCGGCCTGAAGTCTTATTCAGAGCTCCTTTAAAAACGGGGAATGACCATACACCGGTCCCGCAGGCAGGAGTTTGCCCGGATTAAGAATATGGTGTGGGTCCATGGTGTTTTTTAAAAGCCCGCATGACGCTTAGGGCACCTTGGCCATGTTCCGTTTCCAGAAAATCCAGCTTGCCCATGCCAACGCCATGCTCACCGCTGCATGACCCGCCAAGGGCCAGCGCACGGGCGACGATCTTCTTGTCCAGTTCCCATGCCTGCGCGTGGCCTTCCGGCGTATCTTCCGTAATAATCAGGGTATGGAAATTGCCATCGCCAACATGCCCCAGCAGCGGCGCACGCAGGCCAGAGGCTTTGATATCCTCATAGACTCCGTCAATCAGGATGCCGAGGCGGGAAATGGGAACAATGCAGTCGGTGGAAATAACACGTGCCTGAGGGGCCAGCGCCTTGGCGGCCCAGAAGGCATCATGCCGTGCTTTCCAGAGCCGGGATCGCTCTTCCGCACTGTCTGCCCACGCAAAGCCCAGCCCGTTATTGGCTTCAGCAAGGGCTTCCGTGGCGTTCACCTGTTCCTGCACAGCGGCAGGCGCACCGGCAAATTCAAAAAACAGCGTGGTCAGCGGGCGATGGCCATGCAGTTTGGAAAACTGGATGGAGGCCTGCATCTGCACGGCGTCCATCAGTTCCACACGGTTGACGGGAATGCCGCACTGAATGATTTCCATCGCGGTCTGCACTGCGTCATGCAGATTTTCAAACTGGCAGACAGCAGCGGATAATGTTTCGGGGCGTCCATGCAGTTTCAACTGGACTTCCGTGATAACGCCCAACGTGCCTTCGGAACCGATGAACAGGGATGTCAGATCATACCCGGTGGAGGATTTCCGCACACGTCCGCCCGTCTGGATAATCTCACCATTTGCGAGAACAACCGTCAGGCCCAGCACATTGTCTTTCATGGTGCCGTAGCGTACTGCGGCGGTGCCCGAGGCGCGGGTTGCGCACATGCCGCCCAGCGTGGCCTCACCACCCGGATCGACGGGGAAAAACAGCCCTGTGTCACGGATCTGGGTATTCAGGCTCTGGCGTGTCAGTCCTGCCTGCACACGGCAGTCGAGATCCTCCGCGTTCACCGCGAGAATGGCGGTCATGCGGGAGAGGTCGAGGCTGATGGCGTGTTCCGGTGGCACCACATGTCCTTCCACCGACGTGCCCGCACCGAAAGCTACCACCGGCACCCGTTCCGCGTGGCAGGTGCGTAGAACGGTCGCGACATCCTGTGTGCTTTCCGCAAAAACGACGGCGTCCGGCATGCGGGCGGTGCTCATAGCCTCGCCATGGCTGTGCTCTTCCCGCACGGAAGGGGCAGTGCTGATCTGTGCATCCAGTGTTACGCGCAGAGTGGTCAGAACAGCCTGCAGGCGACCTGCGGCAGAGGCGGAATTTTCAGGCATCGCGAAATATCCAGAAAGAAAAATGGGCCGTCGTGGTCCGCTTTCATAAAGCAGAATGGGTGTCTGGTAAAATTCCCGGTTTGCCGGTTCTGATTTCTGTTGGGTCTTTCATGGCCATTATGTTTTCCGGCTTATACCAGAAATTATGGTGACTGACCTGTCTGAGCCTATTTTCTGAGACTGATGGATCGGATGGTTTTGGGCAGTGCGACGAGATTGTTCCAAGCTTTACCGGCGGCGTCGATGATCTGGTCGATGCCGTCATCAGCCAGTTTCTTCCTGAAAAGAAAATCAGAACTGACGCCCTGCGTCACGTCACAGACGTGTCAGCCGCTTCGTCCTTTGGGATTACGCCCAGTTTCAGCAGGGCTTCGGCTGCCTCAACCAGAGCGCGGCCGCTGGCTTCGTCCCGCGCGGGAGCCGGGAAGCGGGGCGCCAGACGGAGCCGGTAGCGCATGGGTAATGGTGGGCGACGCAGGAAAGGCCAACCCTGTGACAGGTAAGGTGAGGTTGTTTCAATCAGCACAGGCTGCACGGCGGAACGGGTGCGCTGGGCAATGGCGGCAAAGCCGGGTTGAAACGGACCGGGTTCCGCTCCCGCGCGGGAGCGTGTGCCTTCGGGAAAGAGCAGCAACTGGCAGCCTTCCTTCAGGCTGTCTGTGGCTGGTGCAATCAGTGTGAGCAGACTGTCATGCCGGATATAGCCAGCGGTGCGCAACGTGCTGCCCAATGTCGGGCGTTCCCAGATGGAGGCCTTGGTGACACAGACCAGCCGGGGGAGGGCAGCGGCCAGAATCAGGCAGTCCAGACGGGACGGATGGTTGGCAATCAGCACCAGATCTGTTTCATCCCGTATGGGCGTAAGTTCTGTCAGGTCACATTTTAGAATCCCCATGACATCAAGGAAGCGCACGGCAAACCGGGCCATATCATAAAGCCAGCGCCGCGCCAGCCGCCGCCTGTGTGGTCCTTCGGGCAGACATCCGCGCAGGACGCAGGAGCCTGCATCCAGTGTCAGAAAAATAACGGCAATGCCCAGCAGAGCGGCGTAAAAACGCACACAGGCGCTTAAAGCAGAGAAGCGGAACATGCGGGCTTGGGCTTTATCCGTCAGAGTGGTCGCCCTCCGGCTGAGGGCTTTTCTGCATACTGGCCCGCTCAGCCTTCTGCCAGTGGAAAATGACAGGCCACGGAATGGCCCGGCCCTGTTGCGCGCAGGGCTGGTTCTTCCACCCGGCAGCGGTCCTGCACAAACGGGCAGCGTGTGTGAAAGCGGCAGCCAGCCGGACGCGCTACAGGGCTTGGAATATCGCCGCCCAGCGGGGCCGCGCGGGCAGCACCCACCACAGGGCGTGGGACAGCGGCAGTCAGGGCGGCAGAGTAAGGGTGGGCCGGGCGATGCAGCACCGCGTCTGTTTCCCCCAGTTCCACCACTGCGCCGAGATACATCACGGCCACGCGGGTGGAAATCTGCCGCACGACGGCCAGATCATGTGCAACAAAGACATAGGTCAGCCCCAGTCGGGCCTGAAGGTCGGCAAACAGATTGACAATCTGTGCCTGCACGGAAACATCCAGCGCGGACACAGGCTCATCCGCCACAATCAACCGGGGGAGAAAGTGCGAGTGCGCGGGCAATGTTGATGCGCTGCCGCTGTCCGCCGGAAAATTCATGCGCGTAACGCTCCAGCGCGGTAACGGGCAGGCTGACCAGATCCATCAGGTCATGCAGGCGCGCCGTAATGGTTGCGCGGGAGCGTCTGCGTCCGTCCGGGTCGGGATGCACCCGGAGGGGCTCTGCCAGCAGATCTCCAATGCGTCGGCGCGGATTGAGGGAGGCGTAGGAATCCTGAAACACCATCTGCATCCGCTGGCGGAGCGGGCGCAGGGTGCGCTCATTCAGGGCGGTAATATCCTGTCCTTCAAACAGGATCTGGCCGGAGGAGACGTCTGTCAGTCGTAACAGGCATCGGCCAAGTGTGGATTTGCCGCATCCGGACTCACCCACCAGCCCCAGCACTTCTCCGGGCATGACGGAGAGTGAGATGCCATCAACCGCCTTCAGGGTCTGCCCACGGGGCAGATGATAGGTCTTGCGCACATCCCGTACGTCCAGCAGCGGTCTGGCACTGGCACTGGCACTGGCACTGGCACTGGCACTGGCACTGGCACTGGCACTGGCACTGGCACTGGCACTGGCACTGGCATCTGGCGCGATGGCCGTGCCTGCAAGGCGGGTCATAGGGGTGGCTCCCCGGCGATGGAGGATAAGACAGGCTGGATGCTCTGATCTGAAAAACCGGGGATATTCCCGTCGGGATCGCTCATGTCGGTTTCTGCGTCCAGCAGGCGCGGCGGCAGGGGTGTGCCTTCCGCAGGCAGAACACAGGCTGCGAACTGGGCTGAGTGCTGATGGATGTTGGACGCTGACTGTGTGCCTGTATCCTGTCCCACCTGTCCCACCTGTCCCGCTGGCACGAGTGGCACCAGTGGCGGCGGTGTGTCGCGGCAGGTTTTATGCGCATAGGAGCAACGTGGCGCAAAGGCGCAGCCTGCGGGGCGTTCCAGCGGAGCAGGGGGCGCACCTGCAATGGCAGGCAGGCGGTGCGGACGTGGACCGTCCAGCGGGGGGATCGAGGCCAGCAGAGCCGCCGTGTACGGGTGGCCGGGGTGTGCAAAAAGGGCATCCGTCGGGCCGGTTTCCGCTACCCGGCCTGAATAGAGCACCAATGTTGTGTCACAGGTTTCCGCCACAACGCCCATGTCATGCGTGATCAGCAGCACGGAGGAGCCATAGGTACTGCGCAGGGAGCGGATCAGGTCCAGAATCTGCGCCTGTACGGTGACATCCAGCGCCGTTGTCGGTTCATCGGCAATCAGCAGAGACGGATTGCAGGAGAGCGCCATGGCGATCATGGCGCGTTGCCGCAGGCCACCGGAAAGCTGGTGCGGGTAGCGGTCCGCCGATGCGGGCCGGGTCGGGCACGCCCATGTCCGCCAGCAGTTCCACAGTGCGGGCGCGGGCCTGTTTGCGGGAGAGGCGTTCATGCGCGCGGATCTGTTCATCAATCTGCCAGCCGATGGTGTAGACGGGCGTAAAAGCCGTCATCGGGTCCTGAAAGATCATGGCAATTTCCTTGCCACGCAGGCGGCGGAGCTGTTTTTGCGCAAGCCCTACCAGTTCCTGCCCCCGGAACAGGGCGGAGCCGGTTATCCGCACGCCGGGGCTGTCAATCAGCCCCATCAGCGCCATGGCGGTTACGGATTTGCCGGAGCCGGATTCCCCCGCCAGCCCCAGAATATCCCGCTCACCCAGCGTGAAGGACACATGCTCCACAATGGGGATCATCCGTCCGCGGGAGGGAAAGCTGACGCATAGATCCCGCACATCCAGCAGGGGGGCAGGGCGTGGAGGGATCGCTTTAGCGGGCATCACGCACCCTCGGGTCCAGAAACAGATAGAGGACATCCACCACCGCGTTGGCCAGCACCACAAACACAGCGGAATACATCACGGTGGCCATAATCAGCGGGAGGTCCAGATTGGTCAGCGCCTGATAGGTCAGTCGCCCGACGCCGGGTAGACCAAACACCACTTCTGTCAGCAACGCGCCGCCCCCGACAAGCTGCGCGAAATCCAGCCCGAAGAGGGAGACAAAGGTAATCATGGAGGTGCGCAGCCCGTGCCGCAGCAGGATGCGGGTGGGGGATAGCCCCTTGGCCCGCGCTGTGCGCATGAAATCCTCGCCGGACAGGGCGACCAGATCGGCCCGCAGCACCCGACTGTAAATGCCGATAAACATGACGGCCAGCACGATCCACGGAATGACCAGCGCCTTGAACCAGCCCCACGGGTTTTCCGTCAACGGCACGTAGCCCAGCCCCGGCACCCATGAGAACAGCCATGTGTCATGATACCGGCTCTGTGTGATGAGGTTGGCCACCTGCCCCAGCCAGAATACGGGCATGGAAATGCCGATCAGCCCCAGCATCATCAGGATTCGGTCTGTCCAGGTGCCTTTCAGGGCGGCGGCGAGGGTGCCCATGGCGATGGACAGCACAACCCAGATCACTGCCGCGCCGCAGACCAGAGAAACCGTAACCGGAGCCGCACGGGCAATTTCCGGCACGACCAGTTCGCCCCGATCCACGTAGGAGGCAAGGTCCTGCGTGATGAACAGTTTCTTCATCATGGTGGCGTACTGCACGGGCAGCGGGCGGTCGAACCCATATTCCAGCCGGACTTTTTCCATGGTCTGGGGGGAGGCGTTGCGTCCGGCAATGCGTGCCGTCGGGTCCGCTCCGGGTGTGGCGAAAAAGACCAGAAACACCAGCGCGGAAATGCCGAACAGAACAAACACGGTCTGCCCAAGCCGACGGAGGAGCGCCCTTATCATGCGTCAGCCCTCCTCATGAAGACCGCCGGGCGGAATCCCGCACATCCAGTGCATCCCGCAGTCCGTCCCCCAGAATATTCAGCGCCAGCACCACCAGCACAATGGCCAGACCGGGGGCAATTGCGACCATGGGGCGGGGTGTAGATCAGCCCCTCGCCGTCCTGAATGATGGTGCCCCATGAGGCTGCCGGAGCCTGCACACCAATGGAGAGGAAGGACAGAGCACTTTCCGCCAGCAGGGCAAGCGCCATGAGCAACGGACCCAGTACCACCAGCGTGGTGGTCACGTTTGGCAGAATATCAAACAGCACAATGCGCCAGCGCGGCACGCCAAGGCAGCGCGCCGCCGTGACAAATTCGGCCTGCCGCAGCGCCAGCACCCGGCCCCGGATGGGCCGCGCCGCATAAGGCACATAGACCAGTGCGATAATGACAATGGGGATCAGAAGACTGTCCGCCTCCACCACAAACGGCCCCAGCTTCAATCCCTGACTGACCGTGACAATGGAGAGCGAGATGGCGAACAGATAGACCGGCACCGCCCACATGATATCCATCAGGCGGGAAAGCACGGTATCCACCAGCCCGCCAAAAAAGCCGGCGGCAATGCCCGCCGTTGCGGCCAATAGCAGGCACAGCACAGCCGCACAGGCGGCAATCAGTAGCGAATTCCGACCGCCATAAAGGAGACGCGCCGCCACATCCCGCCCCTGACTGTCCGCCCCCAGCAGATAGGCCGCATGGCCGGTCGGCCCGATGGGGCTGAGGCCCAGATGCAGCGGGTTATCGTTCGGCTGCATGATATCCACTTCATGCCCGTCCAGCAGGATGCTGCCAGCGACATTGGAGGTGAACGGGTCTGTCCGGGCAATATCCCGCGCATAGAGCGGAGCCAGCGCGCAACTCAGGGCGATCAGCGCCAGCACGACAAGAGCCACCATGGCGGCGCGGTTGTGGAGCAGGCCACGCAGGGCCTGTCGCCATGGGCCGGGTGGGGGAGGGGCTTCAGCCGTCATCGGACCTGAAGCTGGGAGAGGAGGATTGCATCATTAAGTGTTACGATGGCGTTACGCGTGCGTTTTGACAACAGGGTGACGCGCCTGATCTGCACAAGAGGCACCGCCGGGGCCTGTGCCATCAGGGCGCTGTCTGCTTCGGCCCAGTCTTTCTTACTCTGATCAGGGCTGATCAGGGCTGTTCTGGCGGCCCTGGTCATCAGCGCATCGGTCTCCGCATTACAGAAAGCCGATATGTTGGGAGAATTATCGGAATGAGGATGGAAGCTGGCGCAGGCAAACAGGGTTTGCAGAAAGCTGGAGGCGGAGGGGTAATCTGCGTTCCATCCTGTCAGGGCAAGCTGCACATGGTTGTCACTGTTCTGGATATAAGGGAACTGCACGGTCTGCGTCATGCTACGTACGGTAGCCACATAGCCAAGGCTGGCCAGAGTGCTGCGGATTTCCATCGCCATGGCGGCATAGCGCCCTTCCAGAGGGGCCACGATGGTGATTTTCTGCCCTGCTGTGCCACTTTCCCGCACCAGTCTGCGGGCTTCCTCAAGGTCCGGGGCCTGCCATTGGGGCAAAGGGTGCGCGGGGGACGCCCCCTTGGTATAGGCGCAGCCGGGCGCGAAACCCGGAGTGCCCTGTGGCAGGAGCTGGCATAACGGGGCCGCGATGGCGGGACCGCCATGATAGATGACCATGGCGTGACGGTTGATGGCGTAATTCAGAGCCTGCCGCGCCTTGAGGGAATTGAAGGGCGGGAGCCGCACATTCAGAGCAGCGTAATAATAGAGCAGCAGCGTGTAAATCTGTACCTGTCCGGCGTAACGACTCCCGACTTCACCCAGACGGTCCAGCGGGACATCTTCATACATCCAGTCATACTGGCCATTTTCAATGGCCGTCACCTCGCCTTCCGTGTCCAGCCCGAAGGTGACCCGCATGGTGTCCGGGTATCCGGCTGGCTGTGCGTCATGCGCCCATTCCTGAAAATACGGATTGCGTTCCAGTACCATGCCGGTCGCCGGGTCATAAGAGGTCACGCGGTAGGGGCCGGTGCCCGGAGGGGCGGTGTTGCCGGTATCATGCGGTGGCGTTCTGGCCGGAACAATGGCGGCGTGAAACCAGGCCAGACGGTCCAGAAATTCGGTATCCGGTTCCGTCAGATGGAAGGTGATGGTGCGTGTTGCGGGATCTGTCTCTATCCCTCCTGCAAGCGTGCAGTGCGCCGGATCATGCAGGCAGGCGTCCGCTCCGATAATATGGCTGTAATAGGGTCCGGCGGTGGGGCTGCCAACCTTGAACAGGCGCCGGAACGATGCTGCGACATCATCCACCCCCACAGGCTGACCATCTGAAAAATGCAGATTGGGCCGGAGCGTAAACCGATAGGTCCGCCCGCCGTCTTCCGGTTGCGGCACGGCTTCTGCCAGATCGGCAATCACATGCTGCGCTGCGGGGCCGGAAAATTTCGGAAAGGCCAGCAATCCGTCATAAACCGGCGTTTCAAGCTCTTTGATAAGGGAAATATAGGAAACCTGCGGGTCCAGCGTGCCACCGGAATTCTGCGCCGCCAGCAGCAGGGTGCCGCCTTTATGGGGATCAGAGGGGGATGACGCGGCGGGCTGTGCCGGGTTTGGCCCGGAGGTGGATTGAGCCTGTAAGGGCGAAAACGGCCTTGCTACGGTGAGCAGAGCCGTCAGCGCACATCCCGCATAGAAGGCGTGTTTCTGCATGACGGTCTCCACCCGAGATAGACTGGAGAAACCTTAAAAGGGCGTGATGCAGGAGACAATGCAGAAACCGAAAGGCCTTATAAAAGCTGATTGGGACCAGCCAGCCGATCAGATGTTGGGGGGGCCCGGTCTGGTCAGGAGGTGACGCAGGAGCGGATATGATCGCGGAGAAGACCTGTCAAAACATTGTCTCCCCCCTGCTGATACCATGTGTGGTAAGTGCGCCAGTGTTCTCCAACATAGTCCGGCAGCTTGCTGGATTGTAAAGCATTAAAGCCATTCAGAATTTTTTTCCGAAGCTGATCCTGTGAGCGCATCGGGAAATGCAGGATGCAGAAACCAGCTTCAACCATGATCCGGATGGCAGAGGCCGGCTGATTGAACTGCTCCACAAAATGGTTCCCAGTGACAGGGACTAGCCCTTGCCGTACCCGGTAGGCGACTTTGGTGACGCGTACCTTCATGGTTGGCCAGACCGCCACCTGTGTTTCACCAAGTGACGGACCAAAGGGAACAGGTTCTTTCTGCGGGGAGATAAGGGCCGCCTGCGCCCAATGGAAAACCAGCATGGAAACAGATGGGTCTTCAAGCAGTGCATTGAATGTCGCGGCACTCTGGTCGGCATTGCGGGTGCAGCAGGTGATCAGTTCATCCGCATCAACAAAAAACACCCATTCTACCGGAATTTCATCATGCTCCAGATAAAGCAGCATGAACTGCTCAAGGGCTTTCATTTTGGAAGCCTGATAATAGGCAACCTGATAGTCAAAGGCGCAGAAAACACCTGCATCCGGATGGTCCTGCCGGAACCGGGTAATAAGATCTGTCGTGCCGTCCGTGCTGTGATTATCAAGGATAAAAAAGCGGCGGAAACCCAGTTGATAGTGATGGCGCAAATTCTGGCCAATAATATCAGCTTCATCCTTGACCAGAATAAAGAGCGCGGCTCTGCTCAGGGCTGGCACGGTAACCTGTGGAGACACCTGCCAGTCCGGGCCACCCCGTAGCGTGTTGAACGCTATGGCGGCCTGTTCACTCATATCGTCAGGAAGGCCGGTCAGAACGGGGTGCTCACTCATCGTGTCAGTCTTTCTTGCTTGAGGCAGGGAACGTTACCGGGGAGGGGGCGTGACTAGTCTTTGGGGGCCATCAGTTTTTGCAGCGCGTCTGTCATGGCCTCAGCGCTCAGATTGGCGTCAACCGTGCCAACGTAGCGGGTGTCCGGGTTCATCACCACAAAGCGGGGGGACATCTGCATGGCATAGGTCCATTCCGGGTCGGGACGTTTTTCAACGGTGGTGTGATATTCCTTTGCCAGCTCCTCCAGCGGGCCGGGGGCGGCCGTGCCCGCTACAACGCGCGGGCTGATGCTCTGGCCGTACAGACGCAGGCGTTCGGCGTCATCACGGTCTGGATCAAGACTGACAAAAATGATCACGGCCTTCCGTTTGCCGGGGTCCACCCTGTCCAGTGCGGCGGACATGTTCGTCAGAGCCGGGGTGCAGGCGTCGTCCGCGCAATGGGTTGCGCCAAACAGTACCACCATCCAGCGCCCCTGGAAGGTCTGGTCCGTCATGGTGCCGGTGGTGGCGTCCATCAGGCGGAAGGAGCCACCGACTTCATTGCCATAGGTGTTCAGTGTCGGGCCATAATGCAGGGCAACCTGGGTGCCCACATAGGTCGCAACACCCGCCACAGCCAGAATGCCAGCGGCAATCAACGCAAATCGTTTTTCCTTGGGTGTCATACCTTAATGTGCCTCTGCCCAGTTTCCGCCAGTTCCTGTTTCAACCACCAGCGGCACGGACAGTGTCGCCGCTGCTTCCATCACCGTGCGCACCAGTGCGGCTACGGCGTCGGCCTCCTCCGCCTCTGCTTCAAACAGCAGTTCGTCATGCACCTGGAGCAGCATCCGGGCGGAAAGCCCGGCCTCTTTCAGGGCCTTTGGGAGTTTGACCATGGCGCGCTTGATGATATCCGCGGCTCCGCCCTGCAAGGGGGCGTTAATGGCCTGCCGTTCCGCATACTGCCTGCGGGCAGCATTTTTTTCATGAATGCCCGGCACATAGCAGCGCCGCCCGAAGGGGGTCAGTATAGCCCGTCGCACGGGCCTGCTCGCGCATGTGTTCCATATAATCCCGGATACCGGGATAGCGGGCAAAATAGGCGTCGATATAGGCCCGGGCTTCCCCAGCGGGAATCCCAAGCTGGCGCCCCAGCCCGAATGCCGAGATCCCGTAAATAATCCCGAAGTTGATGGCTTTGGCCCGGCGGCGCGTCAGGCTGTCCATGTTCTCCAGCGGGATGTTGAACACTTCTGACGCCGTGCGGGCATGAATATCCTGTCCCAGCGCAAAAGCTTCCCGCAGAGCGGGAATATTGGCCACATCCGCCAGCAGGCGCAGCTCAATCTGGGAATAATCCGCAGAAATCAGTTTCCTGCCCGGTGGTGCAATAAAGGCCTGCCGGATGCGCCCGCCTTCTTCCGTGCGGATGGGGATGTTCTGCAAATTCGGGTCATTGGAGGAAAGCCGCCCTGTGGTGGTAATGGCCATCTGGAAGGAAGTATGGACCCGGTCATCCGTCGTGGCCTGACGCAGTAGCGCATCCGTATAGGTGCTTTTCAGTTTGGCCAGTTGCCGCCATGCCAGCACGCGGCCGGGCAGGTCATGCCCCTGATCCGCGAGATCCTGCAACACGGACGAATCCGTGCTCCAGGCTCCGGCCTTACCGCGCTTGCCGCCTTTCAGGCCCATTTCATCAAACAGGATTTCACCAAGCTGGCGCGGCGAGGCGACATTGAATTCGCGCCCGGCGGCGTGATGAATGTCCTTTTCCATGACGGCCATACGGCTGGCAAAATCTTCTGACAGGCGGCCCAGTTCGGCCCGATCCACCGCGATCCCCGCCTTTTCCATGCTGGCGAGCACCGGGGAGAGCGGGCGTTCAAGCTGTTCATACAGCGCCAGTGCCTGATTGGTGCGCAGGGTGGGGCGCAGCACATGCCACAGCCGCAGCGTGACGTCCGCATCCTCAGCGGCATAGGGCGTGGCCCGGGCGACGGGAACCTGCGGGAAGGGCACGCGGTTGCGTCCGGTGCCAGTCACGCTGTCATAGCTGATGGGGGTGTGCCCCAGATGCAGGGTGGAGAGTTCATCCATCCCCTGCCCATGCTGCCCGGCGGACTGCGCGTAGGACATCAGCATGGTGTCATCCACCGGACCGATGGTCGTAAAGTCCAGTCCGGCATGGTCAAACACCAGCAGGTCAAACTTCGCGTTCTGGAAAATTTTCAGAACAGTGGGGTCTGTCAGCAGCGGGCGCAGAATGTCCAGCGCCGCTTTGGGCTGGAGCTGCTCTCCCGCCGGTTCTTCCAGCGTGCCTTCATGCCGGAGAGGGATGTAGCACGCCTTGCCGGGAGCCGTAGCCAGAGAAATGCCAACCATGTTGGCGTGGAGCGGGTCCAGCCCGTCGGTTTCTGTATCGACCGCGCACAGGCCAGCTTCCTGTGCGGCGGTCACCCATGTTTGGAGCTCTTCCGCTGTGCGTGCGGTGTCATACGGCCCGTGCGCGGCAGTAAGGGAGGCGGCAGCGGTGGCGGACTGACCAGCTTCAACCGGTGCGTCTGGTCCAGCGGATGGGGTGGCGCCGCTTACCGAGGCATGGGCAGTCGCGCGGGCGGAGCGGTGGGCATGGGCGCCCGAGGGATGGCCGACACCCAGACGGGTCAGCACGGAGCGGAAGCCCATGCTTTCCAGCCAGTCCGCAACCATCAGCTTGTCCAGTTCCCGCACCCCCAATTCTTCCACGGGCATGGGGAGTGGCACGTCCCGCGCCAGCTCCACCAGCTTGCGGGAGATGCGGGCGGCGTCGGCATGTTCAATCAGCATGTCGCGTCGTTTGGATTTTTTCATCTCCGGGGCAGCGGCCAGAACAGCTTCCAGAGTGCCGTATTCGTTCACAAGGGCGGAGGCCGTTTTGGGGCCGATCCCGGGCACACCTGGCACGTTGTCGGTCGGGTCTCCCATCAGGGCCTGAACGTCCACCACCTTATCTGGTGTGACGCCAAACTTGGCTTCCACTTCCGGTGTGCTGATGGCGGTCTGCTTCATCGGCTCCAGCATGCACACGCCGGGGCCGATCAGCTGCATCAGGTCCTTGTCGGACGAGACGATGGTGCAGGTGCCCCCCATTTCCCGCACGGCGGTGGCGTAGGAGGCAATCAGATCATCCGCTTCCCACCCCGCCAGCTCAATGGCGGGCACGTTGAAGGCGCGTGTGGCGTCCCGGATCAGTGAAAACTGCGGGCGCAGATCTTCCGGTGGTTCAGGCCGGTGGGCTTTGTATTGCGGATAGATTTCCGAACGGAAGGTCTGCCGCCCCGCATCGAAAATAACAGCCAGATGTGTTCCCACATGCTCGCGCAGAAGGCGGGCCAGCATGTTTGTAAATCCATAGACGGCATTAACGGGAACGCCGTCCGGGCTGGTCATGGGGGGCAGGGCATGAAAGGCGCGGAAGATAAAGCCGCTGCCATCTACCAGTACCCAGGTGGGGCGTATCTGTGTCGGTCATGAAACTCTTGCAGGACTGGGCCGGAAACGGGCCGGAAAAAGGTGAGACGGATGGAGGGGGTGGGCATATGCGTCCCTTCTCTGTCTGTCCAGCATACAGGGGAGGGAAGGAGCCTGCAAGGCAGGCGCGGATGGCGGCCTGCTTCAGGCTTTTGGAGTCTCGTGTCGGGCTGCTTGAAATATGCATGATATGAATAACTTATAGTCTGAAATCAGACCGGAAAGAGCGGCTCTGACCTGTTTACAAAACTATATTTCAATGAATATAGACAAAGATACCGCTCTGTAATGACTGCATGAATTGCGGGCTGGCAGGACAGTGGACAGTCCGCCTGTCTGCTTTCTCACGATTTGATGAGGTGCATTCCTGTCTTCTTAAAAGACCGCTTTTGAAAACCATCGCAGAAATTTGAAATTTTTATAAGCCGTTTTGGACCAGTGTGAGGCGGCGCAATGGCCGGGCATGTCAGGGCGGCAGTATTCAGGAATGAGCATATTATGAGAAGATATAAGGTCAGAAACGGATTTTTTCACCGTAGGCATGGGGGCAAAGAGCTTCTGTCCGCGTTGCTGAGGACAAAGGTGGCAGAGGCGTGTTGGCAGACCGCCTTGCCCCCCCGTTCTCACGGCTTTTGCCGTGCTGCTCTCTATCCAGACCAGCCGGGCGCAGACAACCCCTTCCGCCACACCTGCCACCGGGGCGACACCACGTGTCACGTTGGGGCCTGCCACGGCGCATCCTTCTCCGTCTTCTCAGGGTGGCACGCAGCAGGCGTCTGGCGAGGCAGAGGCCGAGCCCGATACCGGGCTGACGCTGGACAAAATTTTTGATGGGCAGCGCACGCTGGGCACTAGTGGTCTGAGTTCTCTGGAAGGCTCCAGCGGCGGCGGGATTGCAAGCTGGGCGACTATTGGCGGCTATGGCAGCAAGAAGAGCCTTGGGATGGCCTTTCACTACAGCTATGTGAGCCTGACAAATTATACGGACCAGAATGTGGGTGCCATTCTGGGGTTTTATGACCGCGTGGAAATTTCCTACTCGCATAATTTCTTCCGCACCGGCACCACCGGGCGGAAGCTGGGCATCGGGGAGGGATACCAGTTTGATCTGGATACCGGCGGGATCAAGGTGCGGTTGTTCGGGCATGTGCTGGACAAGACCCTTCTGCCGCAGGTGGCGGTCGGGGCCATGTACAAGCACGATGGGGATGCGAAAGTTATTCACGAAGTAGGGTCAAAACATACCGATGGCGCGGATGTTTATATTGCCGCCACCAAGCTGTTTCCAAAACTCGGGCTGCTGGTGGACACCACCATGCGCCTGACCAAGGGGAACCAGTGGGGGATCCTGGGTTTCGGGGGGGGACCGGAATGATAATTACTATCCGCAGTTTGAAGGATCACTCGGCTATCTGCCCTCTTTTATTCCGGGGCTGGTTGTCGGGGTGGAATATCGCACCAAGCCGCGCAACCAGAACTTTACGCCGGAAAGCAACTGGTTCGACGTTTACGCCAGCTATTTTGTCAACAAGCACCTGAATATCACGGCGGCTTATGTCTCTCTGGGGACAATCGCCACCTACCGGAATCAGACAGGTGCTTATGTCTCACTCCAGACGGGGTTTTAACGTAGAGCCTCTCCCGGCGGACCAGAGACGCTCTCTGGTCCGCCGGGGTGCATGAACAGAGATGCGCCAGCGGGTTACTGTCCGACGGTGCCTGCAACCAGCCCCGGTGTCAGGATTTGCGGCAGCACCACGTCCGGCCCATTGGCGGGGACGTAGAGGTAGAACGGCACGCCGTCCCTCCCATGGGCTTTCAGAAACGTGCTGATAGCCGGGTCATGATTGGTCCAGTCGCCGCGCAGCACGGTCACGCCATGGGCGGCAAAGGCCGCCTGTGTGCTGGGGATGTCCAGCGCCACCCGTTCGTTGACAAGGCAGGTGATGCACCATGCCGCCGTCATATCCACAAAAACGGGCTTGCCTGCCGCATGGAGTTCTTTCAGGCGCGCTTCAGAAAACGGTTCCGTGCCTTTCGGCAGGCCAGTGGTCAGGGTGCCCGCGGCAGGGGCGGCGCTCTGGTGCCGCAGTGCGGGAATCAATGCAAGGGCGGCCAGTAATCCCAGCAGGGCCAGCCCATGCAGTGCGGTGCTGGAGCGTGTGTGTCCCTGCTGAATGAGCCTGACCTGCGCTACCCCGTACATCCATGCTGCAAAGCTGAGCAGTACCAGCCCTGTTGCCAGAAGCAGTACAACGGACGCTCCACCTTCCAGTGTTGCCACCCACAGCAGCCACACGCAGGACCCCAGCAGAGGGAACGCCAGAAACTGGCGTAGATACTGCATCCATGCGCCGGGTTTTGGCAGACGGGCGGCCAGCCCCGGCACGGTGGTCAGCAGCAGGTAGGGTGCGGCAAGGCCCAGCCCCATGGCGGCAAAAACAATCAGCCCCATGGCGGGTGGGCCGGAGAGCGCCCCGGCAATGGCAACCCCCATGAAGGGGGCCGTGCAGGGCGTGGCGACCACTACGGCCAGAATCCCCGTGACGACATCATGCCAGTGGCCACGCGCGTGGCTGCTCAGGGAACTGCCAGCGGAAACAGGCATGAATTCAAACACGCCCAGCAGGTTGAGCGCCATGGCGAACAGCAGCCATGTCACCAGTGTTACAAACAGAGGGGACTGAAACTGAAAGCCCCAGTCCGCCGCCGCACCGGCCATCCGCAGGCCCATCATCATGCCGCCCAGTGCGAGGAACGTCACCATCACGCCCAGACTGTAGCAGGCCGCACTTGTGATCTGCGTGCGGCGTTCCGCCTGCCCCAGCCGCGCCAGAGACAGCGCCTTCATGGCCAGAATGGGGAACACGCAGGGCATCAGGTTCAGGATCATCCCGCCCAGAAAGGCAAACAGCACCTGCTGTAAAAACCCCGCCTGCGCCAGCCTGTCGGTGAGTGAGGATGTGGCTGCTGCCTTGCCAGAGTCTGGCGCTCCCACAGCCCCCGGAACCGGCTGGGCCGTAAGGGACAGAGCGCGTTCACTTCTGGCTGCGTCTTTCAGCACCAGCAGGCCACCCAGCGCCCGTGTGGCGGCAAAATCCGGCAGGCGTTTGAGGTGGAGGGTTACCACGCCGTCCTGCACGGCAAAGCCCTGCGGCGCGGCCTGATCAATCAGCCCCGGCTGGTCCGGCATAAACCACGCATCCTGCACGGACCGGGCAGACAGGTCCGTCCCTTTGATGCTCAGTGTCCCGTCAGCCGAAATTGTGGCCGCATAAGGAGACGGCACGGGGGGAGGCCTCCGCGGCTGCGGCAAACAGAGGAGCTTCTACGGAGGGGTGCGCTGGACCGGGTTGCAGCGTGACACTCAGATCCGCTTCTTCCGGTACATACATTTTCACATACCAGCCAGCTCGCGTGGGCTTTGAGTGTGGTGGGGCCAAGGGGCTGATTACCTGAGGTCTGAGTGCCGGAGGTCGGATTACCAGTGGCCTGAGCGTCAGACGGATGGAGTGTCAGCGTCATGGGCAGCACAACGTCACCCGTATAGGCGTAGGACATCAGGGACGCATCCGGAATGCGGTGCGGGGTTGGCCACTGGATGCTCGTGGTTTTGCCGTTGAAGGCGCCGTCAGCCGTCACGGTGACATCAGGGGCTTCTCCGGCGTCACCGGGGTTGCGCCAGTAGGTATGCCAGCCGTCCTGGAGCTTCAGCCGCAGGGCGACATGCACAGGGGTCTGCCCGTCCGTTGTGTCCGTATCCGTAATCAGTGTCGCGACACTGTGCCCGGTGGTGGAGACCGGCGTGCTTTCCGCCGCGTTTGCAGGATGCCATCCCTGAGCCAGATCCGCCCCACTCAGGCTTGCACCAGCGGCAAATGTCAGAGCAAGTCCCCGCAGACCGCGTAACAGATGCCGTGTCAGCCTGCGTGGAGAGCGGCACGCGGAAGGAGGAGAGGCAGCAGGGGGAGGAGAGGAAAAACGCGGCATAAAAAATCTCGAACAAAGAAGTGAGGAGAAGGCCGCTCAGGACCGGACTTTATAGCATGGCCTGTTCAGGGCGGAGAAGGAAGGCATGTTACATGCCGTCAACAGCGGAACCGTCAGGAATTTGTCTCCAGGATTGCACCAGAATACGATAGGAGGCGGAGAAACAGGACCAGTAGACTGGTGCAGAGAGGGACGAGCGAAAACCGATGGGCTTCTTCAGAAGACTGTTCCGGCGCACAGCCAGCACGATGCCTGTTGCGCAGGCTGTCAGCCTGAAAGACGTGGCGGAAAGCGTGACCATTCTGGAAACGGTGCCCGCTGTGCCAGCCAGTCTGGTCAAGGGCGGGACGCTGGGGCCGGAGGAAACCTCTCTCTTCAAGGGCTGGGTGTCCGACCCTGCAACGCTGTGTCTGTATGATCTGCGTGACGTGGTGCTGGACCGCTCTCTGATGGTTTTTCTCAAGGATGGAAAGCCTCTGCTGGAAACAGCCTATGTGCAGGACCCCGCCGCTGTTGCCGCGCTGACTGTCCGGCCCGAGGATCTCATAACCGTGCCGGATCATGCTACCCCGGCTGCTGTCTGTTGTGACCATTGGGATAGTAATTACTACCATTGGTTGTCTCATACGCTGCCTACTCTGCACGCCCTGCGTGTCACCGGGCATCAGAACGCACGGCTTGTCCTGCCAGCACATCTGCATGCCTGGCAGGCCGAAACACTGGCGCTCACCGGCTTTGATGCCGAACAGGGCATCCCGACCGAAACTGGCAGGCAATATGCGTTCAGCCGCGTGTTTTACGCGGACTATGTGCGTGGCGTGGCCGATTTTTCAGTCTCGCCGCTGTCCCAGGAGGCGTACCGGTCTCTCTCGTCTATGCAACCCTCCACAGGCCCCAGAGACCTGCGCATTTTTATTGAACGCGGCGCGGCCAGCAATCGCAGAATTCCGAACGAAGCCGACCTGACAGTCGCCCTGCAGGCGCGGGGCTTCCTGTGCATCCGGCCGGAGACCCTTTCAGTCGCTGAACAGAGTCAGCTTTTCAGGCGGGCCAGACTGGTTGTGGGGCAATTAGGGGCCGGAATGGCCAATCTTGTCTGGTGTCAGCCGGGCACAGTGGTGTTTGAACTGGTGGCCGAACATCATCAGAACCCTTGTGATCTCCTTTTGGCCATGCAGGCAGGGTTACAGTACTGGGGAAAGCTGATGCCCTCAGGCAGGCAGGAAGAAAACCATACGGCGCACTCTGACAGACCTCTGGATATTGCCTCAGTTCTACATGAACTGGATCAGATCGAGCCGTATCTCCCGCCGATCTGATCTTTCTGTTCAGGAGCGCGTGGTCAGGTGCGTTTGGCCCATTCTGCCAGTTTGTCCACCACGGCCTGACCGGACATGCGGCGGGCGTCACCCAGAGCCAGTGTTTCATCACCATTCAGCACCTTGCCGTCGGGGGTGACAATCAGGGCGACCGGAATGGCTTTGATGGAAATGCCAAATTTTTTGGCCAGATCCATGTTTTTGTTAAAATGGTCGACATTGACGGACACAACGGAAAATGTCTGCTCAACCCATGGGCTGACAGAGGGATTTGTCAGAACCCCTGCCAGCACGCGGCAGTCCGGGCACCAGTTGGCCCCGAAATCAATCAGAACTTTCCGGCCTGTTTTGCGGGCCTCTGCAAAGGCGGCATCCACCGCAGCGTGCGCAGCTTCAGGGTCAGCATAGGGGTGGGCGACGGCTGTAATCGGGGCCGAGCCAATCTGCGGTACAGGCAGTGCGGCGGCACCGGAAGGGGTGCTTTGTGCCGCAGCAGGGAGCGCCATCCCGGCAGCAGAGACGGTCAGGGCCGTTGCAAGTAGCAGAGTGCGGAAAAAAGCGGTGGAACGCATGCAGACTAATCCTTGCTTGAGATAAGGCAACGTCCCGGCCAGAAGACGCGCGCCAGAGCACGTGTCACGCTGCCGAATTGCTGAAGGATTATTTATTGGGAACGCGAAAGAAATGTCAATCAGAAGCGTGCAAAAATAATTCCACAAAAAAAATAGTTAATAATGGGAGCAAAACTTTCAGTGCCCGCCCGCGTCCGCTACGCCAGGCTGTAACACAAACAGGCGGGAGCAGTAGGGGCACACCGTCTGATGCCCGCCAATGGCCAGCCAGACTTTGGGATGGCCTAAAGCCCCCAGCCCGCCATCACACGCCACCTTGCGATGATCGACCACAATGGTTTCAACATGCCCCAGCCGGGGGCGCGGAACTGGGTTGGCGGCTTGAAGAGGCATAAAGCACATCCTTATGTTGGTGCTGGCTGTGGATGCTGTGTCCATAAAGTGCGTCATGCTGGCAGTCCGGATCAGTTCCGGCTGGCGCAGGGCTTTCAGGAATGATAGCGGGTTGAAATGTGCTTTTCCATGCTTTCCTCCATCCCATCCGCGTGAGCCGGATGCGCTGGGCTTTACTGAACAGGTCCGTGCAGACCATGCTTGGGAAAAGGCGGGCCGCAGCCTTGGCCATATGCGGGCTGCTGGCGCTTTCGGCATGCAGCACCACCATGCCGCCAGTGCCGACACCTCCAGCGCGCTTTGCGCGGCTGGGGCAACTCGTGCCGCCACAGCGGATTTTTACGCTGTCGGATGGCGCTAAAATTCCAGCCCGTGTCTGGCCGCCTTCCGGGCGGCCGCGCGCTCTTATGCTGGCGTTGCATGGGTTTAATGATAGCCGGGATGCGTGGGAGGCTCCGGCGCCCTTTTTCAGCGCCCATCAGATCATGGTGGTTGCACCGGACCAGCGTGGTTTCGGGCAGGCGCCCCAGCGGGGCAACTGGGCTGGCAGTGCGCGAATGGTCGAGGATATCCGGCAGGAAGTCGCACAGTTGCAGGAGGCTTACCCGCAGATCCCGCTTTATCTTGTGGGTGAAAGCATGGGAGGGGCCGTCCTGATGCAGTTGATGGCGCAACCGGATGCCCCGCATGTGGCGGGTACCATCCTGCTGGCTCCTGCCGTGTGGAACTTCGGCTGGACGACGGACCTGTCCCTGAGTGTTCTGGCGGGTCTGTTTCCCAACAGCCTCGTCACCGGGCGGGAACTTCCCGTGCATGTGGTAGCCAGTGATAATAGGATGGCTCTTGCTCGGCTGTATTATGACCCGCTGACCCTACGTGCGACGCGCCTGCGGACCCTGCAGGGTCTGGTGGCGCTGATGAAGCAGGCGGCTCTCTCCGCTCCCCGGCTGCATGGGCCTGTTCTGTGTGTGTATGGAGACCATGACCAGCTTGTGCCCCCAGCCGCTATGGTGCCTGTCTGGCAGACCATGCCCGCCGGAGTGCGGCGTGATCTTATCCCCGGGGGACATCACTTGCTGTTGCGGGACAGGCAGGGTGCCCGCGTGCAGCAGGATATTCTGAGCTGGATGGAGACACCGGGAACCTGGCTTCCTTCCGGGGGAGATAGTGCCGCAGCCGCATGGCTGGCGACCGGAGTGGGGGAACCGGGCCTTGAAAAACAGGATGTCCCTCTACCAGTTCTGCCAGCAATGCTCGACCAGCTTATGTTGACGGACACTCCATAAACCCACACCTAAGATTTCTTTATACAATACTCCGTTTGGGAAATGTCTTTGAAATAGATATAAAGGCAGAGGAAGAGGCAAAAAAGCAGAAAACAGAACAGGGCTTTTTCAGGACGTGTGCATGTCTGAAAATTCGCCCATCATGGAGACGCACATATCAGACGTCCTGAAGAGCCGGAACTGAAATAGCCCGCCCAGGATATTCTGAATACCGGCTATCTTGCGCGTGAGGGAGGCGTGTTGCGGTTCCAGTGTCAGATCATGCCTGCGGTGTAACCCGCCAGAGAGTATATTCGGCATTTGTCTGGAAAAATCAGACATGCTGTTCCGACTAACTCGTTGCTGTCAGGACCCTGCATCACGCAGATGGGGTGTGAAGAGTTTCGTCTGAAAGACAATGTCCCACACGGCGCGTGCTACCTGAAAATGATGATGGGCGTGATTCTTGGAGAGAACAGGACATCAAACACTGTGATGGGGAAAGGTATCGCATCCTGAGGCTGCCCGTCTGAACGCAAACAAAGGAATGGCAGGCCGGGGGCGGCGTAGAGTGCCAAATATGGATGCGACAAAGACTGATTGTATCATTATACTGCCGGAACGCTCTGTCAGGCCCGTCTCTGGTCCTGCTTGTCCTCATGTCAATCGTCCATCAAGGGTGTTTCATGCTTTTTCGCTCTTTGCTTCTGGCTTGCGCAGTCTTCCCGCTCTCTGTTCAAACGTGTCTGGCGCAAACGCAAACAACAGATGAAGTGAAAACAGCAGATATTTTCAAAAGTCTTCAGTCTGATCCTTCACGCCTTGCGCTGTTCCTGCGTCAGTTCCCCAAGGGAGCCGATCTGCATAATCACATGGTGGGGGCAGTTTATGCGGAAAGCTATCTGAAATGGGCCGCACAGGATGGGGGCTGCGTTGCACTGGAAAGCGGTCAGATTTTGTCGCATGGCTGCATGGGTCATCATAAAGGAGAACTGCCCGCAACCGATCTGTCCGCCAATCCGGATGCGGAAAACAGCATGATTGATGCGCTCTCCATGCGTGATTTTGTGCCCACAGCCAATGACCGCTCCGGTCATGACCATTTTTTCGCAACGTTCAATCGCTTTTTCGCGCTTACGCAAAAACATGCTGGGGACAGTCTGGCAGAGGTAAGAGACCGCGCTGCTCTGGACCATGTGCTGTATGTTGAACTGATGATTTCGCCCGATCTGGGGGGGCATGATCGGGGCCGGGATGAAACATCCTCTGAACGGAGAAGATTACGTGCAGGCCCGGCAGTCTCTCAAGCCGGTCATGCCGGAACTGGTAGCGGGTGTCCGGCATGAAACGGATGAGATGGAGCAGCAGGCCCAGCATGTGCTCCAGTGCGGAACGCCACAGGCTCATGCGGGATGCAGTGTGAAAGTTCGGTATTTATACCAGACCATCCGCACGTTTGAACCCTCGGTTGTTTTTGCGCAGCTTTATACGGCGTATGAAGTGGTGCGGACGGACGCACGTTTTGTCGGCGTCAATATTGTCGCCCCGGAAGACAATGTGGTCGCCATGCGGGATTATGATCAGCATATGCGCATGTTTCAGGCTCTGAATAGCGAGTATCCTGACGTCAAGCTCAGTCTGCATGCAGGGGAACTCACTCCCGGCCTTGTCCCGCCAGAAGGGTTGTCCCACCACATTCGTTCTGCCGTGGAAATTGCACATGCACGCCGTATCGGGCACGGCATTGATATTGCATGGGAACAGAACGCAACGGGTCTGCTGGCAGAGATGGCGCAAAAAAAGGTCATGGTTGAAATCAATCTGACAAGTAACGATGTCATTCTCAATGTGAAGGGAAAATCTCACCCCTTCGCACTCTACAGACGTGCCGGCGTGCCGGTTGCTCTGTCCACGGATGATGAGGGTGTATCCCGCGGTGATCTTACGCAGGAATATCTGCGTGCCGTTACAACGTGGCCGCTGACCTATCAGGAACTGAAAGACCTTTCACGTAATGGCCTGATCTATTCCTTCATACCGGGTGAAAGCCTCTGGACGGATGGACATATTGCTTCTGTCTGTCAGGATATAAAAAGTTCAGCCTGCCAGAGTTTTGTCGCTCAAAGCGAAAAAGCCCGTGCACAGCGTGATCTTGAGCAGGACTTCAGCCAGTTCGAAGCGGCAATGAGCCACAACCCTTTGTTAAACACGGACTTTGTTCCCTGAAGAATCGGGTCGCTTCCTTTGGAGAAAAGAGGCCAGGTGAATATCGCACTGAAACATCGTTGTCCGCATAGTCTGATATTGGCTGCTTGTAAAAAACAGCCAATATGACGATAGTCTTAAAATCCTGTGCTCAAAGAGGCGACCGCAGCAAATCCCCCGCCAACATAATAAGTGGGTGCACCTGCGGAGGCGATTGTTGTGCCGTTTATGCCCCTTGCGGCATGAGCGTTGGTTTTGATGCCATAGGCTCCCGACAAATAATGCTCATCTCCGATATTCATCAGGTTAAGCTGAATTTGTGGATGTTTGGCGGGCCCAATATCTTTGTAACGATAGCCAATGGTTACGTTTGCTGTCTCATATGAGGGCATTTTTTCGTCATCCATGAGTGATGTATATTGAGCGCCGACATAGGTCAGTGCAAAATTGCCAAAATACGTCCCATCGTCATAAGACAGCCCAATGGACCCGGTAAAGGTCGGCATCATGGTTGGCTTTTTCCCTTTTGTGGGAAGATAGTCAGAGCCCTGCAGAATGTTATTGTCGATAGAGCCATGAAGATATTGCGCGGAAACGTAAGGGCTGAAGTGGTGCCACGGTCTCAGACCCAGTTCACCTTGTACGCCTCGTGTTGTCTGTCCGCCTGCGTTGATGGAAAATGTTTCAGGAGTGCCGTTGACGAGCGCACTGGTGGCAAGTTGTCTGTTTGTAAAATTATAATTGAAGAAGGCCACTGAAACATTAAGCATTCCAGTATGGCGGTATCCCAATTCTTCAGAAATGGAAAATTCAGGGTTTAGATTGGTATTGTGTGTGCTGGACATTTTTCCGGTAGAGACGCTGTAAATGTCAATGTAAGAGTTAATGGATGCGGGTTCACGGAAAGCCGTGGTTCCATTGATATAGATCTGGTCATGCGGCGTGATTTTGTAGCTTGCGGAAACCTGAGGCAGAGGTTCTGCAGTATAGGCATTAACGCGCGGTGTGGTTCCTACGAGTTGACTACTGGCATTTCGTGCAATCATAACCTCTTTGAAACCAGCATTGAGAAGAAGCCTGTCATGCAGGAGACTGAGAGTGTCACTGATGAAAAGACCATTGGCCTGTTGTATGATATGTCCATCAAATGACCGTAGGATGCTTCCATTCTGGGTCAGAACAGGTGTGTGGCCGTAAGAATTGCCGACATGCCCGTTCGCGTCAGCTTCAGCGAAGGAGGTCGCTTCGTTGTGATCGAAGTAGTCATACCATGCACCAAACTGTAGTGTATTGATACCTGCTTTCCATGTCATGTAAGCATTTATTCCCGAACCAAACTGGGTATAGGGATCAACATTTTCAACGGTTGCTTTTCCATTGATCACATGCTGCAAATTTAACGGACCAGCTTCTGTATTGCCTAAATAGGAATTATCCTGACTGAGCGTGGAACCGCCGTTAATAATACCATGTCCATAACTGAAATAAGGCGTAACCGAGAAAGTTAACCCTTTTGCAATATGGAGGTTGGTTGGCGCAGCCATCATAACAGTCTGGCGACGGTAGAAGTGGAAACCCTGATACATTGAGTCTCCAAATTTATATTTTCCATCATAGTTATAAGAAATACCATCCTTCTTCCACTGAGCCATGGTCGGGTTTGTGAAGAGATCGGCTTTAACCAGATTCCAGGATAAAAATGGCGCAATTTTATTGCCATTTCCCCACTCTTTTAAAAAACGAGTGTCAACATGATACCTGTCCTGGTCACCAGTGCCGCGCCAGTTATTGTTGGATTCATGAGAAAAAGACGTATAGTTTTTGATACCAGAATGACCAAGATAACCGGTGTCAATACGTCCAAATTCCTTGTTCATGGACTTTGTGCCACCCGCCAGATTAAGAAAGCCACCAAGATGATCGGAAGGGTTTCTTAAGCCTGCATTGATTTGACCGCCTACAGAATTGTATACAGGGGCACTGATGTCTGCTGAACCCTGCGCAACATTCACGAAGCCGAGATTTTCCGTATCCGCCCACTCAGAGGTGAAGGGGCTATAATAAATTCGATCGCCAACCGGCATGCCTTCAAAGGTTGTTCCCAGTTCGGTCTGGTTTAGCCCGCGAATGGAAACATTCATGCGATCAGAGGTGCCGAGAGAGTCAGAGCCGGAGACAACAACGCCGGGCATGGCTTTCAGGAGAGTCAGAGCGTTTGCTGTTGGTGATTGTTTGGCGATAAAATCCTGCGTGACACCACTGATGGCCTTGGCCGCGGTCTGGGGCGGCATAAGGCCACCACCCGGTGTTTTTCCTCTGACTCCGTTGGCCGTTTTTAAGCCACCAGATGTGACAGTCACGAGTTCCTGATTTTGAAGAGGACTTACAATGTTTTGTGCATGTGCTCTGTTATGAAGTGTAAAAAGAGAAAAGCCTGTGACACTGGCACAAAGAATTTTTTTGAGTGGAAGGCGTGTTTGCAGGCTTATCATGATGTCTTCCTATGCTTCAAAGGGGGATATCGTCTGCGCTAATCATTCCACATTTTCATTTGTTACGGCATAATAATGTCTATTATTTATGTGCTCTCTTAATTAGTGGTTGTTATAGAGATGGATGGAGACAAGATCTCATGAGCAGGAATTTTTGATGTGACGAGGATTTCATCTTATGGCATAACACGCTACACTGAATGCGGATGCCGGTATGATTCAGGCAGAATCCTACCAAAGCCGTGTCTTTGATCGGTCGATTGTTTCAGGTCTTTTCCTGATACCCGACAAGAACCGGAAGCCTGCTTTCCCTCGGTTATAAGGAACAGCTTATATGGGGCGCACTCTTTATCTGCTTCGGCTGGAGTCTGGCGCAGGAACGGTTGATTGATCGCTTGTGTGGTAAGTAAGGGATAAGTTGGATCATTCCGGTGAAGCTCAACAGACCACACAACCGAAAGAAGATTTCTCTTTTATAGGGATACAATAGTGTTGAGACATTCAAGAAGTTAATAACGCAATTATGGCCTGTCGTACTATGCTGCGGCAGGACTGGTCCTTCTTTTTGTAAGACGTTACTGTGCATCATTATAGATATTCTAAAGAAATGAAAGCATGCAGAGGCCTGAAATATAGATCATTCAGATATTTAAACTCATTGTAACACGTTCAGTGAAAAAGAAGATCAAGGTATGGTTTTTCCAGGGTTAAGAAGGTTTTTGGGATCAAGAGTCTGTTTAATTGAACGCATTATTTCCAGAGCGGTAGCATTTTTATGCTTCCGCATTGATTCCAGCTTGCAAAGACCGACGCCATGTTCGGCAGAAAAGGTGCCTCCAAGTTCCACCGCAAGATCATCAATGGCGGTGCGTAAAGCATTACAAAGTTTTTCATCTGCGTGAGATGGCCATACGGTATAATGAATATTGCCGTCACCGAGATGGGCGACTGCGATATCGGTGTAGTATGGGTCGATTTCTTTTATACGTTCTGGAATCAGGCCTAGATAAGTTGCAACCTTATCAAGCGGCACAGCAATATCCGTGTCAACAACAGGGTGCTTGCAGAAGGCAACTTCTGCAGCGGACTCTCTGATTTTCCATAGATTTTTCCTTTGTGCTTCACTTTGTGCAATAATAACGTCCTGTATGATCCCGGTCTCTAAAGCGTCGGATAAGACATCCTGCAATATTTCAGAAATATTCTTTTGTCGGGATGATGTGGCAAGTTCAATGAGAAGACAGGAGGAGAAGGGCGGGGAGAAAATCTTTTTTTCAGAGGGATAAAGGTCATAATAGTGACTTAAGAAGCTGGCTGACAAAAATTCGTAGGCAAGTAAGGCTCCATCAGAGGCATCTTGTAGCGTGTTACAGAGTGACGGTGCTACTTCGAGAGTATCAAGAGTGACCAGTGCTGTGGCGTAGGTGGTCGGGCACGGGTAGAGTTTCATAATGGCGGATGTAATGATGCCAAGCTGTCCTTCTGCCCCAATAAAAAGGTCTTTCAGGTCCAGACCGGAATTGTTTTTAGGTAAAGCCTGCATGAGATCAAGAATGCGACCATCAGGCAGGACGGCTTCTAACCCAAGGCATAAGTCCCGGGTATTGCCATAACGGACAACATTGGAGCCCCCGGCATTTGTAGAAAGCACACCGCCAATAAGGGCTGACCCCGTGGCGCCAAAGGAAAGGGGAAAAGTCAGCCCCTGTTCCATAGCCGCGGTGTTAAGAGCATCAACGACGACGCCGGCTTCAACAACAGCAATGCGCGCATCTGTCGATATCCTTCGGATACGGTTCATGCGGTCAAGTGACAGGATAAGGGAATTGCTCGCATAGGAGCCGCCTGTCAGGCCTGTATTCCCTGAGACCGGCACAACGGGGATGTCAGACGCATAAGCAAGGCTCAGAACGGCAGCCACGTCTTGCGTAGAGCCAGGTCGCACGACAGCAATTGGCGTATGATGATACTGTTCTGTCCAGTCAGTCTGCCATTTTTTTGTATCAGCGCCACTCAGCACATAGTCAGCCCCCAGAAGGGAAGCAAGCTGCGCAAGAAGGGCGGTATGTGTCATGTGGTCCTGCTATGTCATATTCTTGTAGGGCACAAACCATGTGTCCAGGAAGTTTCTCAGCAGAAATAGACTTGATGCGTCAAGTGGAAAAATTTTTAATTTTCATAGGATATATCACAAAGTGATAGATTTACGATTTTTATGATACTGCAGGGACTATAAAATTCTGATCCCGGAATGATATTGCGTTAGTGTTTTGGAAATATCCACCAACCAATGATGAGATCGGACACACTATGTTTGGTAGACGAATAAATTTCCTGTTAGTTTCGACGACTCTGAGTGTTTCATGGGGCGGCGTGGCTTATGCAGAAACGCTCAGGCCTGTATCCGATATGTCCGTCTCAACTCCTTCAAAGCACCAGATGGTTGCGAGGCCGGGTTCCAAAAAACTCAAAAAAGGCGCGTGCTGGCAACGATGATGAAGTAGTTATTGTTACGGGAACGCGAGAAAGTAACAGGAAAGCCAGAAACAGCATTGCTCCGATTGATGTTGTGACGGCAAAGCAGTTGCAGCAGACAGGCGAGACGGATCCGTCTCGTGCCCTGACACGGCTTATGCCTTCCATTTCCATGAGTTCTTATGGGAATGATACATCGGCTTTCAACTCGACCATTCGCATGCGTGGTCTGAATCCCAATGAGGTTCTGATCCTGGTGGATGGGCAGAGAAGACATCAGACCAGTCTGATGAGTTATGATACCGGGCCGGAGCAGGGTGCTACGCCAACGGATATCGATACGATCCCTGCCAGCATGATCGATCATATTGAAGTTTTACGGGATGGCGCCGCTGCACAATATGGGTCTGATGCTATTGCCGGGGTTGTGAACATTATTCTTAAGAAAGATGCCCATAAAGGCAACGCATATAGTCAGATCGGGCAAACCGAGCAGGGCGATGGCTTTGCTGTGACGGCAGGGTTTGATAAGGGATTTGCGTGGGGAAAAGACGGGTTTGTCCATATCAGTTATGATTATAAACATCAGGATCACACAATCAGAAGCGGTCCGGATAACAGAACTGGCGCATATGACAATAAAGTGCTTGGTCAGCCAGAGTTAACACGTCATTCTTTTGGCACGACGTTTGGCAAGAACATTATCGGTGATCGACTGGCTTTTTTTTGGGAATGCCACGTACGCGCATAAACATGGTGAAAGCTACCAGAACTATCGTCTGCCGACATCTCTCCCGTCAGTCTATCCTGACGGCTATACTCCTATTCAGACAGATAACGAAAACGATTATTCGGTAACCGTTGGTTTCAAGGGCACCAGACTGCTTGGGTTTGACTGGAAACTGTCTTCAACATGGGGTGAGGATATTGCTGATATCAGCAATAAAGACACCGCAAATCTGGCATATTATTCAGATTTCGGTTCAACGCCGAAAAATTTTGATATTGCGGGCTATCGTAGCACACAATGGACCAACAATTTTGACCTGCGGCGCTCGGTTGATGTGGGTCTGGCATTGCCAATCGTGTTTGCTGGAGGGGCAGAGTATCGTTATGAAAAATATGATATTTCAGCGGGAAGTCCTGCATCCTATTATAAAAAGTGGGTCACAGGGGCTGGGTGGCATTATCCCAGCCATTGCAGGGGGCCATAGCCGTGATGTGACGGCCGGATATATTGATGTGGATATTCACCCGGTCAAGCAGCTTGATATTGATCTGGCTGGGCGCACGGAGCATTACACGGATGTGGGCGATACGCAGACAGGTAAAATTGCCGCACGATATGACCTGTCGCGCCGTATCGCTTTTCGTGCGGCGATCAGCAGTGGTTTTCGGGCGCCGACTCTTGCTGAAGAGTTCTTCAGCAATATCGTGACAGACGCGACAGGCGGTGCGAGCGGGCTGCTTGCAACGGGATCACCCGGCGCCCGGCAGATCGGGGCGAGCAAACTCAAGCCGGAGCGTTCCACCAATGTTAGCGGTGGTATTGTGCTGGAGCCGGTAGACCACTGGCATATCGCGGCTGATGTGTATCAGATCAATATTCGTGACCGTATTGTTGGCGGCGGGCGTGTGAACGGGCAGGAAGCGATTGACGCGATTGAAACAAATGGCATCCCGCTTCAGGCTGCCACCCCAAGCGATGTTTCAGCCAATTATCTGACCAATGGTGCGAGTACCCGCACACAGGGGCTTGATATTACTTCTGATTACACATGGAGGACAGAAAAATACGGAACATTCCTGTTCAATATGGCCCTTAATCTAAACCGCATGACCATTCATCACATGGCGCTGAACGCCACTGGTGGGCCGCAGCTCAACGCGCAGCTTGCGACCTATCTGACGAATGCAACGCCAAGAAGCAAAATTATATTGGGCGTGAATTGGACATATGGGAAATTTGACGTCATGCTTCGGGAAACACGCTTTGGAAGTCTGGCGGAAAATCTGACATTTTATGCGCCTGGACCCAACCAGTACTCAACGTCGGCTTTTCAGCATTTCATCAATGCGCCGCGTTGGAATACAGATATTGAATTAGGTTACAAGCCTCTTACCTACCTGCGCGTGGCAGTGGGTGCTCGAAACGTTACCAACATCAAGCCAAGCAAACTGCCGGCTGAAAATAGCTATGTCGGGTCTTACTGGTATTCCATCCGCAATGGGCAGATGGGTTTTAATGGTGGGTTCTATTACGCTCGGGCTAATGTCACGTTCTAATGAGTCGGTAGTTTGGACCTGTCTTCCTGTAACCGGGAAGACAGGTCCTATGATTCAAGATGGAGCCGGGTTGATTGAGGTCATGGCCAGACGGCACGCTGCAAGATCCCACGCGGCACAGCCGACGCTTTTAAAGAAGACGGGCTGTGAGCGCGGCGGCGGATTTTCCAGAAAGTCAGAAAGCTTTCTGACGTCATTCCAGTCTTTCTGAGCCTGAATAATATCCCCTGCCTCTCCGGGTGCGCCTACAAGGTCATCCACGACACACAGGCTCTGGTGTACAGTCTGCGGGCCGACCTCAATCATGTCTGGCCGATATGCCCCTACGCCAATGACCAGTGTTTCAGGTGAGGCGGGGCGGTCATAGAGGATATTTTTGCTGCTGGTGACGGTTAAAACAAGGTCATACTGTTGTTTATCATCCTCTTCGGCACAGACCGTCAGATTAGGATAAGGTGTGTTGACAAGCGCCTGAACACGTTGCGCAGTGCGGCCACGAATAAAAACCGTAAGGCCGGGATACAAAGCGTTCAGCCCTTCAAGATGAACTCTGGCTTGCGCCCCTGTACCAATAAGGAGAACGGTCTTCAGACGTTCTGGCCGAAATGTTTCTAATCCCAGAAGAGATATTGCCGCAGTCCTGCGTTCTGTTGCGGTAATGCCGTCAAGTGCAAACAGAAAGGACCCATCCTGCGCATCCAGACACGTCACCTGTCCCTGCAACGTAGGTTTGTCCCGATTATTCGGAAAAATGGTGAGGAGCTTGTGTGCGAGAATATCAGAAGCACAGGCGACCATGGAGAGCACGACGCCGTTGTTTTTACCGGGCGTTGGTACAACAAGCCGTTCCGGGCAGACAATATGGCCCTGATCATACTCTTTGGTGACGGAGCGTAGTGTTTCTATCAGAGGGCGGAAAGGGAGAGCCTGACGGGTCTCGTCGGCAGAGAGGATGCGCATGGGAGTCTTTCAGGCTCGGTCAGGAAAAGGACACGGGAAATACGCTTGTTCCGAATGTTAACAGACTTTGGCAATCAGCGTGATTTCAACCTTCCAGTCAGGGTCCGCCAGCTTTGCTTCGACTGTGGCGCGGGCCGGTTTGTTATTGGGATCAAGCCAGGCGTCCCATGCCCGGTTCATGGCGCCGATGTCCGTAATATCAGGCAGAAAGATCTGAACGGAGAGGATGCTGGCCTTGCTGCTGCCTGCCTGCGCCAGAAGGGAATCAATTTGTGCCAGCACGTTTGCTGTCTGACCTTCAACTGTCAGGCTTGTGTCTGTTGTGACCTGCCCGGCAAGATAGACAAGACCGTTATGGATGACGGCACCGCTCAACCGTTCATGTGGGTCCAGGCGTGTGATAGACATCTCAGGTTCCTTTTTGATCAAAATGAAAATTTTAGAGCAATTCTACTGAACTCTGGCTCAGTGGAATTGCTCTAACTTGTTGTTTATCGAGCATATTCACCAGTTCAAACGTGTCCATTCAAACTGGATCTGCTCTAGGCCGCGACGGTAGGGAGTTGCATCACAGCCTGCATGTAAGCGGTATAAAGGGCGTCAAACACAGGGCCAGGTTTGCCGCCGCCCACTGGAATGCCATCCATTTCCACAACGGGAATGGCGATGGTTGAGGCGCTGGTATAAAATACCTCTGCGGCGTCCAGAACTTCCTGACGGGTAAAAGGCCGTTCAACCACTGTTAAAGCACGCTGGCGGGCAATATGCAGAATGGTCTGGCGTGTGATGCCGGGCAAAGTCTCGTGTGAAAGAGCGCGTGTTATGATCTCTCCCGTCTGTGTTACAATATAAGCGGTGGAGGACGCGCCTTCCGTAATGGTGTCTCCGCGCATCATCCACGCCTCGGCGACACCCGCCTGTGCCGCAGCGTGCTTGGCCATGACCTGTGCCAGGAGAGAGGTGGATTTAATATCACACCGGGCCCATCTTAAGTCAGGGAGTGTGATGATACGGGCGCCAGTTTTGGTAAGCGGATGATATTGCACTGGAGAGAACTGTGGGAACAGGACTACGGTTGGCTCAAGCCCAGCAACATATTTAAAAGCCCGTTCCGCAACGCCGCGTGTGACCTGAAGATAGATCAGACCATTTTGCAGGCCATTACGGCGTACAATTTCTTCTTCAAGCTGTGTCCAGTGTTCCGGCGGATAGGGATTGGGGATCCCGATTTCTTTCAGCGAGCGGTCAAGGCGTGTCAGATGTGGCCCGTCATCGACCAGTCGCCCTTCAATAACGGCGGTGACTTCATACACGCCATCACCGAACAGGAAGCCTCTATCCATCACGGGAATGGTGGCATGGGCTAACGGGGTGAAATTCCCGCGTATATAACCAATGCGTGTGTCTGCTGCTGTCATGTCCACTCCCGTAAGGCTGATGCCCGGCATCATTTTGTTTGTGCATTCAACATAAAAACAAAGTCTGGCTTTTGCATATTGTATATCAGGCTGATCTATTCATTAAAATGATACTCTATGGCGTATTCCAATACGACATGGTGTACGGAATGTTGTTAGGATGCCAAAACAAGATAACACCCCACTCTTCAGAAGCATGAGAGGCTGCGCGTGATGCAACATTTCGATATTATCTTGAAAGGGGGCACGGTTCTTGCCGGAAAGACCGAACTGACGGATATAGGCTGTCAGAATGGCAGGATTGTTGCTTTGGGTGATCTACGCACGGCGACGGCCGATGAGGTGGTGGATTGCCGGGGCCTTCATATTCTGCCGGGCATTATTGATCCCCATGTATATTTGCGTGAACCCGGAGACCCAACGGTCGAGACAATTTATGACGGCACAAAAGGGGCTGTTCTGGGTGGGGTCACGGCCCTGTTCGATATGCCCAACACGCGTGATCCTGTTGTCTCAAAGGATGCGATAGCCCGGAAACGCGCCATAATTCCCGAAAAGGCATGGTGTGATATGGGGCTCTATGTGGGGGGGACCAAAGCCAACACACCTGAACTGGATGACCTTGAAGCAGAAGAAAATGTCTGTGCCATCAAGGTTTTTGCGGGTTCCGCCCCCAATGATTACCTGATTGAAGATGATGCCAGTCTGGAAGCTCTGATGCGCAATGGGACCCGCACGGTCTGTTATCACTCGGAGGATCAGACACGCCTGCTGGAACGTCGTAAGCTTTTCTCCGAAGGTGAGCCTTACCGGATGCATATGGAATGGCGGGATGTGGAGTGCGCCTTTCTGGGCACGCGCCGTCTTATGGCGCTGGCGCGCAAGACGGGCCGTAAAGCCCATATCCTGCATGTCTCAACAGCTGAAGAACTTGAATATATGCGGGACTTCAAAGGGTTGGGGACGGTCGAGGTTCTGGTGAACTATCTGACGCAGAGAGGACCGGAAGCCTATGATCGTCTGGGTGGCTATGCCATCATGAACCCGCCAATCCGCGATCAGCGCCATTACGAGGCTTCATGGGCGGCGGTTAATGCAGGGGACGTGGACTGTATCGGTTCAGACCATGCCCCCCATTCACGGGAGGCAAAAGAGCGCCCATGGCCCCTGACGCCCGGTGGTCTGACAGGCGTGCAGACACTGGTTCCCCTTATGCTTGACCACGTTAACGCTGGGCGCCTGCCGCTTGAGCGCATGGCGCAGCTTATGTCAGCGGGGCCCGCGCGCGTGTATGGCGCGGTTGGTAAGGGGCATATTGCGCCGGGTTATGATGCCAGCTTTACCATTGTCGATATGCGGAAGGAGCGTACAATTGAGGAAAGCTGGATCACCTCCCCTTGTGGATGGACGCCTTTTGCGGGCTATCACTGTACCGGGTGGCCTGTCATGACCGTTATTCGCGGTCATGTTGTTATGCGGGACGATACTGTGTTGAATACTCCGCGTGGTGCGCTGGTGTCATTCCGTTAGCATCAGGTCGCCAATCAGCAGGGCGACGGCTGCCTTGGTGGGTTCAATAACCGGGCAGCCACTGTGTTTTTCCAGTTCTTTCTGAAAATGTGCCATGCCGGCGCAGCCCATGATGAGGGTATCGGCTCCCATAATCCGTAACTGATGGGCAGCGTCTTTCATACGACCAAGCAGACTGGCATCGGTAGCGCCTTCTGCCGAGGTTTCGACTGGGAAACTGCCGGTATAGCGTTCCCCAAGTCCCATGGTCCGGACAAGTCTACGCTGCCGGAGAATGGATTTGTGAGAAAGCGCAATAATGCCAAATTTATCTCCCCGTGTCAGGGCGTGCAGAATGGCGCTCTCGCCAATACCGCGGATTGGCGTTGTGGGCGCATTTTCTCTGGCGCCCAGCACACCGGGGTCACTGAAGCAGGCAACAGCGTAAGCCGTGGCGGGATGGGCCAGTATGGCGGCCTGAACCAGAGGTGCTGCCGTATCAGCATCACTTTGCAACGCAACGCCTTTGGGGGCCGTTGGCAGGTCAATCACCTCTATTGAAAAAGGACTGTGCTGTCGTAGGGGGGAAAGAGCCTGATCAATGGCGTCCGTCACTCGTGTAGACGAGTTGGGATTGATAACAAGAATGCGGTCAGGGTTCATGAGCGGAACAGTCTGGTTGGTGCGCCAAAGGGGCGATGGCGCTGCTCTCCGGTAAATGCCACTTGCGGATCAGGGCCAGATAGGTTCCATCAGCCTGCAATGCGGCTAAAGCGGTTGTGATCTGGCATTGCAGATGTCTATCGTTTTTAGGAAGACCAATGCCAAGGGGTGTGAGTTCAAAAGGCTCCCCCAGCAGGTGGAACATTCCGGGGTTTGTTGTCAGTGTCCATGGTGCTGTCAGGCTGTCCTGCAATACGGCGACGACGCGCCCTTCACGCAGTTGCAGGCGGGCATCTGCTGAATTTTCCGCAGCAAACAGGTCAATCGGTGGTTTATGCCGGGCCACGCAATAGTGATCGCTCCACATCATGAGGCTTGCGGGCTCAGAGGTAATACGGCTGGTGGCAACCATCCTGCCGCAGAGGTCGGGCTGGGTGCGTGGGGCAAATCTGTCATCCGCCAGTGTCATGAACTGTAGACCGGATCGCAGATAATCCACAAATCCAATGCTCTGGCGACGTGTTGGCGTATCCATCATACCGTTAAAAAACATCTGGATACGTTCTGTGAGCAGTGACGGAATAAGCTGTGCAAAAGAAGTTTCGATAATTGTAAAAGGCCGTCCAACGCGCTCGAGGAGAGCGCGGCTGAGGTCAACATCAAATCCTTCCAGCGTGTTGGTCTGAGTGTTGCGCATATCCAGCGGTGGGTAGCTGGGATACATGCCAATGGACAGGGGGCGGCCTTCCGCATGTCCGGCCGTATGCAGAAACGCCATGACGCAGAGGGCGGAAAGCCAGAGTTGACCGAGCCTTTTTTGCGCAAGCCGCCCCATTAGCCGTGTGTGGGGTAGGTTGGAGGGATAAGCGTTTCAACTGATCGACCCAGTCGGTCCCGCTGCGCTACTGTGCCAGCGATTCTAGCCTGTTCCTGCACAAGGTTGGCAGTTGCTTTCTCATAATCCATGGTCAAAACACGGCCTTTTTCGACAACTTTTGTCCCATCCACGTAAACTGAGTGAATGGCGCGGTCATCACAGGAGAAAACCAGTGAGCGGACAGGGTCGAGGGACGGGCGCATCATGGGGTGCTGCATATCGACCAGAACAAGGTCAGCGCAACCTCCCTGTTCAAGACGGCCAATGTCTGAACGACCTAGCATGGAGGCCCCGACATGCGTCACGGCGTCAAACACATCGCGGGTCGAGACGGCTTCCGGTGTCTGTTCCTGAATGCGACCGAGATAGGCGGCGAGCCTGACATCATCCAGAATGGTGTGTGGGTACGTGTCCGTTCCAATACCCAGACGCAGGCCTGCACGTTTGTAACGCCCAAAATCGCGCAGTGCGTAACCGCGGCGGGCGAAAACGGTGGGGCAGTGGGCAACGGCCGCATCACGCTCTGCCAGAATGGCCAGATCTTTTTTGGTGTGCCATGGCGTAGAGGGATGGTCATCCAGAAAAATGCCATGGCCAATAATGCTGCGCCGGGCCAAAACACCCAGACTGTCCAGCCACTGTATGGGCGTCATACCGTGCCGGCGTGTAATTTCCTGAAATTCTACAATCGACTGCGCGGCATGGGTCTGCCACGGAATGTTGCGGACTTCAGCGGCTTTGAAAGAGTCTTTAAGAATTTCAGCCGAGCAGGTATCAACCTGCGCCGGTACAACCATGCCAGACAGGCGGCCGGACTCATGCGCGAGGGCCGCATCAACAACCGCCAGCGCTTCCCTCATTGATTGCTGGCCGCCATCTTCGGACCAGCTATAATCCACGGTATAGCCGTTTGTCGTCTTCCATGAGGCAGAACGGAACATGGGGCCAAGGCAGACCCGCAAGCCGCTTTGTTCCGCAACATCCAGCCAGCCGTCCCACGGTGTGGAAAGATCAACGACAGTTGTCACGCCCGACAACAGCATCTCGCTGTAAGCCACGCGCGCGCAATCGGGTTTGCTCGCGGCATCTGACCGGAAAACCGGCATATATTCGTAAAGCGATGAATAAAACAAACCGGGGGATCCCAGTTCATCAAACATGCCACGGCTCATGGGCTCTGTCGCCGGGTGGGAATGGACGTCAACCAGTCCCGGCATGGCCAGCAGGTTACGCCCGTCAACCGCTACAGGGAGTGTTGCGTAGTCCGCTGGAAGTGTCTGGTGTGGGCCTGCATACAGGACCTTGCCATTGTGCATGATGATCTCGGCATCCGGCACGTAACAATGGCTCTCTGCTGCTTTGTCCCACAAGATGGCCTGCTTGAGCCGGCTGATGCGGTAGGGAGCCTGTGTCACGCTGGGGCTCCCTGCGCCGCTGCGGCTTCGTGCGTTTCAAAATGCCGGGCGATCTGCTCTCCGGTGGCAATCCAGACATCACGGCACTCCAGCGCGTAAAGCAGAAATTCCCGCAGGAGACGCAGGCGCATGGGGCGACCGCTGACCAGGGGATGCAGAACCGTTCCGACCATGGCCCCCCATGCCCGTGTTTCGTCCAGATCATCTTTCCACATGGACAGGATGTGTTCTTTGGGGAAAACGGGGCGCGGGCCAAAACGGGTGCTGAGACCCAGAGTCCAGTCATCGTAGCCAGCGGTAGGAGGAAGCTCCACAACCCCAGCGGTGCCGTCGGGCAATATCTGGCGGTAGGGGCGGACATCATCACGCCAACTGCTGGAATACAGCATGCCTTCACGTTTTAAAGCGATACGGAGTTCGTTGCAGCTTTCTCCGTATGGAGCACGATAGCCCACAGGGCGTATGCCATGCCGTGCCAGTGCTTCAAAACCCATGGCCAGTTCGCTCTCAATATGCGGAGAGCCGGGGTCGGGAATAAGGTGGTGGTAGCCATGGTGGCCAATTTCGTGGCCGTCTTTCAACACAGACTCAATCATGGCCGGGTATGCGTCAGCAACCCATCCAGTCGTGAAAAAGGTGGCTTTCAGGTTGAGGTCACGCAGAAGCTCCAGCACTTTGGGCAACCCGACCCGTGCTTCATATCCGCCATAGGACATATAGACGAGTTTTTCCGCGTGGGCCGGATCTTTTGATGTCATGGCTGTTTCAGCATCAATATCGAAAGACAGCATCATGGCGGCCCGCCTACCTTCTGGCCATGGAAACTCCGGCGCGGGCGCTGCCATGTTGGAAGGGCGAATGGGGACATCGTCATAGGAGCGGATCATGGCGTGGTTTCCTTGCAGGTTTCCTGCTGTGGTCGGTTGCCCAGTGCGGCAGAGAGAAAGGCTTTGGTGCGGTCTTCTCTGGGTGCAGTAAAAAATTCTGTGGTGGGTGCGTCTTCAAGAATAATGCCGTTGTCCATAAACAGGATGCGGTCAGCCACCTGTCGGGCAAAAGCCAGTTCATGGGTGACAACAAGCATTGTGACACCGCTGGCTGCTACGGCCTGCATGACGGAGAGCACATCTCCAACAGATTCCGGATCAAGAGCGCTTGTGGGTTCGTCAAACAGCATGACAGAGGGCTTGAGGGCCAACGCCCGCGCAATGGCAACGCGCTGTTGCTGACCACCGGAAAGCTGTGCCGGATAGTGGTTGGCGCGGTGTGCGAGCCCGACCCGTTCCAGCAGGGCAAGCGCTTCCTGACGCACATCCTCGGCAGGGCGCTTCTGAACGTGAACAGGTCCTTCCACAATGTTTTGTAAAGCCGTCATGTGCGGGAACAGGTTGAAGCGCTGAAACACCATGCCAGCTTTGCGTCTCTGGCGGGCAATATCCTGCGCACTGCGGCGCACCATACGGCCTTTATGCTCCTGTTGGCCTAAAATTTCGCCATTCATGACAATCAGGCCACGTTCCGCCGTTTCAAGCTGGGCGATGCAGCGCAGCAATGTTGTCTTGCCAGACCCGGAGCCGCCTAGAATACAGACAACCTGGCCCGCAGGAATATCAAGCGAAATCCCTTTGAGAATATGCGTGCTGCCAAATGATTTATGCAGATCACGCAGCCAGATGGCAGGCTCGGTCATCAGCGTTTTCCCTTGGCAAAATGGCGCTCAAGAAGATGCTGGAGCGGAGATAGAATGGTAACGGCAAGAAGGTCACCAGAACCCCGCAACAATCAGCAGTTCGATAACGCGCGTGTTGGCGTAATAAATGTTTTCTGCATTATGCAGGACTTCGGGATACTGAATGACGCTGGCAAGGGATGTCAGCTTGATCATATTGATAAATTCGTTGCCAAGTGGCGGGATAACCGTTCGGAAAGCCTGTGGCAGAATAATGCGCTTCATGGCTTTGAAACGCGTCATGCCTATTGCTGAGGCGGCTTCATACTGCCCTGCGTCAATACTTTGAAAACCGGCTCGAAAAATTTCCGCAATATATGCGGCCTGATTTAGCCCAAGTCCTAAAAGAGCAGACAGAAAGGGGGTCATGATGTCAACGGTGCGCAGGGTGCCGACACCCGGGATGAGGACGTGTGGAAAAATAAGAGCCAGATTGAACCAGATGAGCAGTTGCAGGATGACGGGCACCCCCCGGAACAACCAGACATAAACCCCGGATACGGCGCGTGGTAGCCAGGATGATGATAAACGCCCTAATGCCAGAAAAAACCCGACACCCATCCCAAGACCCATAGCGCAGACCGCCATGAGCAGGGTGGCGCCTACCCCCCGGAGAATGGCCGGAACAAACAGAAACTGCCCAACATAGGACCACGCAATCTGTCCCACGGCAAAAGCATGAATAATCCATGCCAGAACAAGCACGAGCAGGACGCCGGATGTCAGGTGCCCCCACGCGACACGTCGTCCAGCGGGAAGTGCCAGGTAGTGTTGTGCATCACGAAGCGTTATGGGCGGTGCTGGTCTGCTCATGGTGTCGCGCCTTTCGGTGTCTCAATGGCATCGTTCAGCAAAGACCATTTTGCAAGAAGTCTGCTGTAAGTCCCATCATTTTTCATCTGATCAAAGGCTGCCTGAACGTCTTTTTCAAGTGCGGTGGCCTGTTTCGGGAAGGCCATGGCCAGCGTCATCTCTGAGAGGGGAGTCCCTAGCTGGCGAAAGGCATTATGGGTGATCTGAATAAAATACCCTACGGTTTCACGCCCCTGCACCATGGCCGAGACCCGGCCCTGAAGCAGTTGTATGCGTGCATCAGCACCACTTTCGGATGGATAGAAGCGCATGGCAGGACGGCCTGCTGCATCGCAATTCTGTTTGCTCCATTCCTGAATGATCGACGGGAAAGACGTTGCCCGGCTGGCAGCGATCTGCTTGCCGCAAAGGTCTGCGGCGTCTGAAACAGGGTCATCTGTGCGGACAAGAACCTGAGCGCCGGACTTCAGATACGGAATAAAATCAAGCAGTATCCGGCGTTTGGGCAGGTCTGAAAATCCACTCAGGATCATATCCGTACGACCACTCTGCACGGACGCCGTCATTTGTGGAAATGATGTTTCCACCCATTCTGCTGTCATCCCCATCCTGGCGGCAAGAGCGTTGCCAAAATCAATATCAAATCCTGTCAGAGCATCGGTCACAGGATCACGAAATTCAAGGGGGGGGGTAAATGGGGTTCACAGAAATACGGAGCACCCCGGCCGCATGGGCTGCCGGAAAAACACTTCCGAACAGAAGAGCCAGACCGCACAGGGTGTTCCGTAGTGCCGGCGTCATGCGGTCGTTTCGTCTTCTGGCAGAATAACGCCGGTCTGCTTTGAGATACGTTCGTAATGCATGGGGCGGCGATGCGCTTCAAAGTTAAACATTTTGCTTTTGCCCTGAATGCAGAGATCCATGTCGCACGAGGCAACGACAACTTCGTCCGACAGCGTCTGTGTTTGAGCAACAATAATGCCGTTGGGGTCAACAATGCAGGTGCCGCCAATAAGACCGGACCCATCTTCATTCCCCGCTTTTGCAACGGCAACGGCCCAGCAGGCATTCATATAGGCATTGGCCTGCACGACAAGCTGGGCATGGAAGGTGCGGAGTTCAGCGCTTTCTGTATCTCCGCCATTGGGATCATAGGCTGCGGAGTTATATCCAACGCAGAGAAGTTCCATACCCTGCAGGGCAAGGCTCCTCCAGCCCTCAGGCCAGCGGCGATCATTACAGATCAACATTCCCATAAGTGTATTACCCCATTCCGGCCCGCTCCGGAAAACGGGAAAACCAAGGTCGCCATATTCAAAATAGCGCTTTTCCAGTTGCTGATATTTTGCACCAGCACGCGGTTCGACAGAACCGGGCAGATGTACTTTGCGGTATTTACCCAACACTGTCGCATCAGGTGCCACAATGATGCTGGTATTAAACTGCTGCCCTTCTGGCGTCAGTTCAGCATAGCCCACATAAAACCCGACTCCCAGTTCCTTTGCCCGGTCAAAAAGGGGTTGAACATGGGGGTTGGGCATTGCTGTTTCAAACTGGCTGATAACGTCATTCTGATCAAGCAGCCAGCGTGGAAAAAAAGTCGTGAAAGCCAGCTCAGGATAAACGACCAGAGTCGCGCCTTGCGCGGCAGCATCTTCCATCAGCTTTATCATACGCGCGAGCGTCTGCTCACGGCTGTCGGAGCGTTGTGTGGGCCCCATCTGGGCTGCAGCAATGCGGATAATTCGGCTCATTACGTACTGTAACCTCGTCCGGGGTGGCTGCCATTTTATCATATGGCCTGTCGAAAATCATTGCCATCTTGTTCCAAATTCTTCAATTATAATAGCAATCAGATATACGGGCTCCTTATTCACGTTGGTTATACATGAACCTAAGACAGATCGAGATTCTGCGCGCCATCATCCGGCATAATACGACCGTTGCCGCTGCACGTGTGCTTGGACTTTCCCAGCCAGCCATAAGCAACGCCCTCAAGGCAATGGAGGAGCAAACGGGTTTCGCATTATTTCAAAGAGTTAATAATCGGATCTATCCAACCGCTGAAGCGACACAGATCGCAGAAGATGCCGAGGCACTTTTTGACCTGCATGACAAACTTGAGCGGCGCATCCGGGACTTGCGTGAAAGTCGGGCCGGGCAGTTACGGCTGGTCGCCACACCGCCCATTGGGTGCGGAATATTAACAAAATCGATTCAGAAAACACAGATTCTGCGGCCCAGAATCCGGACGTATTTTGATGTCCGCCGTTTTGAGGGCGTTGTGAATGGTGTGGAAAGCCATAATGCATAACTGGGCTTTGCTCTTGCATATGGCGGAAAGCCCGGCTTGCAGTCTGAAATGCTGTACCCAATGCCGCATGGTCTGCGTTATGCCGGTTGGTCATGTCTTGAGCAAAAAGGAAACGATCACACCAAAGGATTTGCGAGACCAGCATTTTATTGCTCTTGAACGGGAAACACGACTGGGTGAGGCGACGAGATCCGCATTTGAGCAGGAAGGTGAGGAGTTTAATTTTTCAGCGGAAGTACGATATGGCAACACGGCCTGCGCACTTGCCGAAGCCGGTGCCGGGATCGCAATTATTGATCCTCTGACAGCGTATTCTGGTCGTTTTGATATAGCTGTTCGCCCATTTGTGCCTGCAATTCCCATCGCGGCGTATGCCATATGGTCAGAAAACCGGTCACTTTCGCGCTTGGGCCAGTTTTTTCTGGACAGGGTGAGGGAAGTGGTGAGTGATCTGCCGGATAGTATCACCCAGCATCTGATATAAGGACGCTTGACCTTATGGTGCCGCCGGATGTCTGAAAGGTATAATGATAAGCGTAATGAAAAGATCCACTATGTAAATTGAAGAAAGGAAAATGAGAGCTTCCGTGTAGAATGTTCTGGCCAGTACAAGACCAAACAGGGCAGGGCCAAAGCCCCCTAAGGCGCGGCCAACACTCCAGAGAACATTTTGTGCCGTGCTGCGGATGCTTGCCGGGTAGAGATCTGTTATCAGGGCACCGTAGCCCCCCATCATGCCATTGACAAAAAAGCCAGCCACAAATCCTGCCAGGAGCAATGCATAGGCTGATGTCATCATGGCATACAGACCAACAGAAAGCATGGCAAAGAACTGGTATATTACAAAGCTCTTCTTGAGCCCAATTCGGTCTGCCAACTGCCCGAAGATAAAAACGCCACTCATCATCCCGCAGACTGAAAATGCAGTCCAGATGCCGGAAAGAGAAAGGGAAAGGTGAAAATGAACGACCAGATAAGAGGGAAGCCAGATCATCAACCCATAATAGCCAAAATTCTGTATGCTGCTCAGTCCGAGGATGGCAAAGCTTTTCCGGCGCATCTCTTTTTCATAAAACAACTCCCATAAGGGGAATTTACGCTTTGTTGTCATGCGTGCTTTTTGAAAAGCTTCCGGCTCCGGGAGTGAATGGCGTACAAACCATGCCAGAATGGCTGGTAGACCACCAATAACAAACATGCCGCGCCATCCGACATAGGGAAGAAGGAGGGGGGTAAAAAGAGCCGCGGCCAGCACACCAAATTGCCAACTCATGCCGACCCATGCGGAAACACGGCCTCGCATAGCTGGGGGGTAATACTCGGTAACGAGCGCCATACCAATGCCGAATTCACAACCCAAACCAATGCCGGCACAGATCCGCCATATCAGAAGATCGGAAAAATTTTTTGAGAATGCACAAAGGAACGTGAAAAATGAAAAAACAACAATGGCAATACTCAGTGTGCGTGCACGCCCAATGTAGTCGCCTGCCACACCAAAGGCAGTGCCGCCCAATGCACCCCCAATAAGCGTCCATGTCATCAGTGCGCCAGCCTGAGCGGAACTCAGGTGCATGGCCTGAGTGATCTGCGGAAGCATGAAACTCAGCATAATAATGTCAAAGCCGTCTATGGCATAACCAGACATCGCAGCAAGAAGAGCGCGTTGTTGAAAACGCATAAAAAGCACCCCAAAATTACGTCACGGCCACCGATGGTCACCAAAACAATCTCTTATTGTAATGAAGCCATGTTGAGAATAGGAGATATTATATCAATCCCGCAATGTTGTGATGAACAGATTGCCGCCTTTTCAGATGTTTGGTCATGTGATGTTGGAAAGGCTTTTCCTTGTTTGCGAAGAGTCTGGCCGTGGCGGATTGCTGACTGTCGGACGTGAAATGAGTTGAGTGATTTTACTCGGTTATGATCTATGGTCTTGCGAGAGCCTGAAAAGATCAAGTCGGCCAGGACTGAAGGCATCCGCACATAGTGTCGCGGGCACGGGCTCGAGTATGCAAGTGATCTGCGCGGCCATGACGCAGACGAGAAGATTAAGGGACGCAAGCGGCATATCGCAACGGAGTTCCAGTTAATGTATCTATTAACGGCATTGCATTCTGTTGCATAATTAAAATATACCGTAATAGTTATGATTTTTAAATGCTAAAATCGGTTTTAATGCGATTTGTTCCAGATTCTATTTGATATAAATCATGGCGGCGCTAAAAGAGTATAGTTAATATATCTTTAATCGCAATAAAACTACTCTCTCGGGGTTTGCACTCGCCATGAGTCAACTGATTGACAGGCTTCTGTTCTTTAAAAAATATCAGGGCAATTTTTCTGGTGGTCACGGTGTAAACACGGATGAAAGCCGCGCGTGGGAGGATGTTTACCGCTCTCGGTGGGACAGTGAGAAAATTGTCCGTTCGACCCATGGGGTAAATTGTACCGGCAGTTGTAGCTGGAAAATATACGTCAAAAGTGGTCTGGTAACATGGGAAACGCAACAGACAGATTATCCGCGTACCCGCCCTGATATGCCCAATCATGAACCCCGTGGATGCCCGCGTGGCGCAAGCTATTCCTGGTATCTCTATAGCAGTAACCGTATTCGTTACCCTTTGGTACGTAAGAGGCTGCTGGAGTTATGGCGTGAAAAACGCGTGACACTTGACGCGGTTTCAGCATGGAGTGCGATTCAGAATGATCCGGTGGCACGGCACAGCTATCAGACACAGCGCGGTCTGGGTGGCTTTGTTCGGGTATCATGGAGTGAGGCGAATGAACTCGTTGCCGCCGCCAATATTTACACGATAAAAACATGGGGACCGGATAGGCTTGTTGGCTTTTCTCCCATTCCGGCCATGTCGATGCTGAGCTACGCCGCAGGCACCCGATATCTGAGTCTGCTTGGTGGAACCTGCCTGTCCTTTTACGACTGGTATTGCGATCTTCCTCCTGCCTCTCCGCAGACATTTGGTGATCAGACGGACGTCCCTGAAAGTCTTGACTGGTATAATGCGGGTTATCTTCTTGTCTGGGGCTCCAATGTCTCCATGACCCGTACGCCAGATGCACATTTTTATACGGAAGCCCGGTATCGGGGGCACAAAAAGTGTTGTCATTGCACCAGATTATGTAGAGGTCGCAAAATTCGCAGATTTATGGCTTCATCCACAGCAGGGGACGGATTCCGCGTTGGCTCTGGCTCTGTCTATGGCGCACGTTATTCTGCGTGAGTTTTATCTGGATCGTCAGGTTCCATATTTTCAGGATTATGCTGTCCAATACACAGACCTTCCATTTCTAGTATTGTTGGAGCCAACTGAGGGCGGGCAGAAGCCCGGCCGACTTCTACGTGCTGCGGATCTGGCTGATGACCGCTATCAAACAACACAAGCCGACTGGAAGCCGCTGGTCTGGGATAAGGTGCAGGCATGCGCTGTAATGCCGTGCGGTTCTGCCGGCTTCCGGTGGGAAAAAGAGGGTAAGTGGACTCTTGAACCTTTCGATGCGGTGACTGGCGAACCCCTAACACCGGCTCTTTCTCTAATGGGGGGTGGAGAGAAGGCTATCGTGTTGTTCCCTTATTTCGGCGGGGATGGGCGTTTCGGCCTGAATGAAGCCCCGCCTGTTCATGCGCGTACTGTGCCAGTGCAGAGCGTAATCCTGAAGACAGGGGAAAAGGTTCAGTGCGCGACGGTTTTTGATTTGATGGTAGCGCATTATGGCCTGTCTTCTGATCCCACCGAGTGGCCGGATTATGAGAGTAACGTGCCCGGTACTCCCGCATGGCAGGAAGCCATTACAGGTGTTCCGCAGGAAAGGTGTCTGGCTGTGGCGCGTGGGTTTGCCCGGAACGCGGAGGCAACGCAGGGCCGCTCCATGGTTATTCTGGGTGCCGGGCTGAACCATTGGTACAACATGGACATGACGTGCCGGGCCATCCTGAACATGCTTATTCTGTGTGGGTGCATAGGTCAGAATGGGGGTGGTTGGGCGCATTACGTTGGTCAGGAGAAGCTGCGTCCATCCGCAGGGTGGGGGCCTGTTGCCTTTGCGGGTGACTGGAGCGGTCCACCTCGTCGGATGAATGGCACCAGCTTCTTCTACGCGCATACGGACCAATGGCGTTACGAGCAGATGACACCGCAAGCACAGCTTTCGCCTCTGGCTTCTGCCGTCAAATGGCCGAGAACGGTGCTGGATTGCAATATTCAGGCTGAGCGGATGGGCTGGCTACCGAGTGCGCCGCAACTGGGTGTCAATCCATTGAGTCTTGGTAAGGCCGCTCGAGAGAGCGGGCAGGATCCCGCTGCGTATGTCAAGGAAGCTCTTCTTTCCGGTCGTGTCAGACTGGCCTGTGAAGACCCGGATGCACAGGAAAACTGGCCTCGCAACATGTTTGTCTGGCGCTCGAATCTGCTGGGAGCCAGTGGTAAGGGGCATGAATATTTTATGAAACATCTGTTGGGTGCGCCCAACAATGTCATGAATCAGGACGGTGAGCAAAGGCCCGAATTTGCACAATGGCATGAGCAGGCACCAGAGGGAAAACTGGACCTGCTCACCACTATTGATTTCCGCATGAGTACAACGGCCATGTTTAGTGATGTCGTGTTACCGACAGCGACATGGTATGAAAAAACAGACCTGAATACATCTGACATGCATACTTTTATCCATCCGCTTCAGGCTGCGGTTGACCCGGCGTGGGAAGCCCGGACGGACTGGAGCATTTTCCGCGGACTGGCGGAAGCCTTTCAGAGTCTGGGCAGGGACATCTTGCGGAAGAAACGGATGTTGTGCTCTCACCGTTGCAAAAAGATACGCCAGCCGAACTGGCCCAGCCATATGGTGGTCAGGGCGGGCATACGGATGAGGCAGAGCCCAAGGTTCCGGGGAAAACAATGCCCCAGATTGCGGTTGTCTCACGACGTTATGATGAAGTGTATGACCGCTATATTACTTTGGGACCAAGTCTGGAAAAGAACGGGAATGCAGATCATGGACTGCATTGGGACACAACGGTCGAATTGCAGGAACTCAAGCAGACACATCCATCAGTTTCCATAAAATATCCCGATAATTCTTCTCTGTTCCAGGATAGGGATGCCGTTGATACGGTCCTCATGCTGGCCCCGGAAACAAATGGTGCCGTTTCAGCCAGAAGCTGGAAATCGCTGTCAGAAAAAACAGGCAGAGACCTTTCCCATAGGCTGGGGGGGCGGGAAGGTGATCGGGTGACCTTCTCAGATATCGTCACCCAGCCACGACAGGTGATTAATTCACCTGTATGGAGTGGTATATCTTCAACGCAGGAGGCCTATACGGCCAATTGGCTCAATGTGCATGAATATGTGCCGTGGCGTACATTGACAGGACGATTGCAGTTTTATCAGGATCACCCATGGTTACGTGACTTTGGTGAAACTTTTGCAACCTACAAGCCACCAGTCGAAACGTATTCAACCCCGGAATCTCTGGGTGCTGCACATGATAATGGCAATCCGGTCCTTCCCCTTAATTTTCTGACTCCGCATCAGAAATGGGGGATACACAGCAGTTATGCAGAAAACCTGATCATGCTGACACTTGGTCGTGGTGGTCCCGTTGTCTGGATCAGTGAGGATGATGCTTCAAAGCTCAATATTGTAGATAATGATTGGGTGGAAGCCTTCAATCGTAATGGTACACTTGTGGCGCGTGCTGTCGTCAGTCAGCGCATCCCATCAGGCGCGGCGTTCATACCATGCCGCGGAACGGACAGCGAATGTGCCGGGGAGTGAAATTACTGGCAGGCGTGCAGGGATTCATAATTCCGTCACGCGTGTTGTCATGAAGCCGACCCATATGGTGGGCGGATACGCGCATCTTTCATGGTCATTCAATTATTATGGGCCGGTTGGCTCCAACCGTGATGAGTTCATTTTTTTACGTAAAATGAACAAGGTTGACTGGTTCGACACTCGTGAAGAGCGGCAGGGATGACGCCGGTTTTGATCGCTGCTCCCTGCCATCCACGCTTGATAGGTAACTGGACGTGAAGATACGTGCGCAAATAGGCAAGGTTCTTAACCTCGATAAATGTATCGGGTGTCATACCTGTAGTGTGACCTGCAAGCAGGTCTGGACCAATCGGGACGGCGTTGAATATGCGTGGTTCAACAATGTAGAAAGCAAGCCCGGCGTCGGTTTTCCGCAGCAATGGGAAAATCAGGAGCTTTGGCATGGAGGCTGGCGGTTGGGAAAAGGGGAGTCTCTTCGTCCTAAAATTGGCGGAAAGTGGCGTATTCTTTCAAAGATTTTTGCAAACCCGAATCTTCCTCAGCTTGACGATTATTATGAACCATTTGACTTTGATTATGCGGCTTTACAGAATGAAAAAAGCGAGCAGGTTGTTACATCTGTCAGACCGTATTCCCGTATAACCGGGCAGGTTATGGATAAGATTGAAAAAGGACCAAACTGGGAGGAATCCTTGGGGTCTGAATTTAAACAGCGGTCCAGAGATAATAATTTTCGAAATATAGAAAAAGAAATATACGGACAGTTTGAAAACAGCTTTCTGATGTTTCTGCCGCGTCTATGCGAACATTGTCTGAATCCGACCTGTGTTGCTTCATGTCCCTCTGGAGCCATTTATAAACGTGAGGAAGATGGTATTGTTCTGGTTGATCAGGAAAAATGCCGTGGCTGGCGGATGTGTGTCAGTGGCTGTCCGTACAAGAAAATCTATTATAACTGGCATACTGGAAAATCAGAAAAATGTGTTTTTTGTTATCCACGTATAGAAAGCGGGCAGCCAACGGTCTGTTCTGAGACCTGCGTTGGCCGCATTCGCTACCTGGGCGTGATGCTTTATGATGCTGATAAAATTGAGGGCGCTGCTGCTACGAAAAATCCTGAAGATGCGTACCAGCAGCAGCTTGATCTCTTTCTTGATCCCCACGATCCGGCTGTAATTGAGCAGGCACGCCGGGATGGGGTGCCGGAAGCATGGATTGAGGCGGCCCAACGCTCGCCAGTCTATCGTATGATCAAGGAGTGGAAAATCGCTTTTCCGCTGCATCCCGAATATCGCACTCTTCCAATGGTCTGGTATATCCCGCCATTGTCTCCCATTCAGGAGGCCGCGTCTGCGGGAAGTCTGGAAACCCTGAATGGAATTCCAGATATAGGCAGCCTGCGTATTCCGGTCCAGTATCTGGCAAATATGCTGACTGCCGGGAATGAAGAACCAGTGAAGGTAGCGCTCAATCGCCTTTTGGCGTTACGCGCCTATATGCGCCGTTTCCAGATTGAAAATGTGCGTGATGCCTCTTTGTTGCAAACGGCAGGCCTGTCAGAACAGCAGGTTCAGGAAATGTACCGCCTTCTGGCGATTGCCAATTATGAAGACCGCTTTGTTGTGCCCACAGCGCATAAGGAAGACGCGGAAGACCCATATCATCAACGTGGTATTGCAGGTTTTCATTTCAACCAGATGACGACGGCCGGAAAGAGTCGTTTCAGCTTATGGGGGCAGCAGGGGAGAGGGCCAGAAATCCGCCGGCATACCGGGGAAGGAGGATGATCGTGTCTAATGCCCTTTCATTCCTGTGCCAGATCAGCGCTATATTTCTTCGTTATCCAGATGAGACTCTGAAACAGGAAAGCTCGGAACTGGCAAAAATCGCTTCTGTTTCTGGCCTGATAGAAGGGCAGAAACAGGCGCTAGAAAAAAGTTTGTATGTTTTTTGAGGAAACTGCAGTTCTGGATGCGCAGAGCCAGTATGTACAGCTTTTTGATATGTCACCCTCCCTGTCGCTTTATCTTTTCCAGCATGTGCATGGAGATTCACGTATGCGCGGTCAGGCGATGGTTGATCTGCTGGAAGAGTATCGGGCAGCAGGGCTCGATATGCAGGGAAATGAACTGCCCGATTTCCTTCCGGCATATCTGGAATATGCGTCACTGTGTGATCCCGAAAAGGCGCGGGAATTACTGACGGAAATTGTTGATATTCTGGCTGTTCTGAAAGATCGTCTTGAGGCAAGACACTCTGTTTATACCAATATTTTCAGGATCTTGCTGGATGTGCCGAACCGTTTGCCGGACAGGAGCGTTGTTCAGTCGCATTTGAGAGATACCGTCATCTTGGACGATCCAGCTCTGCTTGACGCGCGCTATGAAGAAAAGCCGGTAACGTTCGAGAATGCATCGTTACCGACGGGATGTCAGACCATGTGTCATGCCAATATGGGCAAAAGCGGTGGGGGGAATGGAAGGTGAACTGGCTCACGTATTTTTTGTTTCAAATCTATCCCTACCTCTGTCTTGCTGTCTTTGCTATCGGTTGCTGGGCACGGTTTGATAGAAGTCAGTTTTCGTGGCGTGCTGAATCCAGTGAATTTCTTGAGCGGCGTACGTTGAAGTGGGCGAGCAACTGCTTTCACGTGGGCGTGCTGGGATTGTTGATGGGCCATGCTGCCGGGCTTTTGACACCGCCAGAACTGACGGAAGCTCTGGGACTGAGTCCACATGCCCATCAGCTTTTGGCTGTTGGTGCTGGCAGTATATTTGCTTTTTTTGCGGCCATTGGCGGTGGTGGGCTGATTTATCGTCGCCTCTTTAACGCCCGCGTCAAGGCGACCGGGCGTCCGACAGATCTCTTTATTCTCCTGTTTGTGTATATGCAGTTGTGGCTCGGCATTCTTGGGCTGCCACATTCTATGATGCATTCGGATGGAAGCACCATGGAAATACTGGGGCAATGGTGCCGCGGAGTGCTGACATTCCGTCCTGATCTCGCAAATCTGCTGACATCTGTTCCATGGGTTTACAAGCTCCACCTCGTGACTGGAATGACATTATTTCTGCTGACCCCCTTTACCCGTCTGGTCCACGTCATTTCAGCGCCGATCTGGGCATTTTTTCGACCGGGTTGGCAGATTGTGCGTCAGAACAGGCACGTTGCCAATGATGAGACATGAGTCGCAAACATGACTATCTTTCCAAATAAAAATGAAATGCAGACTATTTTTGTGAATGATGCAGAAATTCCGGATCATACTGTGCTGGCTGAAATGCCGTTTCATAAGGCGGAGTCCGTTCAGTTGCAGTGGCAAGCCGCAGCGCGAGCTCTGGTTGTGAAAAAACTTCTGCTGGATGAAGCTCGAAAACGGTTGCCGTCAGAAACGATAGATTTTTCAGACGAAGAAACTGTTATCCAGATGCTCCTCGAACAGGAAGTGATGGTGCCGACGCCAACGGAAAATGAACTTGAGAGATGGTATGTGTCCAATAGTCATCAGACTGAAGAGCCAGCGCTGCATATCAGGCATATTCTTATTTATGCGGATAAGTCCATGCCGGGTTCATGGGATTCCGCTCATAAAAGAGCACAGAATATTTTGGATTATTTAAAAACACAGACTCATGATTTTGAACAGTTTGCCGCACGTTATTCAGAGTGTCCGTCTGCAAGGAGAGGGGGAGATTTGGGGGTGGTTCGGGAACGTGATCTTCTGCCGGAATTCCGTCAGGCGTTGGAAGAGACAGGAGAGAGGGAGTTTTGCCATGACGTGATAGAGACACGTTATGGCGTGCATGTCGTTCAGCTTCTGAAGCGCGTTGTCGGTGGACAGGTGGCGGCGGGGCTGGAGGAAGAGCAAAAGCAACGCATTCAGGTTTTTCTTGAAGATACGAGCTGGAAGATGGGTTTGCAGAACTACATCGCTATGCTGGCATCTAAAGCGCGTATTAAAGGATTTGATCTCTTTGCGGGGACAACAGCACAGGCTTCCAGCAGTCACGGGTCTGATGGCGGGGCTTGCACCGGTAAAAAAGCACCCATAGGCCTGAAGTTACGGGGGTCGTTCTGTTCTTAGATAGTCTTGAAAGCTTTACATGTTTCCGGAACTGATTTTCAAAACACTTGCGGCTCTGATAACTGCGGCTGTTATGGGTGTTCTTGCCTATGTCACGCACTTACCCTTGCTGTTTCCCAGTTTGGGACCGACCATATTCATCCATATCGTGACGCCTCAACAGGAGGCTGCAAGAGTCTGGAATACGCTTGTGGGTCACGCAATTGGTATTTTTGCCGCCATAGGTTCGTTGTGGATTTTTGGTGCCATGACATTGCCTGTTGCCATGAGTGTTGATCATATTACCTGGAATCGCATGGCTGCCAGTGTTTTGGCAGTGTCACTGACTATCTTGGGACAGGGCGTGTGTAAAGCAAACCATGCGCCTGCTGCGGCGACAACACTCCTGCTGAGTCTGGGTGGCTTTCATGCGGACGTTGAGACCGTGGGTATCATATGTGCAGGAGTGGTGATATGCACCGGTGTTTCAGAAATATTTCAGAAAATTCTAAGTAAAAATGTTGCGTGATTGAGGAAATATTTTGGTGCCTGAATGATTTTTCCTGTCTGGTGAGCTGTTCCTGTCAATGCCTTGCTACGAAAGGCTGTTTAAAATACCTCGTAGTAAAAAAGAGGGGAGATATTTGAAGGATAGGGGTTTCAATGGATTGTTTGTAAATAAAGAATGAGAAGACCGTTTATATTTTCAAATGACCGCGCGGTAGTGTGGAGTGAAGAACTTTCACGGTGTTGAAGGGGGGCATTGAGGAGGGTGGATTTTTTGAAGCAGTATTGGGGGTATTATTGGCTTCCGTTTTTTCGCGATGTAAGCACTATGCCTATTGAAGTTTCTCCACGGGAAACATCATTCAATAAGGAGATCATGAGTTGGACATAAAGTCTTCTTGATTATGGAGGGGATGCTATCGGGAGCGGGTTAAACGGAATGAAGCCGTTCGCCGCCTCTTTGATGACATCGGTATTCTGGAAGAAGGCCGCTCATCCAGCGGGTCTCTAAACCCAGCCGAGAGTGTGTAATGTGTTGGGAAGAGAGTGTGGTAACCAGCCTTCTGTCTGCATGTCTTCAATCATCCAGCCAAAAGACGTGGCGGCATTTTGGGGAGTGGTATCAAAGACCATGGAGTCAGGAGAGTTAGGATGACCCGGCATAATGCTGGTAACAGCCTGAATGGGCAGGTTTAATCCGTGGTCCTGCAGGGGGGCAGCCAGTAATTCTGTAATCTGTGCTGTGTATTTCGGTGCGTTGCACAGCGTGGCAGCATCCTGCACGGCTTTATAGAGGCGTAGTGCTGCGTCCTGATTTTCTGCTTTCCATGTTTCTTTCACGATCAGCATTTTTTCAAGATGTCCGGGAGCGAGTGATGCTGAGCCCGCAACGTTAAAGGCAAGATGTTTCAGGGAAGCATCAGCTCCCCAGGGCGGGCCTGCACAGAAACCATCAATTTCTCCGGCGGCGAGGGCCTGAATCATGCTCGCTGGCGGCATAATGACGATTTCTGTTTCTGTATCACGGGGAATGGCAATGTTTTTAAGAAAGCGCGTGAGAATAAGATAGTGTGTCGAGTAGAGATGGACGACACCCAGGCGTGGCTTGCGGTTCAGAGTATTTTTCCAGATATGGAATGCTTTATTTTTGTCCGGTTCGGCGTGCCATTGTTCCCGGTCGGCCTGTTGGCCGCGCAGGACAATCATGTTGCCGCCCCGGCTCAGAGGGAGGCCAGGCCGCAAATCTATGGCCCGACCGCGCTGGCCAAGGGCTGTCATGATCGCCAGTGGGGGAAACATGATGGCACCATCAAGGCCATTCCAGACCAGACCGTCGGCAATATTGGCCCAGGAGGGAACAGGAACGGGCTCGACATCCAGCCCGTAACGAGAAAAAATATTGAGAGCACGGGCAACGATAACAGGAGCGCTGTCCGCAAGCTGGAGCAGGCCAATGCGGCAGGAATTACTCATCCTGTTGGTTTCCCGGTATGGTTGGAGAGGTAATCCAGAGCGATGTCCGCTATTTTTCTTGATTGTTTCATGGCCTGTTTACGAAACCAGCGGTAGGCTTCTTCCTCTCTGCAGTGTTCCTGCTTCATGAATAAAAATTTGGCGCGGTCTATGGTTTCGCGTTCAGAAAGTGTTTTTTTTGCGGCCAGAAGTTCTGCATTGGTTTTTTTGAAGCGATGGTACAGGGCAATGGCCGACCGCAAGAGCGGCTTGACGTTTTTTACAGGCGTATCCAGAACGTTGTAAGAACACACGCCGGCGGCAAAGGCATCTTCCATCAGGCTTTCATCATCTTCATCGACAAACAGCGCGACCGGCTGTTCCAGGGGGAGGGGCTGAAAGGGCGCGGACACTGTCCAGTGCATCACGGTCTGCGCGGCTTATATCGACCAGAACAATATCTGGCGTATGGCGACGGACAGCGTCGATCAGACTTGTCCGGGGGTCCAGTACGATAACGTTCAAGGTGTCATCAGCTTCCAGCAGGCGCGCCAGAGCGCCGGCGCGGTGAGAGTTTTCATCTGCCAGAAGGACTTTCATCGTGACTGCCTTCCTGTTTAGTACACGTCACGAAGGTAACGGCCATTGCGGGCCCATTCAGCGACGAAAGAGTCGGCCTCTTCCTGACTCATCTGCCCATGAAGGGCGATAATCTTTTTTTAAGGTGCTGTCAACATCGCGCGCCATGTGGGCGGCGTCTCCGCAGATATAGAGGTATGCGCCCCGGTTCAGCCAGTCCCACAAGAGAGCGCCGTTTTCCATCATGCGATCCTGCACGTAAATACGGGCAGTCTGGTCGCGGGAGAAGGCTGTGTCCAGTCGTGTCAGGAGACCTTGTGCCAGAAAACTTTCCAATTCCTGACGATAGTAAAAGCCGGATGTTGCGTGTCTTTCGCCAAAAAAGAGCCAGTTGGGGCCGCTGGCCCGCCGTGCCGCACGCTCCTGTAAAAAGGCCCGGAAGGGTGCAATTCCTGTGCCCGGCCCAATCATGATTACAGGCAGCGTATCATCTTCCGGGAGGCGGAAATGGGTGGTGGGCTGTATAAAGACCGGCACCGCCTCTCCCTGTTCCAGACCTGCGAGCCAGGTGGACGTGACACCGGGGAAAGGTGTTTGATTGACCCCGACCGTCAGGTGGATTTGCTCCGGGTAGAGGCATGGGGAAGAGGAAATGGAATAGAGACGGGGTTGGAGGCGGCGGAAGAGTGAGGGAATCTCTTCTGGCTCCAGAGGAGGGGTCAGTGTTGTGATCAGATCCGGAAGGTAGCTGCCTTCTGTGCGGCCCAGACGCTTCAATAAGGCCGGGCTTGGGTGTGAGAGGTCAAAAGAGCGGCGCATGGCCTCACCAAGTGCGCATGGGCCTTCACGCTTCAGGGTAAGCCTGGTGTCTTCTGGAAGGTGAAGGGCGTGCAGTATTTTCTGGACAATGGTTTCATTATTGCGCGGCCAGACACCGAGAGCATCGCCGGCGGAATACCGTAACGCTGTGCCCGCACTATCAAGCACGATATGACAGGTTTGCTTGTCTGAGCTGTCTCCGGTGAGGCGGGTCACACTGGCAAGCCGGGCAAGAACCGGGGTGTCGCGGTTGATTACTGGGGTTTGCGCCGGAATGGTGCGTGTTGGGTTGTTGGCTGAAAGGGCGGGATGTCCGCCGAGTGCCGTCAGAAACTGAGATTGCCAGCCTTCCACCGTGTCTTCAAAATCTGGTTCACAGTCTATGCGGGGCAGGAGGGGGCTTGCCCCCAGCGTGGTGAGGCGTGCATCCAGTGCGCGACCAAACCCGCAGAAGCTGGCGTAAGTGGAATCTCCTAGCGCGAGAACAGCGTAGCGGAAGGATGAGAGTGGGGAGGCCTGTTGTTGGAGTGCGTCCCAGAAGGCTGCGGCGTTATCCGGCGGTTCTCCATCGCCGAAGGTCGAGACAATAAAAAGCCCGATGCCAGACAGAGCGGCTGGCGTGCAGTCTTCCAGTCCGGCAAGGCGGACGTCATGCCCGTTTGCATGGAGCCACGCGGCCAGTTGCGTTGCTAAGGCTTCTGCACGACCAGTCTGGGATGCCCACCAGAGCGTGAGTGTTGGCGCAGGGGATGGCGCAGGCAACGCTGGGGCTGATGCAGGTGTGCGTGAATATAATCCGGCCAGCAAGCCATTCAGGTGCGTGATCTGCTCGGGAGAAAGCGGGGCTGACGCTGGAATAAAGGGCACGGCGTTTTCTGGAGGAGACAGACGCAGGCCCGCGAGGAACCCAGCAATCCAGTTGGCTTCATCTTTGGAAAGGACGGGGATTTTTGGGTCTGTCATGCCAAGATGGCATGCAATCTGGTCAGCGGGCATAGAGGGGAGCCTCATCTTGTCCGGAGAAGGAGCCGTCGGTGCGCGGGCAAGGGAAACAGCGCAGTATTTAATGCCCGGCTGGAGAGAAAGCGGATCAGTTTTATCTGTCGTGACTGAGTTAACACACATCTGTTGACCGAAGCGGTCATTCCAATGGAACGGCGCAAAGCAGGTGCCGGGGGCAACACGGGCAGACAGACGTGCAGGCAGAGTGGCGACACCCTGGCTGGAGCGTATGTCTACGGGGTCGTGTTCATTGATTCCGAGCATTTGGGCATCTTGTAACGCAATTTCAATAAATGGACCGGGATTGAGCCTGTTGAGTTGGGCCACGCGCCCTGTTTTGGTCAGCGTATGCCACTGATGTTGCAGGCGTCCGGTATTCAGCAGGATGGGATAGGTCTCATCTGGTGCGTCGTCATGGGGCATCCATGGACGTGCGAAAAAGACCGCCCTGCCATCGGATGTTGCAAAAACTGGCGGCGTGTCGGGCGTAGGGCGGTAACGAATGGGGTGACGTGTCGCACTGTCTCCAATGGGGGCGGGCCATTGCACAGGACCGGTTGCCAGACGGGTATGGCTGACACCGGAGATATCATATCCTGTTGCAGGGTTTGCAAAACGGGTGGCTTCGGCAAAGACTTCTGCTGCGGAGGAGAAAGAAAATCCGTCCGCAAACCCCATGGCGCAGGCCACCTGGGCAATAATCTGCCAGTCTGGCAGGGCGCTTCCGGGAGGGGGAACCGCCTGCCGGGCAAGGGTCAGGGTGCGGTCAGAGTTGACCAGTGCGCCATCCCCTTCCGCCCAGAGGGCACCGGGGAGCACAATATCGGCATAGTGGGCGCTTTCGGTATCCGCATAGGCATCCTGCACGATCACAAGTTCGGCTTTTTCAAGAGCCGCCTGCACCACGCTGCGTCGCGGCACGGTGGCGACGGGATTGGTGCAGATAATCCAGCAGGCTTTAAGAGTTCCGGCTGCCATGTCTGCAAACATGGCCAGAGCGCCCTTGCTGCCGGTCTCCCGTATGGTGCCGGGGGCAAGCCCCCACTGCTGTTCGCAAAAGGCCCGGTCTGTTTCAGACAGCGCACTGCGTTGGCCGGGCAGGCCCGGACCCATATATCCCATTTCCCGGCCCCCCATGGCGTTGGGTTGCCCGGTCAGAGAGAACGGCCCGGCTCCCGGCTTGCAGATGGCGCCCGTTGCAAGATGCAGGTTGCACACAGCATTGGTGTGCCAAGCGCCAGTCACGCTCTGATTGAGCCCCATGGTCCAGAGAGACATCCAGCAGTCTCCTGCCTCTGCAATCCAGCGTGCCGCGGTGCGAATATCTTCCACAGTAAGGCCCGTGATCTGCGCCACACGGTCTGGCGTGTAGTCAGCCAGAAAAGCGGACATGTGCTCCCAGCCAGTGGTGCTGGTGGCGATAAAAGACGCATCAATGGCGCCAAGTTCCGTCAGGAGCAGGAGAAGCCCGTTGAGTAATGCAAGATCTGTGCCGGGCCGGATTTGCAAAAACAGATCAGCTTTGTCTGCTGTGGCTGTACGACGCGGGTCTACCACAATCAGTTTTGCGCCGGCAGCGCGTTTACGGTCCATAAGACGTAGGAACAGAATGGGGTGGCAATCCGCCATATTCGCCCCGATGACGAAGAACAGACGTGTGCAGTCGAAGTCTTCATAAGAGCCGGGAGGTGCGTCGGCTCCCAAAGATAATTTATATCCCGTGCCAGCCGCCGCCATGCAGAGGCGGGAATTGGACTCGATATGGGGTGTGCGCAGATAGCCCTTGGCCAGTTTGTTGGCGAGATATTGCGCCTCCAGAGACATCTGTCCGGATACGTAAAGGGCAATGGCATCTGGCCCATCTGTTTCCAGAATGGCTTTAAGGCGTGAGGCTGTTTGTTGAATGGCCGGACTGATCGGGCAGGGCGCGAGACGGCCTGACCGTTCTGCCCGGACAAGAGCCGTATCAAGCCGCGCAGAAGATGACACAGGCTTATCGCAGGTGCTGCCTTTGGTGCAGAGCCGCCCTTTGTTGGCCGGGTGCGCGGTATCGCCACGCACGCGAACAATTGTCTGGTCTTTAACCTCCATCACAATGCCGCAGCCGACACCGCAATAAGGGCAAACCGAGCGTATGTCCTGACACGTCATGGGGCGTTACGCCATGACAGCGTCCTGAGGTATGGTCGCAGGCCATGCGCGAATTTCCACACGGCCATTGTGCAGACGGGCCTCCCATGTACGAATGGATTTTGAGGCATCTTCCAGACAGGTGCCGTTTTCAAGGTTGAAATGCTGCTTGTAAAGGGGCGAGGCCACGACAGGCTGACCCTTCAGGTCTCCCATGATGCCGCGCCCCAGAACATTGGCGTGAGAGAAAGGGTCGTGGTTATCAACGGCAAAAACCCGGCCGCCACCAGCGTCATCCGGCAGATAGAAAAGGGCAATCTGCGCATCCTGATGGAGTGCGACAACGCCGGAGCGTGGTACGAGGTCGTTTTGGGCACACAGGTCTGTCCAGTGTGCAGGACCTGCGCCCAAGGGATATTCTGGCAGGTTGTCGGCAGGTTTGATCTGGTCGCGTTCAGGCTCGGTGCGAATGTTGGGGTCGGGGCGGCTGTCATTCACGAATGTGCGGAAACGCTTGAGTTTTTCCTGATCTGTCAGCGCGTCTTTCCATTCGCAATGATAGGTATCAACCACATGCTGCATCTGGCGTTCCAGCTCCGCGCAAATGCCTAAACTGTCATGGATGATGACATCTTTCAGATAGTCCAGGCCGCCTTCCAGAGTTTCACGCCAGACTGAGGTTCTCTGAAGTTTGTCTGCGGTGCGGATATAAAACATCAGGAACCGGTCAATATATCTGACCAGTGTTTCTGAATCGAGATCTGTAGCGAACAGTTCCGCATGGCGGGGGCGCATGCCGCCATTGCCACAGACATACAGGTTCCAGCCATTTTCGGTGGCGATTACGCCAACATCCTTACTTTGCGCTTCCGCACATTCACGCGTGCATCCCGACACGGCAAATTTCAGTTTGTGGGGCGAGCGCAGACCCTTGTAGCGGTTTTCCAGATCCAGCGCCTTGCCCACGCTGTCCTGCACGCCATAGCGGCACCATGTGCTGCCAACGCATGATTTGACTGTGCGGGTGGATTTGCCGTACGCATGGCCGGTTTCAAACCCGGCATCGAGCAGTTCCGCCCAGATTGCGGGAAGCTGGTGCAGATGTGCGCCAAAAAGATCAACGCGCTGGCCACCGGTAATCTTGGTATAAAGATTATATTTTTTAGCAACCTGACCAAGGGTGATCAGCCTGTCTGGCGTAATTTCTCCCCCCGCGATGCGGGGCACGACAGAGTAGGTGCCGTTTTTTCTGGATATTCCCCCATGAAGGTATCATTCGTGTCCTGCAGGGGAATATAGAGAGGGTCTGTAATCGGTTTGTTCCAGGCTGAAGCCAGAATGGAGCCGACTGTGGGTTTGCAGATATCACATCCAAGACCGCCATTGCCAAACTGGAGCATGAGATCTTCAAAGGTGCGTATGGAGTGGACACGCACAAGAGAATACAGTTCCTGCCGGGTATAAGAAAAATGCTCGCACAGGCTATGGTCAACAGTGATGCCGCACGCGGTTAACCCGTCTTCAAAAACAGTTTTCAAAAGGGCGGCACATCCCCCGCAGCCGGTGCTGGCTTTGGTGTCTTTTTTCAGAGTGGCGAGATCTGTGCAGCCGTGTTCGATCGCCGTGCTGATCGCGCCTTTGGTAACATTATGGCAGGAGCAGATCATGGCGGTATCAGGCAGGGCCTCCGCCCCGAGCAGTTCAGCGCCTTCCCCACGGGGCAGAATGAGCACGGACGGGTCCGCCGGGGGAGCGATGCCATTTTGTACATACTGAAAAATGGTGTCGTAGTAGGAATTATCCCCAACCAGAACGGCACCTGTTACACGTCTGCCATCGGCAGACAGCACAAGACGACGGTAAGAGCCATCAGCTTCGCCAATAAAACGGTAACTGGTAGAACCCGGTTCCTGTCCGTGGGCATCGCCAATAGAGCCAACATCCACACCCTGCAATTTAAGTTTTGTGGACATGTCGGCACCGGTAAAGGCGGCGTCTGTCTCACCACCCAAAAGAGCGGCAACCGTGCGGGCCATGGTGTAGCCGGGGGGCGACAAGTCCAAAAATCTGACCGTCCCACAAAGCACATTCACCAATGGCGAAAATATGCGGGTCTGACGTCTGACATTGATTATTGATTACAATGCCGCCGCGTGGCCCGATTTCCAGCCCGCAGCTTCGGCCCAGACTGTCCTGTGGCTGAATCCCGGCTGAAAATACCACCATATCTGTTTCCAGAGAGGTGCCATCGGCAAAAACAAGTTTATGGCGGTATGTGCTGCCGGGTAAGATTTCCTGCGTTGTATGCTGGAGTCTGACATCAATGCCCAGCGCTTCAATACGGTGCTTCAGGGCGCGGCCGCCTTCCGCATCAAGCTGGGCAGGCATCAGGTGGGAGGCAAGCTGGATAATGCTCACATCCAGCCCAAGCTACCCTTGAGTGCATTGGCGGCTTCCAGCCCCAACAGTCCGCCGCCAATAACAGTGCCATGCCGGGCGTTGTCTGCTGCGGCGCGGATCAGATCAAGGTCTTCCAGCGTGCGGTAAACGAGCCCGGCAGTACCGGTATTGCCGGGAACCGGAGGGACAAACGGTCGGGAACCGGTCGCGAGAATAAGCGTGCTGTAAGGCAGGCTGCCCGTTTCTGTGGTGACGGTCTTTGCCGCCCGGTCAATCTGTGTGATGCGGGTGTCAAGATGCAGCGTTATGCCATGGGCGCTGTGAAAATCTTCCTGATGGAGGCGCAGGGCCAGGGCATCCTGACCGGTCATGTAGTCAGTCAGGTGGACACGGTCATAGGCGTGGTGACGTTCTTCACCAAAGACATGAATCTGATGGCTTTCGTGCAGACCATGCATGACAAGTTGTTCAGCACAGTAATGGCCAACCATGCCGTTGCCAACAATGATGATGTTGTCTTTGGTGGTCATGGGTTTTTCCTTTGACTTCAGAATTTGAATTCGAGGGTCTGCATGTAAAGTGCGCCCTCTCTGGCACCGACGTTTCTCATCCCGTGTGAGAGAAGAATACCTTCAATGTCATGTGTCCATGCCCAGTGGGGTGCAAAATTCCAGGAAAGCTGAGTGTAGGGCATGACCCCAGTAAACCCGCCACGCAGGGTGTTCCGCCAGTTATAAATTTTGCCGTTGCCGCCATAGATCGCGTCCTGCGTACTGGCGCGCCAGAAGAACGGGACATGGAACTTCAGATGTAAGGTCGGCAGCATGGTAAAGTTGGCAATGGGGCCAACGCCGATCAGGTTTTGGGACGTCACGGACAGAGACAGGTCATTATAGTAAGGCAGGGGCACGAACGGTGTGGCAAAAGTGCCAACGGCCCCATCCTGACTGCGGGCGGAGCCGCCGGAAAACAGGTCGCCCTGTGCGCCAAAGCCCGGTTTGCCCGCCCAGTCAGGCCGGGTGTAGGTTATGCTGCCGTTAAGAGCATAGGCCCGTACGGAGCGGGTGTGCTGGCCTGCTTTGGCGGGCCGGAATTCACCACCCTGAAAAATGCCTGTCAGGTTTGTGCTGAATGGGCCGATATTTCCCCATAGCCGCAGGCCGGCATTGTCGCGCCGGGTCGATCCTTTTTGCACGCTGCCTGCATTTGCGGCGGGAATGGAGGCGGCTGCGCCGCCATATAAATAGCCGAGAAAAAAGACATCGGCGAACATCTGGCTTTTCTGGCCCATAAACTGGAAAGACGGCAGAGCCGTGGAGGTATAGGCCCCGTACAGGCGGGCATTGTAATTCGTGCCATCCGCAAAGACTTTTTGCGGCAGCTTGTTGGTCTGCATGAAGTCAAACAGGTCAATCCGGAACCGCTTCCAGATGGCATATCCCCGGAAGCCATCCCATGTCTGCTGTACGTTGGTCAGGTCACGTGGGGATTGTATGGAAACGGGGGCATCCAGAAAGACCTGCCGCCCGCCTATCACGCCCATGCTGGCACCCAGCAGACGCCCTTTGACTTCCAGAATGCCCTGCTGGAGATCCAGACTTTCGCGTTGTGCGCCCGTCTGGTAGCCGTAGGTGTTGGACCCACCCGCGACACCATACAGAAATTCCGCATAGGCGCGGACATGCTCACCCAGATGCAGGTCTGCACCATACTGGTTGCGCAGGAGTACTCGGCTGGCGTTGGTTTTCCCAGCCTGTCCCAGCATGGGCTGGTTTTCAAAAATATAGCGCAGTCGTTCCTCTCCGCTAAAGCTCATCCAGATACTGCCGCTATCGTTAAGCCGCACATATTTGAGGCGGTTGAACCAGTCATTCCGGCGAACAGCCTGCGGGGCATGCGCAAGGGCGCTCCAGTCTTCAGCCCAACGCGCCTGACCATAGCCGTTGACGACCCCAAAGCCGGAGGCCGCGCCATTGCCTGCGTTAAACATAGTCCAGTCGGGGTGGTAGAGCGCGCCTTTGACAAGGGCGGCTTTATCGGGCAGCGGCAGGACAGGGACAGGCACAACCGGAAGCAGCGGTGTGGGTGCAGGTGCCTTCTGTTTATCGGCCCAGGCTGTGCCAGTCAGCGCAATGCTGAGAATAAGGCTGCCACTTTTCCAGTGACGGAGACGGCGGGTCATATGTCTCATTTGACAGCTCCCACCCATTTGCGGTGGCAAAGCGTTACGACCCCACACGCAACAAGACAAATGAGTGCAAACATAAAAAAGCCGGGACCGTAAGAGCCGGTCGTCTGGCGTGCGGCGCCCAGAGAGGAGGCAAGGTAGAAGCCGCCAACACCGCCAGCCATGCCGACAAGACCTGTGAGGATGCCAACCTGTTGCGGGAAACGGATGGGGTACGAGTTGGAAGACCGCGCCGTTCCCGAGCCCCAGTGTCAGCATTCCCGCAAAGAAGGCGGCAAAGGCCAGATAAACAGAGGGAAGTCCTGCCGCAATGAGCATGAAGATGATGCCAGCCACACCGTAAAGCAGCATAAGCGCCTTTGTGCCGCCCACGCGGTCAGCCAGAGCGCCGCCCACGGGCCGGATAAAGGACCCGGCAAACACAACAAAAGCCGTGCAGGCACCGGCAACAGCGGGAGCAAGGTGATACTGGTCGTTAAAATAGATGGTCAGAAAGGCTGCAAGCCCGACAAAGCCACCAAACGTGACGCTGTAGAAAAACATGAGCGCCCAGCATCCGCCGGATCTGAGCACTGGCCCCCAGGACGACAGAGGCAACGCTGCGGGTCGGTTGGCAGGTTCACGGGCCAGGCATAAAAAGGCCACTAAAACGACCACGAGCGGTAGGGATGCCAGCCCCAGAACATTCAGCCAGCCGACCATTGTGGCCAGACCGGGCGCAAAAAGAGAGGCCAGAGCTGTGCCTGAGTTCCCTGCTCCGGCAATCCCCAGAGCGGTGCCCTGATAACGGGGCGGATACCACATGGACGCGAGGGGCAACGCCACCGCGAAAGACGCTCCGGCAATGCCGAGCACCAGCGCGACCCAGAACATGCTTGCGTAAGTATGGGGAGCGAGGAACCATGTCAGCCACAAGCCCAGAATAACGCTGATCTGGGCCGCGATTGCCACACGGCGGGGGCCAAAAATATCGACCAGCCCTCCGGCGAGCACCCGTAAACCGGCACCGGCCAGAACGGGCGTGGCCACAAGAAGGCCTTTCTGGCCTGCGTTCAGGTGCAGGTCATGAGCGATAGAGATGCCTAACGGTCCGAGGAGAACCCAGACCATGAAAGAGGCATCAAAATACAGAAAGGCGGCAATGAGTGTCGGCGTATGGCCGGCTTTTAAAAAACCTTTATCCAAAGAACGTCTTTCGAATGGTGCGTGCGTCATGCACGGAAAACCATCGCTCTCTTGAGCCAGCGAACCGTCGTTGATCCGCTCTGTGTGCTGTCTTGACCCCGAAAGGCGCCCGATCCATTCCGCCGCCATTGACGGAGTGGTAAATACGCCGTCAGTATTACGGTTGGAATAATCCGATGTCAAAATGATTTTGAAGAAATAACGCCGGACCGGGAACAGATCGCTGAAGAAAACCCGCTTTGCGGGGGCGGCCGTGTGCTGGGAAACGCTGCCGCGGCAATGTGCCGGACGTTCTGTAAGGAACATCGTCAGAGTGACAGGTTCCGTTTCAATAAACTCGGATGCGCCGAAGAAGGGCCCTGTGATGCGCGTGATCAGTGCTGGATGGGTTGTCCACCTCTCCTGAAAATAGACTGATATCGTTATAACAATCAGAAATTTTTTCACCTCTTGGTGAAGACGCAGTGTCACGGTCGGGTGAGCCGGGGCGGCCTTTCGTCCTAAGTCGATAGTTCTTAAAACATTTCCGGTGTTCCCGAACATTCATTCAAATGGAACATAATCTATATTCAGTGTGACACATATTGTCCGTGCGGCATGAGAATGCTGAAAAAAGCCGGACCAACGATGATTTCAAGCGTCGATAAAATAATAAAAAGAATCGGCTAACGATATGATGTTTCACGCGACGGCGCCCTCACGCCCTCCAATGGTGTGCCCTGACGGCAGTCCCATGCTGGTCATTCCTGTTTGTGTAACCTCCCGAAATAGGACAGCGGCATCAGGCGTTCTTCCCCGTAACTGGCTGATCATGGTGACGGTCATGCTTACGGTCCTCGCCACAGCCAGCATGACGGTCCGCGTCTGTTTTGGTGCGGTACCCGATCGGGTCACAGCAGGCGTCAGCACCGGGCAGAAACGCCCGCTTTCCGAAAATCGGCTGAACCCTCTTTTTGATGGAGAATCCCTCTCCGGCCTGCTCGCTCCGGCCGATGATGCCCTGCGTCAGGGTGATCCCAGCGCCGATTATTTCGTGATTGATCGCGCCTCAGGCAATCTGGTGCCGCAGGCCCGGCCGTGGCGTCAGTGGCTCAGCCGGCGCGGCTTTACCTTCGATCTGATTTACAAGGCCGAGGGCATGGCCAACATCGCGGGCGGCGTGTCACGCGGTATGGATTACGTTCACGACTTGCGCGTGACGATGCTGTTCGATCTGGGCAGGTTGCTGGGGCTTGATGGCTGGGCACATCCACGGTGTGGTCATGAACCGCGAGGGGCGACAGGTAGGCTGGGACCATGTCGGTGAACGTAATGTCCTGCTGACCGAACTCTGGAGTATCCACGGGCCCGCCGCCGCGCGTCTGGCTGATCTGTATGCCGAAAAATCGTTTCTTGGCGACCGGCTCAACATCAATATCGGCCGTATCGCGTTGACCCATACTTACGGGACGTCAGCACTGTTGTGTACGTTCATGATGCAATGTTCCGCGCCGATGGCTATCCGCGAGCCGCCGGGCTGGAGCGTCTATCCCAAGACATCCTGGGGCGGCACGCTGCGTTTCCGCCCGTTGCGTGACCTGACCCTGCGCACGGGTATCTACAAGATCGGGCCGAAAGTTCAGGACAATACCGGCTGGGCCTGGGGCAGTGAAACCACGACCGGCATCCAGACCCCGGTGGAACTGACGTGGGAACCGTTCTTCGGCCCGGACAAACTCGTTGGCCATTACAAATTCGGCTACGGGCATGATACTTCGCCCTATGCGGATATGATCGGCACCATACCGGCGGCATGGCGGGCAATGATCCACGCCCATGCCGAGAAACCACGCGATACATTCTATCTCGAAGCGGACCAGATGATCTATCGCGCACACGGTACCAGCCATATGGCGGGTGGCTATGTGATGGCAGGCTATATCCACAATACGCCGAGCATTTCCACCTTCGCCGACGAATTCTATGTCGGTACGTCCCTGCTCGGACTCATACCCGGTCGTCCGTTTGACCGGCTGGGCATGATGTATTCCTATTACCGGATGAGCCCGCGTCTGGCCTATGGCCAGCGCCTGCGCCAGAAGGCGGGGCTGACGCTCGGCCCGTATGTTAACGGCCCGCAGACCCATTCTGCCGTGCTGGAAGCCTATTACAGCATGCCGGTTCTTCCCGGCCTGATCCTCTATCCCGAATTTGAATATATGATGCGGCCGGGAGAAACATCGGTCATTCCCAATGCCGCACTGGTCGGCATCAAGCTGATCGCCAACCTGTAACCGTGATGTGATTGGATAGTTCCAGAAACCGGGTGCTCTCCAGATTATGAACGCTGACCACGATAAAATAAAAATTAGTCGTATCTTCGCTCAACCGGTGCTCACTACGATAGCGCGGGCAGAGTGACCTGAAACTGAAAAATGCGTGCAAGGGATGGAACAGGCATGAACAACATGGCCGCCGCACCAGCGACGATCTCCGAGCAGGGGCAGACCTATGACGTGGCGACTTCCCGCCATGTGGTCGCGGCTTCGCTGCTGGCGTGGCTGCTGGATGCCTGCGATTTCTTCATCGTTCTCTTCACGCTGGACGATGTCGCCCGGAGCTTTCACGCGTCTCTCGAAACTGTTCTGCTGGCGCCGACACTCACTCTGCTCACCCGTCCGATCGGCGCCTTCCTGTGCGGCTACGCCGCCGACCGCTACGGACGCAAGCCGGTGATGATCACCACCATCGTCGTCTATTCCGCGATCGAGATCCTGTCCGCCTTCGCCCCCAGCCTCATGGTCTTTCTGCTTCTGCGCGCCCTGTTCGGCATTGCTCTGGGGGGCGAATGGGGGGTCGGCACTTCGCTGATCATGGAGAGTATTCCCCCATCATGGCGTGGCACGGCCTCGGGCCTTCTTCAGGCAGGCTATCCGGGCGGCTACCTGCTGGCCTCGCTGGTCTTTCTGCTGCTGCCGTTCGTCGGCTGGCGGGGGCTGTTCATCCTTGGCGGCAGCGCCCTGCTGGCAGCCGTCTATATCTGGCTGCGCGTGCCTGAAAGTCCGGAGTGGCTACGCCGCCAGCATACGGAAGGTATTGTGACCACCAAGGCTCCGGGCCTGTGGTTCATTGTGCGCAATAATGCGGCGCTGTGCGTTTTTGCGATTACCTTGATGGCCGCATTCAATTTCATGAGCCACGGGTCACAGGATCTCTATCCCAAGGTCTTTCTGGGGCTGGAACGCCACCTGTCCCATCCGTCCATCACGCTCATCGTGGTGCTTTACAACGTCGCTGCTATTGTCGGCGGCCTGTTCTTTGGCGTGCTGTCCCAGAAGATCAGCCGTCAGTATAGTATCGCGCTGGCGGCCCTTCTGACCCTGCCGTTTCTGCCCCTGTGGGCCTTGTCCCACTCTCCCTTCTGGCTGGCCTGTGGCGCGGTCTGCGTGCAGTTCTGCATTCAGGGGGCGTGGGGTGTGGTTCCCGCCTATCTGAGTGAACTCTCACCTGCTTCGGTTCGTGCCACATTTCCCGGCCTTGCCTACCAGTGCGGCAATCTGATTGCCGCCAGCAACGCTCTGCTGCAAACAGGAATCGCATCATGGTTTGGCACCGGCCTTGCCCCCGCCATGATGCTGACGGTCGGTGTCGCCACACTCGTGGTTTTGACCCTGATTCTGCTCAACGCCCGCATGTATGGCCGTTATCACCCCGTTCAATAAGGGAGACTCGGTTGTGTCAGGCGTGTGTTGGCGTCTGATGGGCCCGGACGTGGTATCCGCTGTCCGGCATTGTGCGAACTGGATCATGGGCCGTGCTCGAATGTGCCGTGATCGGCTTTGTTGAACGCCTGCTCTCTGGTCGGACTGGCAGGTCGACCACAATACTGTCAGGCCCCACATCAGCTCAGGAGTAGGACGCACGAGGGGCTTTTGCTTAACATGCCAAAGCAGCATACTGCAGTCTACCGGACCGTAGCTTTAATGGCGGGCATGCCGGGGTGAACGGTTCGCCTCTGTGTGCGCTACGGAGGTAAAACTGATCGGCCGGGAGAGCAGAAACATGTCGCGTGCCATAAGGAAACGGCAATACCTGACAGCAACCGGCCTCCTGCTGTCTCTGGCGTTGGGCGGGGAAGGTGTCTCTGTGATGCGGGGGCTGACTGCCGCGCGTGCGGCGGAGACAATGCCGCCGCTGCGAGTGGCCGGTCACGTTGCACGGTGTGATCTGACAGCCGGGCGGCCGTCATTTTGCGGCGGGCCTTATACAGGTCAGGCCGTGCTGCGGGAGGATGGGGCCTATCATTTGTGTGATGTCACGCTCGGCACCGCGCGGTTCTGCGCAGGGCTTTATACCGGGCGGGCCGTTGTTCGGGAGCGGTCGGAAAACTATGCGCAGTGTGATCTGACATTGGGCCGGATTACGTTTTGTGAAGGGCCGTATACAGGAACGGCGGCTATTCCACAGAGCGCAGAATAGCCGCCGTCTGGCAAGGCTTGGATGGATGTCCGAAAGCATCCAGAAAGCGTAAGGTTAGTTTTTGGAGCCATTCAGGCCACGGAACGTCAGCATTGGGCCGATATCCGGGTCTTTGCCGTAAAAGGCGCGGAACATCGGGCCGTAATCCTGCGTATGGCCGCGGGAGAGGATCATGTTCCGGAAGCGTTCACCATTCTTGCGGGTCAGACCACCATTTTTCTCGAACCATGCGAACGTGTCATCATCCAGCATTTCCGTCCATAGATAAGCGTAATACCCGGCTGAATAGCCATTGGACCAGATATGCAGGAAGTAGCTGGACCGATAGCGTGGTGGCACGAGGTCCGTTTCCAGCCCCATTTTGCTCAGAGCGGCTTTTTCAAATACGTCCACATTCTGCTTCGGCGCATCGGCGCTCAGGCTGTGCCAGTCCATGTCCAGTTCTGCGGCGGTCACAACTTCGCCCAGACGGTAACCCTGATTGAAGGTTGCCGCTTTTTTCAGCAATGCCACCAGATTTTCCGGCATGGCCGCGCCCGTTTTGTAATGGCGGGCATAATGCGCCAGTGCCCGTGGGGTTCAGTGCCCAGTGTTCGTTAAACTGGGAGGGGAATTCCACAAAATCCCGTGCGACAGACGTGCCAGAGATAATCGGGTAGGTCTGGCTGGCAAACAGGCCGTGCAGCGCGTGCCCGAATTCATGGAACATGGTGGTGACATCATCAAAGCTGATCAGAGCCGGTTCGCCCTGCGCAGGTTTGGTGAAATTGGCCACGTTATACACAACCGGCCTGGTGCCCAGCAGAGCGGACTGCCCTACAAAGTTGGACATCCATGCGCCGCCGTTCTTGTTGTCGCGCTGGAAGTAATCGAAATAGATCAGACCGAGTTCAGACCCGTCCTTGTCGAACACTTCAAACACCATGACATCCGGGTTGTAGGTCGGAATATCCGTGCGCTGCTTGAAGGTAATGCCATACAAGCGGTTGGCGGCAAAAAAAGACACCATCCTGCAAGACGGTTTTTAGCTCGAAATAGGGTTTGACCTGATTTTCATCAAAGTTGAGGCGAGCCTTGCGGACCTGAGCCGCGTAATAGGGCCAGTCCCATGGCTTGAGCTGGAACGACGCACCGCTTTTGGTGATGGTGTTCTGAATGTCCGCGGCTTCACGCTTCTGCTCGGCATCAAGGGCCGGGACAATCTGTGCAATGAAATTATGCACGGCTTCCGGCGTTTTGGCCATCTGGTCCGCCAGCACATAGGCGGCATAATTTTTATAGCCAAACAGAGCGGCTTTCTGGGCACGGAGTTGCGCGATGGTGGCGATAGTGTCGCGCGTATCGTCATCCCCGCCTTTTTCCACGCGGGTCCAGGACTGCTCGAACAGGGCCTGACGGGTTTCACGGTCGGTCAGGCTTTCCATGGCGGGCTGCTGCGTGGTGTTCTGCAGCGGCAGGAGCCATTTATTGTCCAGCTTGCGCTCTTTGGCGGCGGTCAGCGCTGCTGTGAGGGCTCCATTATCCAGACCCGCCAGCTTTGCTTTATCTGAGACAATCAGGGCGGAGGCTTTTGTGCCTGCCAGCAGTTTCTGCTGGAATACGGTTTCCAGTTTGGACAGGCGGGTGTTCAGGTCGCGCAGTTTCGCCTTGTCATCATCAGAAAGCTGCGCTCCGGCCTGCACGAAATTCTGGTAGTACATCCAGAACCTGCTTCTGCTCAGCGGTCAGCCCCAGTGTCTCTTTGCGGGCGTGGAGGTATATGCGCGCGCGCAAAGAGTTTGGGGTTGAGGTAAATGCTGTCCTCATGCGCGGACAGTTTCGGTCCCACCACTTCCTGCACTTTATCCAGAACAGGGTTGGTGTTGGCGGAATACACGCCGCTGAAGGTTTCCAGCGTGCGGTCCAGCAGGCGGCCGGAGCGTTCCATGGCGGTAATGGTGTTTTCGAAGGTCGCCGGTTCGGAATTATTGGCGATCTGCTCCATTTCTCTGGCCTGTTCGGCCATGCCCTGCTCCAGCGCGGGCTGGTAGTCCGCGTCCTTGATCAGATCAAAGCGCGGGGCGTGATACGGCAGAGTGCTTTCTGCGGCAAACGGGTTGGAGGCCGGCAGAGTGGTAGGCTGGGAGGCAGCTGTAGCAACTGTGCTCCATCCTGCCAGACAGGTGGCGGCTGTCAGGATGTAAAGCCAGGAACGATGGGTCATGCAGAACTCTCCTCAAAGATCCCGGAGCGGCAGGACTCCTGCCACGTGGGGTAGGGTCTCCACGGTTAAGGGGCAGAAGAGTGACGAGTCAAGAAAGCTCTGTTGCATTTGGGTCACATCAAGAATGGATTCAAAACGACTTTTCTTTTCGGAAAGAAAACATTGAATCTCAATGCATTTCCGTGCGTTTCTGCCGTGGTTTGGGAAATAAATGGATATCGTTGCGATTTGGGTGTGGTTTAAATGCCGCATGTTTCGACAAAAGGTTTTTATATCGAAATTTTAGCGTGACAGGTGCCGGAGGGGTTCTTAATTCGGAAATACTAATGACTTTTAAATGTAACACTTTCGCAGGAAGTCTCTGATGTCCCACCCTGATCGCAGAATGAAGCGCCTGCCGCTATCTTTCTCCCTGCTGTATGCGTTGCCGGTTTTTGCAGCGGGTGTGCCTGTTCTGGCGCAGGCTGCCACAACCACGTCTTCCACGCACGCTCATGCCGTATCCCATAAAAAAGCGGGTGCCCATAAGGTGAGTGCCCGCACGCCCGGCACGCAGCGGGTCAACCCGCAGACGGTTGCTCCGCAGGCCATCACCACGCATGTCGCTACACCGGCAACATCTTCAACCAGAACCATTCAGCAGGCGCGTAATGCCGGGACTGCTGCTGGTGGCACGGAAACCGTGGAAGTCACCGGGTCTTTTCTGCGTCAGGGCCGTAACACCAGCCCGAACCCCGTGCAGATCATTACCTCCAGAGAGATCCAGCAGACAGGTATTACCAGCGTAGGGGACTTCCTGCAGCGTATGCCGTCCATCGGCTCTGGCGGCACCGGGAACGCGGATACAAACGGTGGCGACGGCGTCGGCTGCGTTGACCTGCGGAATCTTGGCAGCAGCCGTGTTCTTGTCCTGATTGACGGGAAACGTGTGACCCAGACCGGGATGAGCGGTGGCTCCTGCGTGGATATGAACACCATCCCCGTGATGGCGATCCAGTCTATCGAAATTCTGAAAGATGGCGGCTCGGAACTGTACGGTGCTGATGCTGTCTCTGGTGTGATCAACATCAAGATGCGTCATGATATCAATACTGGCGCAGTGACCATGCGCGGTGATATCAGCCAGCGTGGCGATAACAAGACGGGTCTGATTTCCGCTTATAAAGGCTGGAATTTTGACCATGACCGCGGCAACATCACGCTTATGGGGCAGTATGACACCCAGGGTGGCGTGATGATGAAGAATCGTGCCTGGTCACGTATCGCGCAGACAAACGATACTATGAATCCCGGCTTTGGGTCCATCATCTCGACCAGTGGCACGGTATTCTCGCCGGATGGCGCTCCGATCTACAACGGTAACAGTGCAGGGGGTTCGTCTCCCTACAGCAAATCCAGTCGCTATAATTATAACAAAGATACGTCACTGCTGAATAACACGCAGAATGCAAGTCTGATGGGTGATGCCCATTATGACTTCAGCAAGCATTTTACGCTGTATTCCAACGTGATGTACAGCCACAAGACATCCTGGACGCAGATGGCACCCATGCCGGCAACGGGCAGTGTCGCTCCGTCCGATCTGGCGAGCACAATTTATCTGCCGACGGGGTATCCCGGTAACACGGCTGGTGATATTTATAATGATCCGGATAATCCGCCGTATCTTTATCGGCGTATGGGTGAATTCGGTCCCCGTAAGACAGAAACGGCTGTTGACAGCCTGACGGCCAAGGTCGGTGCGAGCGGTGAAATCATAGCAGGCTGGATGTATGATGCATCCTTCACTTTCGGTTCCACCATGTCCACGTTCCAGACGTCCGGCGTGGGTGATTATAGTAAATTGCTGCGTGAATGGGGTCTGGATGCTGTCACTCCAGGCGATTCTGGTACCTTCCTGACGTATAACCCCAATTCCTGTGTTGGGTACGCTGGTTGCGTGCAGTCAAGCGCATTAGGTCCCCTGTCTCCAGAAGCAGCGCAATACGCCAACTATACCGAGCACGATCACTCACAATACACCATGCGTGACTTCAATGCGCGTATCCACAATGATCATGTTGTGCATATGCCATATAAAGGTGGTGGGGACCTCGGTATCGCTCTGGGCATGGAACATCGTGGTGAGCAGATGAGCTATCATCCGGATCCGCTCATTGCACAGGGTGGGTCACTGACCAATACCGTGCTGCCGACGGGCGGTGGCTTCAACGTGTCAGAAGCTTACCTTGAAGGCAACCTGACCCTGCTGCACAACGTTCCCTTTGCCAAAAACCTGTCTATCGACGGGCAGGGACGTTTTTCCAGCTACAATACCTTCGGCACGACCTATAACTGGAAAGCCGGTATCAACTGGGCACCCGTGCGGGATGTTGCGTTCCGTGGCACACTGGGTACGTCCTTCCGTCAGCCAAGTGTGTCCGAAATGTATGGTGGCACGCTCATGAGCTATAACGGAGCGAATGATCCGTGTGATATGACGCAGATCACCAGCTACGGGAGCCGTCAGGCTACTGTTATGGCTAACTGTATGAGGCAGGGCATTAACCCCGCTACCTTCCAGCAGGGTGGTTCTGGCCAGGTGCCAACCCTTAATGGGGGTAATGCCAAACTCCAGCCTGAAATCGGTCGGACTTACACATTTGGTGCAACCTTTACGCCACACTGGATTCCGGGCCTGAGCACCAGTACGTCTTTCTGGCACTATAGTGTGTCACACACCATTGGCGCACTGAGCACACAATATGTGCTTGATGGATGCTATACGGGGAGTGACCCGAGCATGTGCAGCAACATCGCACGGTCTTCCAGCGGCCAGGTGAATACGGTTTCCGCGCTTAACGCCAACCTTGGCAGCATGACGACCAGTGGTGTGGACTGGGATCTCAGCTACCGGTTCCGCGTGACGGATGCTGACTGGTTCATGGTGGAAAATAATTTCCAGCGTCTGGTCAGCTACAAGCAGCAGATGGTTCCTGCTGGCCCGCACTACAACTATCTGGGGTCCATCACCTATCAGCAGAGTGGCACGTCTAACCCGACGGTGCGTGATTACGCGACCCTCACCTGGCATCACAACAACTTCAGCGTGACCTACATGATGCAGTATATGAGTGGGATGCACTGGAATGATGGCACTAACACCATCTATAAATCTGAGGGGTATGGCCGCGTTAAGACGCCGTCCATGGTGCTGCAGGATCTGACGTTCAACTACAATCTGAAGCGCTGGAACTTCCAGTTTGAAGTCCAGAATCTGGCTGACAAGCAGCCTCCGTTCCTGGTCAATACGTCAAGCAACAGTAACGATTCCACTTATGGTGGCTGGTATGCTGGTCGGTCCTTCCTGCTCCAGGCAGGCGTGAACTTCTAAATTTTCCAGTCTGCGGAATGAAAAAAACCCCTTCGAAAGAAGGGGTTTTTTTATGCCTTTTAAAGACCCAGCAGAGTCAGTTCTTTCTGCAAATGGGGTGGCAGGTGAGCATGTTGCGTAAGGGAGAGGTCTGGCGGGGCGTCAGTTGGTTTCAGATAGCGCCATCCCTGAAACGGGCGCATGGCGCGGGGGTCAACCCGGATGATCTCAGGGGAGAGCAGAATGAGCGTGCCCTGTGTGCCATCCGCCCGTGTTTCGGTTTGCAGGTCCAGCACCTGCTGGCGGCACTGAATCAGACCGCTGATGACCCGATAAAGTGAACCACCGTGCAGGACTTCTTCACTCTGGCGGGGAAAGGTGCGGGTGTGCACAACGGGTAGCCGTGCACTGTGCTGCGGGTGCTGGCGTGTGTTGTGGGGGGTCTTTCTGCCGTTCCGCCAGTTCTTCAACCGAACTGACGCCGACAACCAGTTTGATGAGGTTGAGCATGCAGACAGCCTACAGCATGTCAGGTGGGTTTTGAAAATCCGGCTGATCAGAGCGTATGGACCAGAGGCAGGTCGGTTATAAGATCTATGCAGGCTTGCAGATTCCGTCTGGCAGATTTCTGGTTGGTACGAAAATTGCCAGACGGAGGAACGTAGGGCTTATAAAGACTGCGCCTGCTTCACAAAATTTTCCTGAAATTTCTCAGCGTCGATTTTCTGCACCAGCGTGACTTCCCGCACACCCATGCGTACCGGGGCGAGATTCTTGGGCCAGACATGCGCGTGGCCGTAGCTGTAGCCTTTGGCGGTTTCCACATCCATGTAGGCTTTGATGGATTGCGTCACAAGTGACGGGTCAGCCGCAATGGCGGCAGCCATTTCATCCCACAGGGGTAGTGGCGAGAAGTTGCGGTTCATATAGCTGGTGACAGGTGTGATCTTGCTGGCAATGAGGGCCATGTAGGGTCGTGTCATCATGATATCATTGGAGACATTGCCGACCACCGTGATGGACGGCCATGCGGCTGTCAGCGTAATATGGGCGGCTTCCGGGTCAAAAATCATGTTGAAATCAGATGCGAAATTCGCACTGCCCGTGAGAGACATCATGCTGGTGTCAATCAGCCCGCCCATGAAAACCAGTTGTTTGGCGGTCGCGGCAAAGGTCGGGTCCAGACGGATGGCCAGCGCCAGATTGGTCATGGGGCCTGCGGCAAAAATGGTGACCTGATGCGGGTGCGCATGAACCATGCGGATCAGGAACAGGGCGGCAGGCTCCGCGATGGCGGGTGTTTTGGGAGCGCCTTCAGTCAATTGAGGTAATGGCGGCTGGGTGGAGGGGACTTTGGCCATGGAGCCGGTGCCACCCCAGGCGCCTTTCCACGGAATGGTCCCATATTGCTGTTCCCGCAGGCGCATGAGTTCCACGGTGTTGATCAGCGGATACACAGCGCCGTCGGCCACCGGGATGTCTGCATGATGGGCAATTTCCAGAAAGCGGCGCAGATGCGCGGATTCTGCATTTTCCCAGTCATCTCCGGCACAAACGGTAAATCCCAGAACCTTGATGTGCGGGTTGGCCAGAAGCGGGATGGTGGACTGGATGTCTGATCCGCCCGGTCCGAGAAAGTCGTTATCTTCAATGACCAGTTCTGGAGCATCAGCTTTTTCATCCGCGCGGGCATGAGGGGCAGCGCACAGCACGGCCAGCGTTGCGGCGAGAGCGGAGGTCAGTCGCAGGAAGGGGCGGTGGGGAAGGAAGCGCGGATGCATGACAGCCTCGGTTGGTTAAGGAGAACACCCGGTTGGGTAATGGATTGCAAGCGTATCGTTAAACCGGACCATAAGGGAATATGGCGTATAAAAATTTCATCCGGGCCGTGGGTGGGGAGGGATGCAGACCGTTTCTCTCTGGACGGTGATTCTGTCGCAACGCCATCATCATTCATGATGGACTGTGCCAAAAACAGGAGAAGCCCTTATAGAACCAGTGCGCCCAGTAGGGCTTCCAGCCGCAGGCGGCCTTCCGCGGTGGCGCGCAGGGTGTCCGGTGTCTGTTCCAGATAGCCTTCCTCAAGGGCAGCTTCCAGAATGATCGGGTCCAGTGCGTCTTGCAGAGGCAGGCCGGTGCGGGCCGTAAAGCGGCTGGCATTGACGCCTTCTGTCACGCGCAGGCCCATCAGCAGCATTTCCCGCGCGCGATCCGTCGGGTCCAGCGCGTCCTGAGAGGTCTGGCCGGTGCCGGTCCGTTCCACCAGATCGGCCCAGGGTTCGGGCGCACGGTGCCGTCGGGTGGCAAACAGCGCATCCCCCTGAGTGATGCGCCCGTGTGCGCCGGGGCCAATGCCGAGGTAATCGCCATAGCGCCAGTACGTCAGATTATGGCGGCTTTCACTGCCGGGGCGGGCGTAATTGGAAACCTCATACCCGGCCAGTCCGTGGCGTGCGGTGACATCGGCTGTTTCCTGATACAGTCGGGCGGCGGTGTCCTCATCCGGTAGGGTGAACGCGCCGGTGCGGTAGAGGGCTTCGAATTTCGTGCCGGGTTCAATGGTGAGCTGATAGAGCGAGACATGGTCCGCTACCAGACTGAGGGCCATGTCCAGTTCCGCTTGCCAGTCTGCCAGAGTCTGGCCGGGGCGGGCGTAAATCAGATCAAACGTTATGCGTGGGAACAGCCCGCGTGCAATTTCCAGCGCAGCAAGTGCCTGCTGCGCCGAGTGCTCCCGGCCCAGAAAGCGCAGCGCGGCATCATCCATCGCCTGAAGTCCCAGCGAGACACGGTTGACCCCGGCCTGCCGGAAGGCGCTCAGGCGGCCGGATTCCACACTGGTCGGGTTGGCTTCCAGCGTGATTTCAAGGTCGGGCAGGGGGTCGAACAGGGTGGTGGCTTCGGTAATCAGTGCCGCCACACTCTCGGGTGCCATAAGGGAGGGCGTGCCACCGCCGAAAAAAATGGAGCCCAGCCTGCGGCGGCCCAGCCGTGCCGCTTCATATGCCAGTTCCGTGCGCAGGGCGGCAGCAAAACGGGCTTCCGGTATCCTGTCCCGTACGTGTGAATTGAAGTCACAGTACGGGCATTTGGCCAGACAGAAAGGCCAGTGGATGTAGAGCGCGAGCGGCTCGGCTGGGGCCGCGGCAGAGGGTAGGTGGGTGGTCAGATGGCCACCTTCACACCCAGTTGCACCACGCGGTCCGGCGGAATGCGGAAGAATTCCATGCTGGAGGTGGAGTTGCGCGCCATGAACAGGAACAGAGACATCCGCCAGTGTGAAATGCGCGGCATGGAGGAGCGGGTGATGAGCTCGCGTGAGGTGAAGTAGGACGCCTGAAGTGCGTCAAAATCCACGCCGTTGGATTTCAGATCTTCCAGTGCACGGGGGATATTGGGCATTTCCATAAAGCCGTAGCGCAGGATGACACGGTAGATATTGGGGGCCAGTTCTTCCACGGCCACGCGGTGGCCACGGTCAGCCTCCGGCTGGTCAAGGTTCTGCACGGTTACAAACAGCACATGGTCATGCAGGATTTTGTTATGGCGGATGTTATGCAGCAGGCACGGGGGCATAAAGTCCGGCGTGCCTGTCATGAACACGGCCATGCCCGGCACACGGATAATGCGGGACTGCGGCAGGCGCGCAATGAAGGACCCCATGGGCAGGCTGTCCTGCCGCTGGCGGCTGACAATCAGGCTGCGGCCTTTTTTCCATGTGGTCATCATCAGGGTCAGCACACAGCCCAGCAGCACAGGCACCCAGCCGCCATCCGGAATTTTCAGGGCGTTGGCGGCAAAGAAGGTGCTGTCCAGCGCAAGGAAGCTGCCGAACACCGCCCCCACCTGCCAGGCAGGCCAGTTGAAGTGCTTGCGGAACACCACAATGGCCAGAATGGACGTGCAGATGAACGTGCCCGTCACCGCGATGCCGTAAGCGGAAGCCAGCGCATCGGAACTGCGGAACGCCACCACCAGCAGCACGGCGCCGACAGCCAGAAAGCGGTTGAAGTCTGGCAGATAGATCTGGCCTTCTTCATCCGCATTGGTGTGGGTAATGCGCAGGCGCGGCATGTAGCCCAGCTGGATAAGCTGACGGCAGATGGAGAAACCGCCTGAAATCCCGGCCTGACTGGCAATGACGGTGGCAAAGGTCGAGAGCACCACCATCGGCCCCTGCATCCAGTGCGGGCACATCAGGAAAAACGGGTTCACCAGAGCCTTGGGGTCCGCGATGACCAGAGCGGCCTGACCAAAATAGTTCAGCACCAGCATGGGCAGCACGAAGAACAGCCAGGCGTAGCGGATGGGGGCCCGGCCAAAATGGCCCATATCGGCATAAAGCGCCTCGGCCCCGGTCACGCACAGAACCACGGAGCCAAGGGCAAGGAAGGAGAGCTTGCCGTGATAGAACACGAATTCCAGCGCATAGGTGGGGGAAAGCGCCATCAGAATACCGGGGTGATGCAGGATCTGCATGACACCCAGCGCCCCGAGTGTGCCAAACCACAGCAGCATGATCGGCCCGAAAATGGTGCCGACCTTGCCGGTGCCGATCCATTGCACGCTGAACAGGCTGATAATGACCAGAATGGCGATGGGAATCACAAAGTCATGCGCGGCGGGCACGCTGACTTCCACGCCCTCAATAGCTGAAAGCACGGAAATGGCCGGGGTAATAATGCCATCCCCAAAGAACAGACAGGCCCCCACAATCCCTACCAGCCCAAGCGCCCATCGGGTTTTTGGGTTGGTGGCCATACGTTGGGCGAGGGACATGATGGCCAGAATGCCGCCCTCTCCATTATGGTCGGCCCGCATGATCAGAATGACGTATTTGACCGTCACAATGAGGATCAGGGTCCAGAAAATAAGACTGGCGACCCCCATGATCTCCCACGGTGCAACATTATGGTGCCCGGAAATGACTTCCACCGTAGAGCGGAAGGCATAAAGCGGGCTGGGCACCAATATCCCCATACACAACGCCCAGCACGCCCAGCAGGGCGGCAAAGCCCACGGGGGCCGCGGCATGTTGCGGCTGGTCGGCGTCAAATTCCGTAATCTGTGGCTTTGCCGCCGGGGCCGGGGTTGCTGGAGCTGGAGCAGGTTGTGCCGCAGCGTGGGGAGGTGTGCCAGACTGCGGGTCTGTTCCGGGGGAAGTGGCTGGGTCTGTCATGTCAGTTCTGGCTCCACGTCGCTCGTGGGGAAAATGGATCCCGGCGTTTGCATAGGGCGGCGGCCGGAGGCTGGCAAGTTTTAGGCAGGTGGTCCGTCAGGTCGCAGGGGGTCGGGGGCCGAAGATGGCCGTGCCAACGCGCACAAGGGTCGCGCCCTGGGTAATGGCAATCGGGTAGTCGGCGGACATGCCCATGGAGAGCACGGGCAGGCTGTGGGTCTGCGCCATGCTGCGGAGCAGCTGGAAATGCGGGGTGGGGTCCTGTCCTGCTGGTGGAATGCACATCAGCCCCCGTAAACTGGCGCCAAATCTCTGGCGGCAGGTGCGGATAAAACTGTCTGCCTCTTCCTTGGGGACGCCAAATTTCTGTGGCTCGTCTCCGGTATTGACCTCAATCAGCAGATCCGGCATCCGCCCCACGCTGTCTGCCGCACGGGCCAGAGCATCGGCCAGAGCCGGACGATCGAGGCTTTCAATCATATCGGCTATGCGTACGGCATCTTTAGCCTTGTTGGTCTGCAGGCCGCCAATCAGATGCAGGCGGAGCGCCGCATTGTGTTCCCGCAGAGGCGGGAATTTGGCGGCGGCTTCCTGCACGCGGTTTTCACCAAACACGGTCTGACCCGCGGCAATGGCATCCTGCACGCTGCTGGCCGGATGGAATTTGGAGACTGCGACCAGTGTGACAGTGGCCGGGTCTCGCCCGGCTACCTGCGCGGCGGAGGCAATGCGGGCGCGGACATCAGCAAGCCTGTCTGCAAGGGAGGAAGATGGGGCCATAAAGAACGGGGCTTTTCTCACTATGAGAGAGGACGTAACTCCCCCTTGTAGCGAAAAAAATCCCGGCAGGGGAGTGCCATGCGGACATGGTGCCATGTGAGCGCCATGCGCAGGCCGGGATGGCTGACGTCAGGCTTTCGCGTCAGGCGCCAGAATCAGGCACCAGAATGATGCGGCCCAGATGGGTTCCGTCTTCCATCATCTGATGGGCCTCTGCAGCTTTGGAGAAGGGCAGGACCGTATCAATACGCGGGAGAATGGTGCCGCTGGCCAGCAGCGGCCAGACCTGTGTGTGCAGTTCCCGCGCAATGCGGGCCTTGGCGGCGGTATCCCGACCGCGGAGGGTGCTGCCGGTCACAATCAGCCGACGGGTCATGATCCGGGCCAGATCAGCCTGCTCGGCCTTGGCCCCGCCTTGCAGGGCAATAATCACCAGCCGACCGTCATGCGCCAGACTTTTGATGTTACGGTCGAAATACGCGCCGCCGATCATATCCAGAATGAGGTTGACGCCAACGCCATCCGTCAATTCCCGCAGGCGTAAGGCAAAATCTTCCTCACGGTAATTGATGGCAATGGCTCCGAGTTGTTCGCATAGAGCACATTTTTCCGCACTGCCTGCCGTGACATACGGGATGGCGCCAAAGGCCCGCACCAGCTGGATGGCTGTGACCCCGATGCCGCTGCTGCCGCCATGGATCAGCACCCGTTGCCCCACGGCTGGAGGTGTTGGCATGAACAGGTTGGACCAGACCGTAAAAAAGGTTTCCGGCAGGGCTGCGGCCTGTATGGCGTCAAACCCTTTGGGGATGGGTAGGCATTGTCCGGCGGGCACCAGACAGTAGTCCGCATAGCCTCCGCCATTGGTCAGGGCGCAGATCATGCTGCCAATTTCGGGCATGGTGGTGCCGTCCTGCGGTGCGCCACAGGCGACAATCTCCCCGGCAATTTCCAGCCCAAGGCGCGGGTTTGCGCCGGGCGGTGGGGGAACGCCCTGCGCGCTGCATCAGGTCCGGCCGGTTGACGCCTGCCGCCTGCACACGCACCAGCACTTCTCCCCGCCCCGGCTGCGGGATGGGCAGGGTTTCACAATGCAGCACATCCGGTCCGCCCGGTTCTGTAAAACAGATGGCCGTCATGGTGCTGGACTGGGTGGGGCGGTGGGAAACTGTCATGGAGGCGCCTCGCGGAGAAAAACCGTGAGGGCGCATGAAAGCCCATTCCTCTTCAGGGCAAAAGAGGCCCGGACTTCACGTCTGGGATAGGCGCGGACGGAGGTCAGGGAGAACCGGGTGGAGTTCGACATCGCACCGGGTCAGGACGCGGATTGGACTCAGGCAGAACCGCTTGTGGAAAACATCATTCTGGATGCCGTTCTTACCGACAGGGTGTATGACGCAGACAGGCTGATTAACAGGCTGGCAGAGCGCGCGGGACTGAACACGTAGGGTCTGTCGGCGTGACGTTAAACCACAACCGTGCGGTTGCGCCGCCATGCGTCTTCCAGCGCATCCGCCGGGTCCTGATGTGTGTCACTCCATTGGCCTTCAGTGTTGTCCGGAGCATGGACCATGGCGCGCCATGCGGCGGTGCCTGCCGTGCGCTCAATCCGCACGGCCCATGAGGGCGGAATACGCGAGAGCAACCGTTCCATCTTCTGGCCGGAAGTCAGCGGTTTTGCGTAATTATGGCCCACGGCATTGCTCCTTTCAGTCGTAAGCGGTTGTGTCGTAAGTCTTCAGCGGTGGGTCCGGCGTGGTGTGGTGTGCCTGACTATGGTGTCTTTTTGCCCTCGCTTTCCGCTCCGGTATCACGCCGGTAAAACGACCTGTTCAGTCACAAAACACCTGGCTAGCCGTCCGCTCTGCATTTTTGAAATAACCTTTTCCAGTTAATCGGTTTTCAGATAGGACAGGATTTCCGCAATGGTGTCGGCCGGTCGGGCATCGGCGGAAAGAGCTAGGGCGCATTCATCTTCTCCCGGCACTTCCAGTGTCTGCAACTGGCTGGGAAGCAGGGTGGGGGGGCATGTAATGGCCCGTCCGGTTCTGTAGCCGTTCCAGCAGGACGGCTTCCGTGGTGTGCAGATAGATGAAGATCGGGTTCAGCCCGCCTTTGCGCAGCGCATCCCGGTAGGCATGTTTCAGCGCGGAGCAGGTGAGAATACCGCCCGTGCCGTTCTGTGCACACTGGGCCAGCCATTCCTGACAACGTGCCAGCCAGGGCCAGCGGTCTTCATCCGTCAACGGAGTGCCTGCGGCCATTTTGGCGACGTTGGCCGGAGGGTGGAGGTCATCCCCCTCCTGAAACGGCCAGCCCAGTTCATTCCGCAGGCCGGTTGCAAGGGTGGTCTTGCCAGAGCCTGAAACACCCATCAGGACCAGCAGGCGTTTTCTGATCCCTGCCGCCACCGGCTGCGCGGGCAGCACGGTCTGAGTGGTTGCCTGTGCAGCGGTCCGGGCGGCGCTTTGCTCCGGGGAGGTTTTCAACCCTTCGGCGGGGGAAAGGGTGATGACCCGGATACCGTCTGCCCCGGCGGTCATGGCCTGTGTCGCCATGCCGATAAACAGCCCGTGTTCCACTACTCCCACCAGACTGTGGATGGCCAGACCCAGCGCGTGCGGGTCTTCAATCGGGCCGAAAACGCAGTCCAGAATCAGGTTTTTCTCATCCGTCAGATAGAAAGAGCCATTGCGTTGTTTACGTGGGGTGACATGCGCGCCAAGCTGGCCGAGCCTGACGGCCACGTTTTCCCAGCCAAAGGGAATGACTTCCACCGGCACCGGGCACAGCATGCCCAGATGGTCAACATATTTGCTGTCATCCGCCACAATCACGAGCTGCTTTGCGGCGGAGGCCACGATTTTCTCCCGCAGCAGCGCTCCGCCCCGGCCTTTGACGAGGTTGAGCGTGCGCGGCTCGATTTCATCCGCGCCGTCAATGGTGATGTCCAGTTCCGGGTGCGCGCCAAAGCTGGTGAGCGGAATACCTTCTTCCCGCGCCTGTGCCTCTGTGGCGTTGGAGGTCGGAATGGCGCAGATTTTCAGCCCTTCCTCCCGCACGCGGCGGCCCAGTTCCGCCACGACAAAAAATGCCGTGGAGCCTGTTCCAAGTCCGACAACCATGCCGTCCTTTACCAGGGCTGCGGCCTTGATGGCGGCCTGCTGTTTCAGGTTGGCGACGGGGTCAGGCTGGGTGCCGGTCATGGTGTTTTCCCTTGTTCTTGTTTCTTGTCGGTCGGGTATTCTTGTCTGGCGGGTCTGGTCCGCCTATTACTGGTCCATAGGGGCGGCATCCTGGTCCAGCACCCAGGTCAGTTCCCCCATGGCGGTAATGGCGCTGGCCGGACAGGCCGGGTCCTGCGCGCGGACTTTGGCGACGGTCTCCCGCTTGGATGCGCCTTCCACCAGAAAAATCACATGGCGGCTGGCGTCAATGGCCGGATAGGTCATGGTCAGGCGGGTATAGGGGGGCCACGGGCGGGACGCAGGTGGAGACCCATGCCGTCTGTTCCTTCAGCACCGGCTGGCCGGGGAAGAGGGAAGCGGTATGGCCATCGCTGCCCAGTCCCAGCAGGTTGACATCAAACAGCGGCCTACCCGGCTGGAGGGTGTCGGCGCCGTAAAACGCCTTCATTTCAGCCTCATAGTCTCTGGCCGCCTCTTCCGCCGCACCCGCAGTGGGGATGAGATGCACGTTCCCGGCCGGTACTGGCACGCGGGAGAACAGCAGGCGGTGGAGCATGCCGGAATTGCTGTCCGCATGGTCATGCGCCAGAAAGCGGTCATCTCCCAGAAAGAACTGCGTCCGTGCCCACGGAAAACGGCTGGCATAGGGTTCGGACGCCATCATGCTGTACAGCAGTTGCGGCGTGCTGCCGCCGGACAGGGCGATGCTGAACGGCCCGTCCTGTTTGGCCAATGCTTCCTGCAGCAGCCAGTCCGCCAGATGGCGGGAGGCGGCGTCTCTGTCTGCAAAAACGGCAACTCTGCCCGTGCGGGTGTTCTGTCCGGTCATGATATCAAATCCTCTCCTGACACAAACTGTCTTCAGTGCCCGGTGGGGGCGCTGGAGCCTGCGGCGGGTGTGCTGGCGGGCTGATCATTCAGGGGGGCTGCCCGTGGCAGCACGAAGGTCTCAATGGCTTTGGACCAGCCTTCATCCGTATTGGCGGCGGTTACAAAATGGGCCTGTGCGGCCACGTAGTCAGACGCCTGCCCCATGGCGATGGAAAGCCCCGCGACTTTGAACATCGGCACATCATTGTCCATATCGCCAATGCAGGCCACTTCCGAAGGCTCAATGCCGTAGAGCGCCGCCAGCGCCCGCAGGGCGTTGCCCTTGTTGGCGTCCAGCGGAGTAATATCGAGAAACCACTGGCTGGACCGTGCGACACTGGCGCGGCCTTCCAGTAGCATGCCGATTTCGGCTTCCTGCCGGACAATGGCGTCATAATCCGCGGAAGAGCCGGTAATCTTGCCAATGCCGGATGTGGAGCCTGCAAAGCTGGATACGATCTGCGGGTCCATCCGTAAGGCCTTGCGTTCCATCTCCACATAAGCCCCGGTGGGGTTATTCACCAGCCATTCATGTCCACGGAACAGCCAGGCATCCAGATGATGGACTTTGAGCATATCCAGTGCGTCCTGCACGGCGCCAGGGTCCAGCGCAAGCTGGGAGCGCACCGTGCGGTCCGCATTCAGGATCGTGCCGCCATTGAGTGCACCATAAGGCGTGTGCAGGCCCAGCACGTCCAGATACATTTCAATGCCACCGGGCGGACGGCTGCTGACAAGACAGAGCGGAATGCCCGCATCCTTCAGCGCCTGCACGGCGGCCAGTGTGTGGTGCGTGACCTGCTTTTCAGGCGTCAGCAGGGTGCCATCCATGTCTGATACCACCAGCCTGATCCGTGAGGCCGGAGGCGCAAGAGCTGCGTGAAGGGCGTTATCGGTAACCGTCATAACCGTCATGCTGCGTTTGCGCTCCCTGTGGCGTCAGCGTTTTAAAATACGGGCTGAGCAAGTGTGTCAAACGTCGCCCAAGGGCGGGGCTGGCATGGTTTTGTGCGCCTGAACAGGGTGTGTTCTGGCCCGGATGCCACGGCACCAGGGCTGCAAAACTGCCGGTTCAGGGCAAAAAAAATGCCCTGCCAGCCGGTTACTCAGACCGTCTGGAAAGTCTCTTACTCTTTGGTTTCAACATGCCCGCCAAAGCCATAGCGCATGGCGGACAGCACTTTTTCCGCAAACGTATTGCCTGAGCGGGACCGGAAGCGGGTGAACAGGGCTGCGGTCATGACCGGGACGGGCACGGCTTCTTCAATCGCGGCTTCGATGGTCCAGCGGCCTTCCCCGGAATCATTCACTTCTCCAGAGAATTCGGAGAGGGACTCATTCTTGGTCAGCGCCTGCGCCGTCAGGTCCAGCAGCCACGAAGAAACCACGCTGCCGCGCCGCCAGACTTCCGCGATGTCCGCCATGTTGAGCGAGAAGCGTTCATCTTCAGCCAGCAGGGGGGGAGTCCTTGCGGTACATCACGTCAAAGCCTTCGGCAAAGGCCTGCATCATGCCGTATTCAATGCCGTTATGGACCATTTTGACAAAATGGCCGGAACCAGCCGGACCGCAATACAGGTAGCCCTGCTCGGCACGGGGGTCCACGCCGTCCCGGTCGCGACCGGGGGTGCGGGGAATATCGCCCATGCCGGGGGCCAGAGCGGCCAGAATGGGGTCGATATGGTCAGCGGCCTCCTTCGTGCCGCCGTACATCATGCAGTAGCCGCGCTCCAGCCCCCACACGCCGCCGGATGTGCCGACATCAACATAATCAATGCCTTTTTCAGCCAGCGTTTTCGCCCGGCGGATATCGTCCTTGTAGTAGGTGTTCCCCCCGTCAATCACAATATCGCCGCGCTGCATCAGGCCAGCGAGTGACATCACGGTTTCTTCCGTAATCTCGCCTGCCGGAAGCATGGACCAGACAATCCGCTTCGGGCCTTTCAGCTTGCTCACCACATCCGCAAGGCTGCTGGCACCCACAGCACGCCCGGCTTCCCCACGGGAGACCACTTTT